>CM039477.1:12541027-12580070 GCA_022433065.1 Begonia loranthoides | reverse complement strand
ATGCGTTCGCCAACCCCTGCGATGGGGGGGGGGGGGGGTGCATTAGGTGTGCTAAACTTTTTTGTGCAATATTTATTTTTTTATTCTTAAGTGATTTATCAATGAATAAACAATCATCACAAATATAAGAGAGGGGGTTAGAGAGATGGCACTGATATGGTCATGCGTTCGGCAACTCCTGCCTACGTCCGTGCTCCAAGCTTCCGACTTGGAGATCCTTAATCACCTAACCTCCCCAGTAAGTGGTGATTGACTTCACGGGGGTGAACCATACCTTTACAATGACTCTTTCTCAGGGTGTCACCCTTTTTACTTTGACTATTATGGGGCATCACCCTTGATGTATCGATTTACAAATATTGCAGAAATAGAAAATACAACTTTAGAACTTAACTCTCTAATATGAAATCTTAAGTTGACGATGGAGAGAGTTAAGCCTATGCACTCATTTGATTGATAAGAATACGAGTATGAAATTTAGAGGAGCTTTGCTATAATTCTCACATAGTTAAATTAAGATTCGAAGTGCCTTCTATTTATAAACTCTGCTAAGTCGATCGAACATCTCCATTTTGGTCGACCAGCTCCTAACCGTTGGAATGTTATCGTTGTGAATTCCAGTCATGCAGTCGACCGCTTTTAAGCATAGCAGAAACATACCCAAATCTGCACCGGTCGACCGCTTTCCAGCATTCTTGAATTCTCAAGCATCCTGTCTTTATTTTTGATCGACCATTTCTAAACTGGTCGACCTCCTCCACTGTTTTGGCTAATTTGGTCAACCGCCTTTATTCCGAAGTCGACCTCTTCTCTGTGTTTTGCCCTTATTGAATCATCTAAGTCCAATAATCAATATATGCTATATGGACTTAGCTAAATACGTTAGTAAGCAATAATACCCATATTAATGGTATTTTCAATAAATAATAAACGTATTTACATGATTCAAATAAATGGGTAATATACAACTTAATTATACAAATAACCCAATGTCTATTAGACAAACAATTCTATAGTACATTCACGCTAAGTTACTTTTGTGGTTGAAATTTTGAGCAGTTAACCTCAAACCTTTAATTCTATGTCTAATGTTAAAGGATTATAAGAAATATTTGACCATTGGTGTTGATCCGATAATTGAGGTATGTTGTTTTGTAACGACTTTTCAATTTCTACAACATATTTAGAAAATGTAGAATCTTAATGAAGACTTTAAATATAGATTTGACAAACTGAAGTAGGATGGACAACATAACTAAGGGGAAGTTAGTGTTGATGAAATTATGACTTCTCATTGGTTTGTTCATAGAGTTTGGTAATTTGGATTTCAGATAAGGAGATTAGTAGATGGTTTTAAACCAAATTTTGTTATTCATATGGATAATATCAAATCTTTGAAACATTGAACCATTATTGTAAGTGAGCCAATTTGGAGTAAGCGTGGATGATGTGAGGCTAGATTTTGAATTATTAACAAGTTAGGAATTGAACACTTGAAACCTGCTAGATTGTTACGCCCTTATCCCTTAAAATGTGAAAAGCATAGTACGACAACTATTGGTTTTATGATCCAATTATTAAAGATATTTTAGATGTATGGTGATGTAACATCCCAATTTCATTTCACATTTCCATAAAATTTTTCTCATTTAAAACTTAATCGAAAACACTTGAAGAAAATTATTAGAGTAAATATACACAAAATAATTAAAACATATAATTGAAACGTTAAGTCGTTCTTAAAAACAACATCGTCAACCCATTAGTTTAAAACATTTAAAAACATAATATAAAGTCTTTCAACATAAATTAAAACTTTTATTCTTTCATGAGCCATAACACCAAGTCGTTCTGCGCCTAATAACATAAACTTGCATTACATCACACTTCTTCCACATTCACTTCACTTGGATCAGATTAAATACCTATATCACATGAGGGATAATGTGGCTATTACCCAGTATGAGATATAATAAAATGTAGATATAAATGCCTAAGACAACTCTATATGCACATGTCTAGTAGAAGATAACCTATCCCTTCTCTTTAATTAACGTTTCACTTTCAGTAAGACATTGGAGATATTTCCCACAGGGAGATAAATATATCCTCAAGATACAACTTGAGTAGCAACTTCTGAGCCATCCATACGTGGGAGGAGGCAATTTCTCTTATGCAGATCCGTCACTATACATCCTAACCTCCACATGTCCATTTATATATTTTAAATTCATTATTATCCTGTGCAATGCATGATATGCAACCCTAACTGACATGCCTATATGAATGTCACACAATAGTTCATATATCGTAATAAAACAATACAATCAAACAATGAAGCAGGAATCATGAACCAACTATGATTTACTATGCATGCTCTCACTAACATATTATCAAGTAGGAAATTAACATACCTGACAAACAACCAATGTAACATGATCTATAATGCGTTAATAAATAAAACCTATATGTGCTATCACGGAAATGTCAAAAAGGTGGAAAATATCGTATCTCTCTCTGTATTCACTATTTCCATCAATTTACCTTAATGGGGTTTCAACACACTTAAAATCTTCTTTCTTTACAGGTTATTATTAACATATTATTCACAAATTTTATTTCCAGAACATATTAACATATTATTCACAATTTGTTCAGCAGTGAAGATATTAACATAGCAACAAAAATTACATAACAAAATCTACTAAGCATTAAAGCATATTATACTACATATATCTAGAGAAGAAACATGTTCGCTCATAAACTTTATCAGTACCGAAGCAAGTAAATCTCTAAAGGATATCACAAAACTCATTTTTTCAGGATTGTACCACTAACAAGTTGATTTACTAGGAAGCAGATTCATTAAGGAATTCATCTTCAAGGACAAATTCATTAGCAGGGAAAGTAACAGAGGCATAATTCATTGATGCAGTGATTAGTAGAGAAACAAAATAGAAGCATATAATCGACAATTTATCCTTGCAAAGACCAATTCAAGAAAACACATAAACAAACAAGCCAACTCACATGATGTAGGTCGTTTCGGATAAAGTACACACATAATCTCATACCTCATTTTTCGATGAGTCACAACCTTCCATCGTCCATGCACCCCATTAGATTTCCAGAATATGGAGAGAATTGCATAAACAAGGCGAAGA
Source organism: Begonia loranthoides (assembly GCA_022433065.1). NCBI lineage: Eukaryota > Viridiplantae > Streptophyta > Magnoliopsida > Cucurbitales > Begoniaceae > Begonia > Begonia loranthoides. The sequence continues at coordinate 12,576,906 of CM039477.1, read as the reverse complement.
ATTTGAAAGAAAAGCAAAAGAATTTTCCCTTTTCCTTCAGCCATTCTTCCATCCTACATACATTATAACCTTCAGAGGATGATGAGGAGACGCGACTAAACAATTTCCAGACGACTCTTCAAGCTTTCAGACATCGATTACCAACTTTAGCTGACAGTCCACATCCCGATCGATCATCCTCACAACCATGATCGACTATCATCTCTATCAATCAGTTTCCAATTCAGTTATTCAATTTATCAGTCGATCATCGTCCTGTTGACAATCGATCACCACGCCAATTTCTCACAACCAAGATCGATCGAATGATCATCCGCAAAATCATCCAGTTCAATTATTATTTATTTGTGGAAAACAGTCACACACTTTGATAAATCGTTAATACTAACCAAATCACTTTCAAAATTGATTTTCCCCCAACCTACTTCATCAATTTCCTTCATAATTTATCCATAACATATCCTTCCTTACTTCAATTCTTCCCACACCCTTATTTATTCTTCTAAACTATGTAAATCCTTTATTTCAAAAAATTAACCTTTTACGCTAGTATCTTCAAACACTCATACCCTTAATGGTACCAAAACTTGGAGTATTGCATTCTAACATTCAACATTGTTTTATGATTTCAAAAAATCCTCAAATATCATTACTTAGTATTTTTATACTAAATATCACGAAAGATCCAGGATATTATAGGTGATGTTGAGTTTTTGCAAAACGATTGATCTTTTTGATCGATTATTACATTTTCAGTGAAAATGGACAATTATGGGTTTTAGTTGAGTAGAATAAATATAAAAGTCATTATTCGATCTTACATATTCTTTCAGTGTTATGTCTCATTAAGATCTCATTGTTTTGATTAAGTTTAACTCCCAAGAAATTTTGAGCACTGAGTTAAACTTGAGTGATTTGTATTTACTGATAAAAAGATAGTATGAGTTTCAGACTTATGGGGTGGTAGGGTGAGCTATCTAACCTCGAATATGATAAAATCTTTCAACTATTGTTGGAATTTAAACTTATGAGACTCTTTATGGGAGACAGTGCAAACTACTGCTGTAATTACCAAAATTTCTTGGGCACATTTATAAATATTTAACTGTGTTATATGGTACGATGAATATTTATCGGTCGATTTATGGGCGAAATATATTATTTTATGATTTGTTGGGTTAAAATTGATTTAAAGCATCACGACTTTTGGAATATTATTTGGTTTTTATAGCTTTTAATTTTATTGATGAGAAGAATTTGTTGGACATCGATTTATTGGTGATAAATACATATTATTCTATAATCTAGTGAAAATGTTAGGTGGACGTCTATAGTGACAAAATTTAGCAAGTGAATATATTGTTATCTCGTAACAGGAAGTGCATTGTTTTTAGGTGATTAATGCAAGTGTTTATTTGAGAGAAATGCATTTGGCTACTAGAGGGTAGTGTTGGGTGAAACGAAGAGAAATGGGAAGAATTTTATAGCTATTGTTGTTAGGAGAAAGTGTCTGTGTAGAGGGTTGCAAGGGGAAAGAAACAAGCACCGTAGGATGGAAGGGTAGATGGATTTTGGGCCGTCAGATGGTGACTGTGAAAAGAGTAGCGACCGCAGAAATGTTTGGATTGGGCAGAGGAAAAAATTACCCGTCGGATGGAGAAGTGAGATGAGACATGAACCGTTGGATGATGGGAAAGATGCTCTCGCGGCACGGAACGATTCTATGATGGGAGGAAGCTTGGCTGGTGGATGGAATAGCATGGCAAAAGCGAACTATTGGATGACAAGGGAAGATCCTCTCGTGGCTTGAGTTTAGTCCATGCGGGAGAAAAATGTGGTCGCGTGAGTCGAACGATGTCATTTGACTAATGAAAAATGTGCGGGGCTAGGAGAAATGTTGTCATTTAGGCTTGCAAATTTAAAGGGAACGATGTCGTTTTGGTTACAAGTCAAAATGGACATGGGTGGTGCAAAGCGCACCTGTACGTGGAAGCAAACAATATAGAGAATTGATTGAAACGCAGTCGTTAAGATTAGGAATTTACGAAGGAAAAATGACCTTTTTAGTAGTGTTAGCATTTGCGGTGAACAACGCTCTCGCTAGACCATTTTTTGACATCGTTTGGAACTCGAATGCCCAACTCTCTGCCCTAAACCGTGGCTATAAAAAGGGTGCATTTATGAGGTAAACTGTTTTATTGGGAAAGGTAGGGTGAGATTGTCTGAAGCTCTAGCAAGGAGGCTGATTTTCTGGGAGAGGAGACGAGCTACGGGAGGGTCGTGCTTTGCCATGTTGGACAACTTCTTCCCTTGGAAAGCTCGATGTAAGTAATGTTGTGTGTTTTGGCCGAGACAATGTAAGGTACTAGGTTTTGGTTAGTTCACTTATTGTTTGTTGATGGTTCTCGAGGATGTGCTACTTGCTGCCATATTTCTTTTACACTTACTAAATCAAGGGTATGTTGTTTACTGACTATGTTTTTTTATGCCATGGAAATCGAGGATATGATTATACGTTTTGTTGTATTATTTATGCTCCATGGTCTAAGGATGTAGGTACTCTGAATGGAGCTGAAGGTAGACGTTGCTTAAGTTCCAGTTTATAAGTTGTTATTTGGAACGATCATTATACTGTTAACTTTGAGGATTTGATGCTTTGTTGTTGTGTCTACTTTATGTTTGATGAACCGTGACGTAAATGTTATGTTGCTTTCGTTCTATTAGCTACAATACATGATGTTTAGTTATAGGATTTATAGTAGCATGAAGATGGACTTAGTTCACTATTAGATATTGATGATAGTTTGATTATTGCGATAATAGATGAGTTGAGGTTCTGTTATAGTCCTTTGATTATAGAGATGATTCCTTTTAAGTTGAGGATTTGTTTATGCTATTGTTTAATTATTGCATATGTTGAGGAGTTGTTACTGTTGTTGTTTAATTATTGCATATGTTGAGCATTTGTGGATGTTGTTATTTAAATATTGTGCATTGTTCTGATGGTCAATTCATGGAGATGTGATCCATGACATTTTTATGTATGTTCATGCATGAGTGTGCATTTAAGAAGGATAAAAGATGATAAAGTGTACGTAAATGGGTAAGGAGGATAGGTTGTCCCATAGGAGAGGACCAGTGATGCATTAGTCTGTTAACTTGCTACGATGAGGTTATGGTTGACTGGCACAAAGGGTTGCTAGGTCATCATGCCTTAAATGACATGACAGTTAATGGTGGAATCTCATAACGAGGATGTCTGTCTCCCATAGAGAGAAGACCTCCCACATAAGAGGAGACCTCCCATAGAGAGGAGGGTCGTGGTGTATGCCCACTGCTGTGTCTCCTCAAACCCGAGAAAAGAAGAGAAAGAAAAGAAAAGAAAGAAAAGGGAAAGAAAAGAAAGAAAAACCATAGTCACGACATATCATGTTCATGGTCACATGTATTATTTATTAAGTTTTAGACATATAGATGAACTTTGCATTGTAGGTATGGATATTATGGATGAAATGGCAAATGCAAAGTTCATGTTGAGAAAGTCCACCATGATGAAGACTTGATTGTTGTTGGGTATGTGGATCATGGTTTAGGGGTTGAGTGTGTCAACCCACTTTTGAAAACGGTTTTATATCAATCTTATTTTGTATTTGGATTCTTTATGCTAAGTAGATGTTTATTATTTATTTTATAAAGGATTTTTAAGACTTGGTTTTTTGGTAAGAAAAATATTTTAATTAATAAAGTCTTCCACTGTAATGATTTTTGAAATGTATGGTTGAATTTTAAATGATGCTTTTTAATAAGAATGAAATAATATATATATATATATAGGGGTGTCAATAGCTAAGAAAATCCAAGAACTTGAACTGTATGAAGAACTTTTAAACTCGTTCTTCTATCAAAGTTTTGAAGATTTTTGGAGAAATCAAATTTTTTGTTAAAAGACATGAAATTTAAGGTTAAAAAAGATAAATGATTTGTAAAATATATATATATATATATTACAAGAATTTCCTATAAAATCAAAGTTTATAAAAAAGGGCGTTTCAACCGCTATGTTGAGTTGTGACCAAGATGCAGGTAAACCTTGGCCATGATTTGGTTCAAGTAACTATTGAGAAAGTTTAGGTGTTATGAAAGGACTTTTAAACGATTCTGAGTTGATTGAAGAGTTTGAGGGCGACGACTTTGTAATTTTGGAAGTTTGACCGTGTTGCGGTATTGGTCATTGTGGTGTAATGGATAAGTTAGTTCTCAAATGTATATTCGAGCCCCTTGGGATTATTAAACATGTTGATGCGGTGGGTTATCAATAGGACTTACCAGCATAGTTAAACTATGTTCATAATGTTTTTCATGCTAGAGAAGCAAGTATTTGATCAATCGCATGTAATCTCTTGAACCGAGATGCCTATTCAGGAGGATGTTTCATATGTGGAGGAACCTGAGAAAATAATAGGTCTTGAATTACTAGTTCTTCGTCAACGTGAGATACCGTTGGTTTGTGTATAGTGGAGAAATCATAAAGAAAGAGAAGCTACTTGAGAGATTGAATAAGAAATTATGGAAAAGTATCCTTAATTCAATCATACAATGGGGGAGGTCAAACCCCCCACTATTCTCTTCCTTTCTCCCTCTGATTTTGTCTATCCCTGTTGGTCGATGATGCGTGGGTGGTGCATTCTCCAATGAGTGGCATTCTCATTCTCCACCAAGGTAAGTCTCGACCTCCCCCTTTCGTTCTGTCTTTTTCCTTCCCTAGGTAGAGTATAATGGATGGATTATTTTTCTTAAGGGTTGGGAGTTGGACGTCGACCCTTTTTAAGTTATTTCCGGTGGTGAAGCTTGATAGTGAAATGAATTCCTCAGGGTAACATTTAAAAATTTTGATTTTTTTTTTCGAAAATTTCATCAAAGTTTCTAGATTGTTGATTTTTGGACTGGATTATATATATATATATATATATATATATAATGTGTTCTAATGGTTTTGATGTTTTGGGGGGTTGATGCCAAAAGTTGGGAAGGAATTTCCAACTGAAAATTTGACCCTTTGGCTAGCAAAAGTTTTGCAGAATCCCTAAAAGCCTTTCGGCCAATAGTGATTCTATAGAATTGCTAAGGGCTGTGGCTTGTGATCCAAGGCGAGGCCCAGTCTAATTGGTCCATAGACAAGAAAGGAAGTTTTAGGTCGTGGCCCAGAACCTTATGGGCTTTAGTCCAGATTGTATTGGGCTTTTGCTCAATATGTTTTGGGTTGAAACAGAGACTCTGTTTTAGGCCGAATTCAACTTTGGTCCAAATTTTGATCTGACTGCTATTGAGTCGTTATCGTTTAGCCTAGAAATTCAAATATTTAATTTTAGAGTTTGAATTCTAATTTTTGGTCAAAATATTATGGATATGTTTCGACACTTAAAGGAATAAATTAAATTTCTCTACGCTTTTTCAGTTGCTCTTCGGATTGTTAGGCCCAAATTTAAGGTATGAATTATTTTAATTCAACATACATTACTCATGAAAAATTGTTAAATTACACATAATCTAATATCAAATGATGTGTCCTTATTTGGTAGATCAAATTTTTATAAATATATAATTTCTTTGTGAATATGTTTAAATTTAATATTCTGTTTAGTTACCCCTGAATTTACATTTTTCATTACATATTTGTTAACTAGAGTAATGAGACAACTATATGTGTCATGTCCCTGTGTGCAAAATCCTGAATCTGATCAAGGTCTGTTTGGATATTGCGATTGCCTGAGTATCGCCGTTATTGAATTTGTTACATGTTTTATTATCCGTCATTATTTTCCTTAAATATTAAACTGTTTAAAAATAAATAATGTGAATGCACACCTAATCCTTTTATTCTTTGTTAAATACAAAAATTCAATCCATACTGAGTATAGTTGACTCACCCTAAATTGACTTCCCTTTTTAAGGAAATAATTAGTGTGATTCTCAGTTGCCACCACAAGAGTAGATTTCCCTTGTAAACTAATTTGTTTATTTTTTTAGAGACTTAGAATATTTAGTGAGGTTTGTATTTTAGATTTATTTTAAATTATTTCTCCGCGTTTGGGATCATGTTATTTTATACTATTTTATGTCACTTTTGGACAGCATGATTTGTATATTAATTTTTAAGTCTTCCACTGTTAAATTTTGGATTTGAGAGGCGAGTCAGACAGTTTAGTCTATTTCATGTTAGATCGTTCTCCATTTTGTCTCAGGTCCCTTTTGGAGCATGACACTTTTTCTAATAGATAACATTTTTGCACTCGCATGACAATTTTTTGAAATCGCATTCATAAATAAAGCAAAACATTGATAAGACAAAATTAGGGATTCAGCCACAATGAAATAACTCATACTCAATAACTTGTTTGGGTCGTATGAATTTTTTAGCGCCAAGAAGTTCAAGGCGTTGAGTGTTTAAAAAAGCAATTTCATGTATTAGATGTTCCAAAAAAATTTCATATACCAGTTGTTACTTACCTTAGAGTTGGATGAGCCAAAGGCAAATGTAAGTTACCCTTTTTTTTAAGAAAATGACAAATCAACCATTGTACTTCATGATCAATGACAAGTCAACCACTAAACTATTTTTGTTAACAAATTAACCTCTAAACTATGGAAAAAGGTCCCCGTAAGCATCGCTGTCATGTTTGTCGTTAAACGTATTGACTTCGGTCTGCGGCAGATCGTCTATTGTTCCGTTGCGGATCGTTATTTTTGAAAATAACTTTATTATATTGATGGTCCGCTGGGATCGTCGTGCATCATTCTGCATTCATCTGCCCTAGTATATCAGATTCAACTGTGCGCTACGAGGAGTTCACCGCGAACCATGAAATACTCAGCCACGATTGGTGCAATGTTAGAGTAGAACTCAATAGCGATTTTCTGAGGGTTAAGTCCTATGGTTTTCCTATTGAGCAAGACAAAGTTGTCGATATTCATAAATTTGGGAGCTAGAAAGAGGTGAAAGAGTTGGCGGCCAGGTTTCAGCCATTATTTACAGGATTCCTAGTGCTCTGAAGCGGTCACATATAACGGAGTGCCTCAGAACACTCGGAGTCCTGTAACTGTACCGACAATGACCTAAACCTAGCCTCCAACTCTTTCACATCTTTCTAGCTCCCAAATTTACGAACATTGACAACTTCGTCTTGCTCGATAGGAAAACCGTATTACTCAACCCTCAGAACATCGCCGTTGAGCTATACTCCAACATTGCACCAAGTGTCACTGAGGATATTGTGGTTTGTAGTCAACTCACTAGACCGCACCATCGAGTCTTATATGCTAGGGCACAGGCACTCTTGCATACATTGATTGAGGGTTGCCTGCTAATACTATTTGTAACACCCTGACTTTTTTTAAGTTGGATAATTATTAGGGTATTACCAAAGATGTAATCGGTAATCATTATCATCGAGCGATAATTGGAATAATTCGGGAATTTGTAGTGGGTTAAGAATAATTTAATTAAATGAAAGATTTAACTAAATTATTAAAGAAGAATTTAATTGGGTAAAAAGATGATTTAAGGAGTTAAAAGAAAATGTAATTAAATGGAGGAGGGATAAATTGGTTCGGTTCGATTGTAGATTTAGTGGCCTGGTTCGGTTTGGATTTCATTAATAGAAGAAAAGGAGTGGGGGCAAAGAGTAGGTTATTTTGTTTTTAAAAGAGAAGAGATAGAGAGAGGGCGACCGAGAGATGGAGAAAGAGGCAAGAGACGAGGGATACGATAGATGAGGGAGGTGAGCATGAATCAGGAGGCGATTCCCACAGAGAAATCCTTCTTCGTGAAACTAGAATTCGGGCATGCACGAGATTGTCACCGTCTGGTTGGTTCAACTACGAGGCTAGGGCTTGGAACAACTGAACCCGCGGGGGGTGAGCGAAACCCTGTGCTCGCGGGTTGCGATGTTCATAGCTCCAATCCAAGGTGAATGTTTGGCAAAGCGGGATGAGGATTTTGAATCGAATGGCAATGATAACCACTAGCAATAGTGCGAGGTAAGGGGTTCCCCTGTGGTTTTGGCTTCTCGGCCTCCAATGTCGGGCACTATCAAATTGTTTAGTTTTGTTTTTAATGTTGAATTCATCTTTGGGTTTTTTGTTTTGGATTTCTGTGTGATGGAATGTCTCTTTGGATAGACTGGTTGAGAGTGAACATGCTCTTAGAGGAATTGAAGGAGACAAAGTGACAAAGAGGAGTTCTCTAGGAAGAAGTTGAGTTTTGGATATGAAGTAAAATAATAGAAAATAAGAAGACAAAAAGGAGGAGAAAAGAATTGGTTATGTCCTCTGCTGCTCTCGACTCTGCTTCGAGTGAGGTGAGCTCCTTCCCCACTGGTTATGGATTAATGATGAAGATAAAAAGTTGAGATTTATGCTCTGTTAGTGGTAGCCACTGTCGAATGTATACCCTGTAAATTGTAGGAACGTAATTTGGTTATGTTCTCCACTGATGAATCTAGTTGGTGTTCTCTGTTTGGGTTATAATTGTTGGAGACTGTTCTTATTATTTCTAATTGTTAATGCTACTAGAGGAATGTGTTGGTTAAGCTGTCGAATGGATTAATTCATTGAGATAGGTTATATTCCGTATAGGCGTCAAAGAAGTTCTTAGAATTATTATTATTCAAGTCATGGGTCGTAATAATTAATGGTAAATACTTTAATTGTGAAGGTATTGAAAAAGAGAAGAAGAAGAACAATTAAGTGCGAATGCGATAAAGTCTCAAGGTAAGGATTGGGTAGAGTCGTTGGCCATTTGGAGGCCCTACCCACAAGTATTGTGTGAATTTTATTGTTTTCCCTTGATGTTCATTGCTTGCTTATATTGTGCATTGAATTTGACTTGCTATGTGTTTATTTTCTGTAAATTACTCTATTGAATTTATTGAAATGAAAGGATTAGAGAAGAAAATGAATAATGAATAGAAAGTTATAGGATGAAGAGAAAAGCATGAAAGAGTTATGAGTGTGATTCACGGTGATTATATTTTATACCTTTTATTTTGGAATATTTGTTCTAAATATCTTCTCTCATATTAATTGTTTTCTTTGGTCTGGTTAGGAAATATGAATGCTTTAGATAATTAGCATAAATTTGTTTAACACGTTTATGTTATATTAAATAATCAAGTATGTATAGATTATTCAGGACAGTAATTGTATGAACATACTTAGCATGATTAATTAAACTGAGCACATCTAATTAAATGGGGCTCTTTGCATGTTTAATTAACTAAATTGATAGCTAAAAGACTAATTTCACTATTAGTTTAATGTAAATTATTAGCACATTTCTAGATGTATGTGATTATTAAGCATGACACTATTTTTCTATTGGCTGGGCATAATCCTATATACGTGTTAGTTTAAACGAGCATACGTAATTAGCTTAGTTTACTATCCTGTAATTACAAGTCAAACATGTTTCCATTAGTTATTTATTTAATATGTTTCCGTACATAATTTCTGAGCATGTTTCCATTAATTATCAGTCTCATATCATTGTTAAGCATACTTAATCTGCTTGAATACTTAGTAGTTAATAGTATGTTCATCTTGCTATGTTATATGCCGCTTTCAACTTGTTTCCATGTTGCTTTCAATTAATGTTACTCTTGCCATTCGTTGTTCGTTATTCGTGTTATTCATATTGTTCGTTGATTTCCATTATTACTATTCTTGCCACTCATTGTTTGCTATTTGTCTTGTTTGAATTATCAATTCTTTTATGTTATGTCAACATGCATCATGTTAATAGAAACAAGTATGGAGTGCCCTTGGGGTGGTACTCACATGCATGAGTGAGGAAAATGAAATGAACGAATGCAATAAATGATGTGAATGATGCAATGGGGGGGTTGAATGGCAGATGGGTAGTTCGGATCTAGCCCACATAGGGTTAGAAGCCGATCAAATTATTTCATCACATACGTGTTCCTTCAACTTCCAACTCGATATACGAGTAATGAACGAATGAATGAAACGTAAAGAAAAGATTGGTTTGGGGGCGGACCCATTCCAAGTGAACTAAAGAGAGACATGATCATATTGCATATTCCATTTTCCTTACTAAGCCTTTGGGCTTACAGTTTACTTGTGATGTAGGTATACATTATGACAAGAAGAATGATGAAAAAAATACGAAGCAGTTGATGAAAGATTTACACAGGCAGAGATTGTGGCTGGTTAGGCTAAAGATGAGTAAAGTAAATTTTAAAACATAATGATTTACATAGCATATTTTAATTTGAATGTTTTCGCTTCCGTTAATGTTTTAATAAATGATTTTCATAACGAATGTAATGAATAGATTTTGATACTTGGTTTTAGCACTCTGATTATGAAAGATTTTAATTGTCTTACAAAAGTTTAAAATTTCAAGCATTTTTAAAAGGTTACGAAAAATCGGGTCATCACACTATTATTTTTTATAGGGGCTGGAGCCAGCTGTCAGAGAGATCACTAGGCAAGCGGATCATCATTTTTGCAGCTGACAACTGTATGCAAATTTTCAAAAACAATTTAAAGGAATGACGAATAACAAGATTACCTTATATAATCCTAATGCTACATTTATTAAAACCTTTATTTTCAATAAACTCTTTTATGCCTATATTGACACCGGCGCAACACTTTGCTTTGCCCGCAAAAATGTTTTAAAAAATTGGATTAAACTCGATAAACCACTTAAAATTGTTGTTACTGATAAATAGGTTCATTACATTTGGTTTGTTGGTCATAATATTAATATTATTATCTCAGGCTATCCTTTTCTTGCTAAAACTATCTATCTTCATGACTTTGGCGTCGATCTTATCATTGGAAATAATTTTTTAAGATTCTATCAACCTTTTGTTCAACGCTTACACACTATTTCTCTCACTTTTCCGGGGAGGGAAAGTGTTCACAAATGACAAATTACTACAAAAATTGTCACACAGAAAGAAGTAATTAAATTATTAGCACAAGAGATATTAGACAATATTCAATTTTTATATACGACTAATAAAATTCTAGATGATAAATTAAATGAAATTTGCAGTAATAATCCGCTGGATAAAATTAAAAATACCAATAAGGAAAAAATTATAATAAAATTAAAGGACCCTTTAGCTGAAATTAATATACCAAATAGAATATCATACAATATAAAAGATGTAGAAGAATTTAAAATAGAATGTCAGAATCTTTTAACCTTATGAGTAATAAGAGAAAGTAATAGCCCCCATAGTGCACCAGCTTTCTATGTAGAAAATAAAAAATGAGATAAAATGAGGAAAAAGAAGAATGGTAATTAATTATTAAAAAATAAATGACGCTACTATAAGAGATAACTATAAATTACCAAGAAAAGATTATATATTAGAAAAAATCAAAAGAAATAATCTATTTAGCAACTTAGATGCAAAATCAGGATACTGGCAGTTAAGACTATCAGAAGATAAAAAAAAAAAACTTGACGGCTTTTAGCTGTCCTCCACAAAAACAGTACAAATGGAATGTATTACCATTTGGATTAAAACAAGCATCATCAATTTTATCAAAGATTTATGGATAAAAATTTAGAAGGCTTAGAAGGCATATGTTTAGCATATATAGACGACATCATTATATTCACTAAGGGAACAGAAGAAGAACATATTAATGCAGTACTTAGAGTCCTTACACGATGTAAAGAAAATGGATTAATTATTTCCAAAAAGAAATCTAAGTTAATTCAAACTAAAGTAGAATATTTATGATTAAAAATAAATAATAATGGCGAAATACAATTAACCTCAAATATTCAAGAAAAATTAAACAATTTCCCAAATAAATTACAAGATAGGAAACAAATATAGAGATTTCTAGGATGTCTGAATTACATTTCAGAATAAGGATTTCTAAAAGAATTAGCAAAGAAAAGAAAACAATTACAAACAAAAATATCTGAAAAAGTCAAATGGAAATGGATAGAACACGACACAGGACTAGTAAAAAGTATAAAAGAAAAATGCAAGGTTTTGCCAACTTTATATAATCCACAAATAAATGTTTTCTTTATAATATAAACAGATGCTTCTCATGACACATGGGCAGGCTGTATGTTTGCAATTGTAAATGAAAAAAAATATTTTTAACCTTGATTCTGTAGGAAATCCAAAAGGACTAAAAGATGAAATAGAGCCTTTGATCAAAATTGAAATATTTCCAGTAAAGTTATGTAAATACTTTTTTGGAACATTTTCGAAAACTGAACAGAATTACTCTATTCAAGAATTAGAGAACTTTGTTTTTCTCAAAATATTAAAAAAAATGGAAAATCGAATTATTAGAAACTCGGTTCAAATTACGAACGGATTCAAAATATGTTACAGGATTCTTGAAATACAAATTGAATGAGGATTATAGAAAAGGATGATTGATTTGATGACAATTACAACTCTATCAATATCAACCATGTATTAAATATATTAAATCTGAAAAGAACATCCTTCTAGATACTCTGACCAGAGAATGAAAAAAACATTAAAAATAGTACAGGATCAACCAATGCAAAAACAAAAGGAAATACAAGAAGTTCAGCAACAAATGAAAGAAATATAGAAGAAATTAGCAAAATTAACAATGGAAGAAGAGATGCTTAGCACTACCATAAGCACACTATCAGCATTAATTACACTAGCCATATCAGTCACAACAGGACCATCCGCAAAAGAATTATGGTCGAACAAAGTTGAAAAAGATGAAGAAATTCTTTCCAAAATAGGACTAAAAGGACAAAAAGAAAAAGACAAATCCAGAACAATTAAAAAGTGGTATGTTATTTTTAATAACGTATTCAGAGGCATTTACAATTATTGGGGAATTTACAATTGTTGGGCACCATTCGGTCAAATTTCAATTTGTTGTGCACGTCCATAGCCTTCTCTTCGGATCTCAGCTCCTCCTTCGAGATTGGTACCCCATAATGTTCAATAATCCGCTGAATGAGACAATTAAAAGGTAGACTCTTCGCCGGGTTGTTGAGCACCTCATACATGTGACTCAAAATGACAAAGCCGATGTCCATTTTTTTTTTCTATTGAACTCCTTCTCGAGCAGATAGAGATCCATGCAGCTAACATGGTCTCAATGTCCATCTCGAGGCAAAATAGTGTGTGTCATGATGATGTGGATCACTCGGGCTATGACATTCAAGTCATTGGACTTTGGCTTCTTGTACACTGCGATCTCGGGATCACGGTACAGCAATCTAAGCACTACTAGCCCTTCTCCTCTTTTGATGAAAGGTATCTCCCGATACACGTGATAGTAGTGCTCGCTTGATTCCTCCGCCGAACATCCAAACAACACATTAATATAGTTGGGAGTCAGCCTCAACTCTCATTCAAACATGTAAGTCTGGACCTCTAATGATTGGGTAGATAGTTCCAAATTTGCATAAAACAGTTTGACAATGCTCACAGTAACTTCCACCTAATCGGCACAAATCGGCTAAGCCAACCCCCTCAAATAATTCTTCAATTTTCATCTCAGCCAATGACTCAAAGTCTACTATTCTAAAAACAATAATTGAATAGTGTTTAACATCATCTTCATAATGTTCCTTCACGTTGACTGTCCTGAAGAGTGGGGAGTTGAAACACGTTGTAATGAGTTTGAAACAAACCAATGCACCTGCTGTTGGTCGTTGTTGAGGATGAGGTTAAGGTTGAGGTTGTGCTTCAACGTCGGTTTCTGTAATAGGGGCAACCGCGGGTCCTCCAAATTCAACCGCTGTTCACGGCCGAAGTTTGTCATTTCTAGCAGTGGCTACGGCTAAGCTTGAGACGAACCACCCTTTCACTTGAGCAACATTTTCTTGCTGTGTGGGAATCCATTAGTATCTATTAAATAGTGTGAAATGAAAGTCTGAGAGTACGAATGTTCCCCGAGTATATATAGTAGGGCAAATAAACGCAGAACGGTGCACGACAATTTACAGTGGATCCTAGTCAATCCGCCACAGATTGAGTCCCGATCTGCCACAGACGATCAATAACGATTTGTAACGGAACAATAGACAATTCGCAGCAGAACAATAGACAATCCATCACAAACCAAAATCAATACGTTTAATGCTAAATATGACAGTGATGTTTATAAAGATCTTTTTCTATAATTTAATAATTAATTTATTAATAAAAATAATTTTACAATTAACTTGTCATATATTATAAAGGGTTGATTTGTTTTTTTTCCTTTTCCTTTTTCTTTTTATATTAGTTAATGAAAATGGTACAATTTCTCATAATTCATCATCTGCAATCATCGAAATTCTTCCTTATTTTATTTTTAATTTGAAGACTCATTGATTGATATGAGACCATTGCTTATTCTTTTTATTTTTTCCTTTATTAATATTTTTCTCTTTGGAGAATGAGACTTGGAAAGTACAATATATTATCCTTTCAGTTTCCTTATATTTAATATATTTATATATAAATATATTCAATGTTTATAACAAAATTCAATTAAATGGTCTAACCTAAAATAAATCTAGCCTATTATTTTGAAATATGCTAAAAAATAAACTCCTAATTTGAATGTATATATGAAAGATTATTTTTGAAAATTTCGTTATTTGAAATGCAACAAATCAGTATTTGAGTTTCTCTAAGCTCTCTTAATAATGGATTATTGACTGAAAAATGGATAAACATCAGCTAATTTGTGTAAAAAATAATTAATGGAATGAGAAAATAATCATATTAATAATGAGAAAATAATAATTAATAATTTAAAAAAACCTGAAAAATATGATAATGAAACTTGAGAATGGAATCGTGTCGAGGGAAAATGGAAAGTCTGTCGTGAGCTGTCAAATGTCAGACAGTGGGGCCCTTTGTTTTTATTGGGAGAGTGAAGTTTACACATTTTATTTTGAAATGTTTTCTTTATTAAAAATCCATTTACATTCCAAAGTATTATTTATTTTTTAATTAAAAATGAATTAAAATTCATATTAGAGAGATAAGTCAAAATTTTATGTAGGATTATACTATAATTCACATGATATTATATAATTTACTGTTAATTTAAAATATCAAATAAATGATCTTGAAGCTATTATGGAGAAACTATTATTTTTGAAAATGATAAAGGTTACTTATTTCATAATTTTGACAAATTAAATAATATATTTTCTGAATTTAATTCTCTAGTAATGTGGAAATTGAGCCATGACTTGGTCTCATCTCAGCCGCAACTTGACATTTATTTCTTCCCTGAGTCCTAGCTTGGGCTTCTTTGAAGTGCAGCTTGGCTGCTGTTGTGCATTGCTGAATTTCTATCAATTTATGCTAGTATTTGGACTTTTTGAGTCGCCCAAAATTTTTTATTTGTATCTTTATTTCATCAATTTGATTATTCATCAACGTTATAACTTAACTTACATTAAAATTATCAAAAACTTTATAATAAACATCAAATTTTGCTTAAAATGATGACAATAGCTTTATTTTTCATAGAGTTATTACACTCTTTAACTTAAATTTTTGCAAATTCTCAAGCAAAAAAAATCCAAACATTGGCTGATAGATACTACAAATTGAATACTTGAAGAAGCGACTTATTAACATGGTTGTTGCCTTGCCCAGATAAAATTTGTTGTCTTAAATAATCCTAAAATTTATAACTCTTAGTGAGTTTAAGAATGTTGTATACATATAAAATTTCAACTTGATATTAAATATACCTTTCTCATGATTCTCTCCATGTGTGAATAGTCATTCATAGTTTAACATTTATACTTAGAATCAATTTATGCAAGAAATGACACTCATTTATTATTTACGAAGATGCAAAATAGATAATATAATGATTTTTTTTCTTTTTTTTCTTGTACAAAGATTTCGGTAATAGAGTTCCTTCCTATGCCCTTAATTTATTATATAGTTTTCATTCATTAAGTATCCAAAAAGCTCACTCAAAATTTCTTCTAAAAATCATCATTTTATTGTATATTTCAACCATTATGTATCCAAATGACTTACTCAAAGTTAAAAGTAGAGCAAAGAGTCGCAAAAACCAATAGATGAAATTAGAAAAATAAATTTATTATTTATTTTTTTCAAAGGCTAAAGCATAATTATTATTTACATATATTTATTTCTAAGTTTCTAAATGTTTCACTGGTTTAGTGTTCTAAATGTAAACTCATGAATAAGATAATAATAATAGACAAGTTGAACGAATATACACACATCATCTCATTCTTACCTTGAGTTATAAATAATCTAATCCAAAGTTTTTTTTTTCATTTGTCCATTCTATTAGATTAAAGGCACCTTCATGGTTATAGTTAAAACATTTTTTAAAAAACATTTTATTTTATTATTATTTTTTATTTTATTTTATTTTTGTAGATGCATGTAAATAGTAAGTAATAAACATATAAGATCAACATATATATGAGAATTGTAGGTGACAAACATATAAGAATAAAATCAAATCTCCCAAAACTTAATATACACATTGTCCCCAACATATGAATGCGAAGCATGAACGGAAAACGTACTATACTATCAAGGTGAGTGTTAATCTCCTCATTGCTTGCAGATGATGAGTGAAGACTTTCCTGCCAATTAAAGTCATTGGTGCAAAGATTTGATTTTTTTTTTGTATGAAAGCAGACCTTCAACTTGAAAGAACACAAAACATAAAAACATCAAGTGATAAAAGAAGAAAAGAAAGAGATAGTACTATATATATATAAAGAATTAAATGAATAAGTTGCCTCCCAAAAAGCACTTTCTTTATAGTGTCAGCTCGATTGTCTTCATATTTTCATCTTTTATTTTTTAGGTGGATTATCTTTCCATCCTTTTCTTTCTTGTCGACTTTGGTTTTCTTTTGATTATTTGTCTGCTCATTTTAAAAGTGCTTCTACCCTTTGTTTTTAGTTCGACCACTCTATGACAAACTATTTTATTTACTATGAATGTGTCTGACCATATTTAGTTACAAAATTTCACTCCCTTGTCCTTCACAATTTTCAAGAATATTTATCATATTGCAAGTAGTCATCTTAGATAATATTTTCAAAGCATGGTAAGATGTTGAATTTTACATCTTCTTCATTTACTCTCAAGATTATTTCTATGTGTTGGACATCAATTAATGCACGACAGGTAGCTTGAGAATTAGTGGCATCTCATGATTTTCTTCCATATCTAAGACAACAAAATCAATAGGAAAAATGAATTTATCAGCTTTTATTAGTATGTCCTCTATAATTCCCCATGGATAAATCAAAGATTTATCTGTAAGTTGCAAAGTAATACTAGTCGGTTTGTCCCAATCCAAGTTTCTTAAATACAGATAGTGGCATCGGGTTGATGGAAGCTCCAAAAGCACACAATGTTTTGTCAATCTTACAAGATCCTTTAACTTCTGTGGAAGTTTTTTTTATGACTGTACATTCTTCGATAAATTTCACAATCTCAAACTCCTCAAGTTTCCTATTCGCTAACATCACCTCTTTCATGAATTTCCTAGTTTGGCATTTGTTGATGTGAATATTCTTAAGAATCTCGAAAAACTTGCTGAATTGATAATCAATTCTCTTGTTTTGAAAGTTCTGTTGGAATGGAAGCGTAAGTTGTAGAATTGAAAGGTTGTTTGAAAAATAGATGGATGTGGCGTTTTCACCCTCCTTCTTAAGTTCATCCTACTTTTCAATCTCTTCAACTTCATATGGCTCATCTTTATTTTCAGTTAATATTTATGTAACTATTGATTCTTCTCGTCTCTCTGGAAATCGTAGTTCCTTCCCACTCTTGAGTGTTACAACATGACATTGCTCTCTTGGATTCTTTTTGGCGTTCCTCGAAAAGATTTCATTGTTCAGATTATTTATAGCATTGGCTAGCTACCATATTTTCATTTCTAAGGACTTGATGTATGCATTCATTTTATCCAACTGGGTCTCATACTTCTCATGTCTCTCTTCATTTTTTGCAAATCTTGCTCTAGTTTCAACTTTGCAAGTGCTCTCCAAATCTTCGAGAGAGGGTTTCTTTTCATTTGAAAACCAAGGGGAGGATTCAAAGGAATCAAGGCGTGTTTCAATTATTTGCATAGTTGAAGTTCTCATAATTTCGCAGTCATGGATGATAATGGTAAAGCTTATTGTTATTTCTAAGATTGTTGTAGCCTCTATTATTCACGTAGTGGACCTCTTCTTTATTCTCTTCAACTTTCATGTATGATCCAATGAAATTCATTGATGATTCTTCATCCAATATTTCTCTTTTTGATGTCAAATTTGCAATATGGTGTATTAATAATGACATTTGCGCGGTGAGTGCTGTAATGGGGTCAACCTCCAAGCATCCTGCTACTTTTTTCATGGTGAATCTCTCATTTGGCTATTAAAAAGTATTTGAGGCCGTGTGTTCTAGCAAGGACTATGCATCTCTCATAGTTTTGCCCATGAGTGATCCTCTATTTGGCCATTTTATTCATTGTAAAATAATTGAATTTGTAGCCAATCTAGAAAATCATGTTGATGACACCTCCGAAGTAAATCTTTAGAGTGTTTCCACATTCATAAAGAGCCTCAAAATCTAATTGTTTGAACTGTGATATTTGGTGGTTATGAAGATATAAAAATTTAAAATTTAAAATTTAAATTTGGAGGTAGCAATTACAATTTAGTTTTAATTGTTGGGTCATTTAATTGTTCGACAACACTTCATTTTTATACTAAGTATATACGTGTGTTTTACACATTTACTTTACATGCATGGTATTTCATGGTATGTTGTGATATTGCTATGGGAGGATGAATCATCTTGATACTTTAAACCGTCTTAGTGAATAAGTATCACAAAGATATCTCATACATCTTCTGTTGCGTGAAGATGTTTTGTTTATACACTATGTGAAAATGTGTAATAGGGCGATGTGGATACACTCCTTTTGGGTTTTGAATCCCTAAACTTGATCAGGGTGTGTTTGTTTTGGTTGTGTCTTCGCTGACTGGTTCGTCGGCAACTATTGTGAGGGGCTCGATTTTTAGATTGCACACATAGTTTCTTTCTTTAGGGTCATGAGGAGTAGCCATCTTTGGATTGCTACCTTTTTGTGTGACTGTATTGGAGGGGTGTCTTGTATGACCTGCATTTTTCATAGATCCTTCTTTTGACTAGTCAAAAATGATAAAGACTTATTTTATTATAGTTAGCTAGGTTTCCCTCTATGTTTTGATGATCATCTCATTTGTGACTCGTGGAGCCTATTTTGATGGAAAATGATTTTTTGAAAATGATTTAAAATCTATGCACATGTATGGGTACGGTGATGCATTTGATCATGGTTTTGACGAAAAAAGGAAAAACTAGTTTTACATATGTATTGCATTTAGTATAAGTTCATTTATGAGTTAATCACTCACCCCACAACACCTCCATCCCAGGTTTAATTTTTGGTGGTCTGGTGTGGTGTCTGATGTGTGGGTACTTCAGAGTCAATTTTCTCCTTGGTATTTTCTTGTTGTCTCTAGTGAGGATTTATTTCCTTATTTAGTTTATTGTTCGGTGTTGAATGGTTTCATTACCTGTACAATGTTTTTCTTTTGTTGTTATTACATTATCTTTAATTCTTGTTAATCACTATGTGTGACCTATTTGTTTTAGGTTTTAAGCTTAATATTACGTTACGACTTCTGCTGGCAACCTTGCTTTGAACTGGGTGATCGTGTCCTATTCGAGGATCGAGTTGCTCGAACCAGTGTTTCTGTTAGACTCGTCTCTGGGTCGTGACAAATTAGATGAAAACGGGATAGTTGTAGGGAACAAAGCTAGACTTTGAGAAAACCTTTGCACCAGTAACTAGGCTAAATTCCATTCGTATGTTTCTAGCTTTCGCATGCTTCAAAAATTTTACCCTCTATCAAATGAACATTAAAAGTGTTTTTATTAATGGCTATATTATGGAAGAAGTGTACGTAGAAACACATTTAAGTTTTAAAGCCCGTGATAAGCTTGACCATGTCTATAGGCTTAATAAAACTATTTATGGTTTAAAACATGCTCCAAGGGCTTAGCACGAAAGATTGAGTAAATTTTTTAATGAAATAGTTTTTAAAATAGGGAAAATCATTTCTACCTTGTGCACCAAGCACAATGATCAAGCACAATGGTGATGACATGATCATTGTACAAATCTATGTGGATTGTAAAACCCATGAAATTTTTAACACTAAATTCCATGTGTAAATGTTTCGCATTAAAATTGGTTAAGGCGTTGAAATGTTGACCCGATTTGTCGCGTAGCAGGTACGTGTAAATTTTGGGACAAATTGGTAAAATTAGGTATTACCGAGTAGTAAATAATTTAAGAAATGAAGTTAGTAAATTATTTTGGTTAAAGAACGTTTGTCTGTTAATGTTTTGAAAGAATCATAATTTAAGTCATAAATTGAATTGGAGTAATTATATATATATATATTAAATTAATTAAATGGAATGAAGAAAGAAGAGAAAGAAAAGGAAATAAGAGAAGGAGAAGAAAGAGGAGTAGGGTATGCAACCGAGAGGGAGGAAATACAGGAGAGAGAGAGAGAGAGAGGGCCACGAAGTTGAACATTCGTTGAATCCAAGGAGTGGACAATGTTCACAGCATCAAGGTAAACGACTTTCTTGAAGACGGTTCACGAAAACGATAAGTTTTTCACCCTCGATTTTGGACTAAAAGTTTGAGAAATTTTGGCCTCAAATTCAAACTTAAAATCTCAAATCTGAGGGACCCTCTTGATTATATTGGTATATTTAGAGTTTATGTAAGAGTATTGGTCGATTGGAAGCAGAAAAATGGGAAAACGGTGCTTTTTCGACAAAAATGGCACTCGAAACAAAGCTGGTTGACTAGAAGAGGATAGGTTGACCAGGTGGTTGACCGCCCAGAAACTGGTTGGCCAAAAACAAGGGTAGATTGCCATAAAATTTTTCGGTTGATCGACTGGTCGACCAAAAGCGGGCTAGTCGATTGGAAATTGGGTAGAATGCCCTAGAATTGTCATTGGTCGACCAAAACACTATTTTTGGTCGACCACTCAATGCCAAATCATGTATAATGAGTCGATTACTCACCGGTTGGGTTCTTAGTCCCGTTATAGGATCCTTCCACCTATTTCTTGGGATTTATTGATACAAATTCGCATGTTTGACATGTTTCCTAGGCTCAGACGACTTTGGCGATTGTGGTACGATTCCCAAGGAGATGCTCTAGTCAACAAGAGGGAACACCGAAAAGGTAGGGATTTCTATACCTTTTGCATTGCATTGCAACACATTTCCAAAACTAATATTTTATGGAGTACCACACTTGACAACCTGACAGAGACTGTTTCGACAACACGTTAATTTTTATGTATACGTATGTTTTCTCCGTACATGGTTTGGTTTATATATTCTGTGCTTGTATTGAGAGGATGAATCCTCTTGATGCTTTGGGCACTCTGGCGCCAAAGCATCACAAGACTATTTCGTAAAACCTTCTATTATGTGAAGGTTGTTTGTTTGTATGTACAAAATAGGGATGAGGTGTAATATCCAGAATTAATCTTAAACTAAGAATTAAGTGGAAGTAAACTAAAATAAATAAATTTTATGTTAAGGGGATTAATTAAGTAAGAGAAATTGATAGGATTTAAAATAAAATAAAAAGGGATTAAAATAAAATGAAAGGGGTTAAACCAGTTTTCTCCTTGAACTGGCTTGGTTTTGAGAAAAGAGTGGGAGAATTTAAGAAATGGTCTGCAACCATTTTGGGGGAAAAGGAAGGCAAGGTGTTCTTCACCCTTTCCCTTCAGCTGAGGCCAACGGGTGGGTGAGGGCGTTTAAGCATTGATGCGCATGACCGCTTGTTCACTACGATTGTAGTCGGAGCCAATTGTTGTACATTGGTGCGTACAACCACTAGCAGAGTTTTCAGTCGGTGCCAGAGTTGCTTATTCCAAAGGTTGGGTCATTGTACATTGATGTGCACAATAGTTATCAGGCAGTTCGATTGATATCGAGCCTTTATCACATAGTGAGTTGTGTGTCCTCGATTGATGTCGGGACAGACTGACCAACAGTTAGTGAGGCCGTTTAAGTGTTGGTACGCACGACTGCTAGTGCGCTACGATTATAGTCAGAGCTGAGTGTTGTGCGTTGGTGGGTACAACCACTAGCAAAGCTTTCAGTCGAAGCCGGAGCTGCTATACCAGAGGTGTCAGGTCATTGTGTATAGGTGTGCACAGATACATAAAAGAAATTAATATGTAAAAGATAAATGAAAACAGAAAACTACATACAAATTTTAAAAGTTGTATAGCATGTGCACTGCATAATTTATTTTATATCGCTGACTGAGCTTTAGGCTCATAATTTAAGTCTTGTGGTATAGGTATGTGTGGTATCAAGGTTAAGAGTAGTTGCCGGAGCACTTGTGTGTTGTGGCTTGTGGTTGGCTAGGTTAAAAGATTTAAGCAAAATTAAAGGAAACGATTTTTGTAAAGATAACGTAGAAGATTTATTTATTGTATTCTCATATGATTTGTTTTATTTATAAAAAGTCTTCCGCTGTGTTTTATAAAAGAAGTTTCCCAAACTGTATAGGTTCTTAAGAAAATGATTTTATTATCACTTTTAAATGGTTTTAAGAATGAAAAGTCTTCCACTATACAAAAGTTTTAATTTTACGCGATTTTCAAATATAAATCTCTATTAAAAACGACACGTTTTAAGAATGGAAAATAGAGTAGTTACAATTATGGGGACTCAGGCTACTCGTGCCAGAAGCTAACGGCTACATGGGTGTGCAGAGGCATCGACGTTCGTCCATTGAACTGTGGGATTGGCGTGGCGAAAATGCCCGAGCTATGGGATTGAATGAATCTCAAGCTGTGACTTTGCAGCGCATAGCTGGGGATTAGATTTCATATGGTAGTGGCAACTCACTGGCACCAGTGCGAGGTGTGTGCCCTTGTGTCTTGGCTTCTCAGCCTCCATCGCTGATGTTTTCCTTTGGGTTTTGTTTGGATTGTCGTGCAATGAATTATCTAGTTGTGCATGGGAGAATATTGTCGTGGGCATTTCGGATTGACAAGAAAAGAAATGGCAGAGGCAGTGGCGAAGAAGCAATGGGCGACGTGAAGGAGGTGTTGAGTGAGTAGCTGGGATGTGGGAACAGCTGATTGCTGATCAACCAGGATGGTTGATCAGCCAGTGTCATGGCATGGGTTCGAAAGCCGGTTCCACTGGGTATTCTAGCTTGAGAAGAAATGTGCAAATCCCGATGTTGGATTTCTCTTACTCCTCCACGTGTCCTCCCTTGTTGTGGTGGCTAGATTGGATGAAGGGTAGGTGAGATGGTACGTTCTGGAGAATTTAAAATAGAGAGAAAGAAAGACAAAAGAGGGAGAGGAGAAGGTAGAAGCTCTCTGTGAGTTGCGTGAGAAACAAAGAGAAAGAGAGAAGGGCTCTCTGAAGCAGAGAAGAAAAAAATAAAAGAGGGAGAAAGGGAAAGCTCTCTAGAAGAAGGAAACAGAGAAGAAGATGGAGAAAGGAAGGGGAAGAAAAGTGGCCAAGTGAGCTAATATCTCCTTGAGTCTTCTTGAGTAGTAAATACTCAAGAAGAAAAGTGATCTTCTTGAGTCTTCTGGTGATGTATGGCTCCCTCCTTCGTTTTATGGATTCATGTGATGATTATGATTAAATGTAGAAGGTAAAAGATGTAGTGTATGGTTCTTTGTTTATGGTTGCTCGATAAATGAGTTGTGCCCTGTTGATTGAAAATTCTCCCTATTATTTAACTGCTCCTTGGTTTTATGGATTTAATGTAGACGTTATGTTAAGAGTAGAAGAAGGATGATGAGGATTCTTTTCTATAAATGAGTTCTCAACTCTCTGCTTGTTATTGTTTATGGGTTTTATGAAATTGGTGCTCTCTATAATGTGCATGCTTATTGGATATTGATGGGGGGTTGTGTTCTGTTATTTTGGTTAAGTGAGCAGGTTGTAATTGGATTATGACATTCTGTTGCGTAATAAATAAGGAGTAATGGTATGGTGAATGTTGACGGTTATTGATGATTAAATGTTATTTACTGTGAAGGTATTGTGAAGGTTAAATCGGAGTGCTAAACGCTTTAAGGATGCAAGGTAAGTGATACTGAATGTGTTTTGGTCTTTGGGGCTCTACATCGCAAGTGTTAGGAATTGTATGTTGACTATTTACTACTTTAATAGATTATTAAGTTAGGTTGTAATCATGTTCTAAGGATGTATTGCTGCATGAAGCTGTGTTTATTAGAAATGTATTCTTTTAATTGTGTGTTTATTAGATTTTAAATGATATTGATAATAATCATGCTTGAGGAATATATGATGTTTATAATGATCATGTTTCGAGGATTTTACTGATGATATAGATATTGTTCGCATTCACGAGCATCATGCATCATGGTTTTCAAAATGATATGAAAATGGTTTTTCATGCATGGTTTTAGAAAATGGTTTAATGGATTCTCATTAATACTAAGTGTACGGTGTTCTCGAGGCTGATCACCCGAAGCGGACAACCATCATTTGAGTTGTAGAAATATCTATTTTATCATTAAAAGTGAAAGTAAAACAGATGAGAAATGAATTAAATGTAATGAACTGTATAGATGTAAACAAGATGATATAAGATGTGAGCTTGTTAGTTGGTCCTCGATTGACGTCAATGCTGACCGATGCAACGGTGTATGTGAGGTCGTTTAAGCATTGATGCACATGGTTGCTAGTGCGCTACGATTGATGTCGGAGCCGATTGTTGTACATTGATGCGTACAACCGCTAGCAAAGCTTTAGTTGAAGCTGGAGCTGCTTATATCGGGTTGTGGGATCGCTGTATATTGATGTATACAGTAGCTATCATGCGGTTCGATCGATGCCTAGCCTTATCACATAGTGGGTTGCCGATTAATGTCGGGACCAAGTGCATTGATGTGCATAGTTATTGGGTTGGACGTTAGAACCGGGTGCATTGATGTGCATGAAAATAAAAATGGGTGCATTGACGTGCATGGAAATAGAAATTAAAATGATAAAGGAAAGATAAAGGAAACAAAAAACAGAAACACTAAAACAAAAATCGAAAACGAAAACAAAAACTGCATATGGATTTTAAAAGCTGCATGACACATGCATTGTATAGTTTATTTTATATCACTTACTGAGCGTTAGGCTCATAGTTTATATCTTGTGGTATAGGTATACGTATGAGAACAAGAGAATAGGTTAAGAAGCAGTTGATGAAGTATTGGCACGCATGAATCTTGTGGCTGACTAGTCTAATGGATTTAAGAAAGAGAAATGGTTGGTAAAAGGATTTGTAAAGTTATTCAATTGTAAAAGAAAAAGATTTTACTTATCTCTGTTGCGATTTAAAAAAGAGTTTTAAGAAAATGAATTTTATTATTCGTATTTTCAACTAATTTGTTTCACTAAATCTTCCACTGTGTTTATAAAAGAAAAGTTTAAATTTTACACATTTCAAATGTAAGAAAAATTGGGTCGTTACATGGGGCATTGGTGACATGTCCACGGGTTTCAAGCCCCAGTCAAAATGGAGATGAGACAGTGATATTGCATCCTTGGGTTTTGAGCCCCAGAACCTAGCTAGGGTTTAGTCACATGGATCAGAAATTCGTCAGTAACCGAGCTTTGCCTATCCTAGTACCATTCCATTTGACAAGTGCCGTGATGGCTTGTAGCTTCGCTCATTGGCAATCCTCATCAATTTTGAACCTATAGGTATTTTAGTTGAGAAGCAATTTTTCGCAAGCAACCTTATCCATTCTATTTGATCGTACGGGTTGTGTCGACTAGGAACTTAGCTCGTCGGCAACCCATGTGACATGCTGATCTCGTGATCGCTGTCATTTGTATTTCCTCTGCCTGAGGTGTTGTCATCAACGGATGACTCCCTTTTTCTCTGATGAGTGCCTGATGGGTCCTTGAGTGACTAACCTTTTTTTACTAGTAATGTTTTCTGATCAAAAAATGGTGATGACGTATTTTTAGAGGTATAACTCTCTATGTATACAACATGTTTTAAATAAAGCTCCATTGATGACCTTGGGTCTATTTATAAAAGATGATAATGAGTTTTCGAATTAAAGCCTATGTATGGTAAAAGAGAAACATGACCTTGTTTTTATAAAATGGGAAAGACCAGTTTTCGAATGCACTGAATCTAGTCTACATTTACCTTACTGAGTTAGTCACTCACCCCAAACGACCTCCTCCCATTCCAGGTAAAGGCAAAAGCGGCCAGAGGAGTTGAAGCTCGAGATTTCATTTTTTTTTAGTTTTGAGGGTTTTATACTTAATTCCTAGTGAGGAGAAATTATCTGGGTTGTATAACTTAAACATTGTTAGTTTTGGATTTGTCACACAATATGTTGGATGGTTTGTATTTATTTTAAGCACAGTATGCTGGGCCGAGCTAAATATTAAAAAGACTTCCTCTAAAATTCATGCCTTGGACTGGCTGATCGGGGTCCTCCACAGGGATCGAGTTGCCTGATCCAACGGTTCTATTATCTTTGGTGCTACCAATAACTCAATTTGTAAAGAATTTGCTGAATTAATGCAAAGTAAGTTTGAGTTGAGCATGATGAAAAATATAAGATTTTTCCGTAGTTTACAAATTATATAATATCAAGGAGTTTTCTTAAATCAAGAAAAATATGTTAAAGAACTTAATAAGAGGTTTGAATGGACACATCCAAATCATTTCATACTCCCATGAGCACATCTACTAAATTAGATAAGGACAAAAATGAAACAATGTGGATATAAAGAAATATCTGGGTATGATTGGTTCTTTATTGTACTTAATGGCAAGTAGACCTATTCTCTCTAGTGTGTCCTAGTGTGCAAGATTTCAAGCATTCCTTAAAGAGTTTCTCTTAAATGCGATAAAGAGATATTTAAATATCTAAGTGGAACTAGTGATTTAGGACTATGATATTCCAAATGAACTTCTTTTGATTTAGTGGGATATATCCATTCTAACTACGCATGTAGTCCAGTTAATAGAAAAAGCACAAATGATACTTGTCAATTCCTTTGTGAATCCTTGGTTTCATGATTCTCTGAGAAACAAAATTTGGTTGCTCTCTCAATGGTCAAGAGTGAATACATTGCAGCCGAGAGATGTTGAACTCAATTGCTTTGGATGAAGCAATCCTTGGAGGACTATGGTCAATTTTATGAAGCAATCCTTGGAGAACTATGGTCAATTGATTCTTTAAGCAATCCTTGGATGAAACAATCCCAATTAGGTGTGACAACACAAATGCAATAAATATCGCCAAAAATCCTATTCAACACTCTCGTATCAAGCACATTAAGATTAGATACCATTTTATTCGAGATCATGTTCATAAGGGTTATGTATCTCCTGAATTCATTAATGCCAAAAACCAATTGGCTGGCATTTTTATTAAACCATTGGACAAAAAGACTTTTAGTAGAATAAGATTTCGTTTATGATTGATACATCTTGAGTCTAACTAAGTTACATTTTTGTAATAAATAGTTGTTTAAAAGTCATATAGTGTTCGGTCAACCCGAAGGAATTCAGTCGACATATCAAATAAGTCGAACGATCACTATGGAAATAAGAAGGCTTCGATCAACATAACAAATAGCACGAACGACCTCTATTATTAAAAATTGTGCCTTGAATTGTCTTTTAAAGGAATCGTTTGACCATTGCTCGGTCGACCAAAAAATTTGCTTCTTACCCCATCATTTTATTTCAAAGACTTCAGTCTACCAAACTTAGTTTATGTCAACCATTGCGTTGATTTTAAAAGAACAATAGGTCGGCCAAAATCCTCAACTGCATGGTGTACCCTATCTTTCCAAGCAATTTCTCTGTCTTCGATCATCCCTCCGTCCAAAACTTTCTTCTTCGGCCTCCCCAGCCATCAATCAAGCCAGTATCCACATTCCCAAATCTTCCATTTTTCTTATTACCTGATATTTTGAACTTCAATTGAGTTCCAATCTTAGGGCTCAGAAATCCGATTTCCTTTTCTCAATTGATATTCCCATCTCATGACATCAAGAATCACCAAAAAAAAAAAAATGTCTATGACTTGAGGTAGTTCATCTATACTTCTAGCTTTGTCAAAATATACCTTCAGATTATTTTTGGATGCCAAATGTAAACAATGGTATGAGGAAGATTTTAAGAATAGACCATTGATTCTAGCTCAAAAAATATCTTTTTCAAGTCTAGTTAGTTTACGTTTAGAGGACATTTATAAGGATACGAGATTATTCAAGTTATATAGTTTAGATAGACCATATTTTGATAAAGCTATTTGGTTATTTTAGGTAATATGGTATATTCTCCTCAACCATTGAAATTAAGTAGTTATGTATATGGAAAGAAGGTTACGTTGACTGTCCATGACATTAATATGTTGTTAGATTTTGAGATGGGTGATGATTGTTAGAATTATTACAATACCTCGAAGGATCTTGAATTTGTCAGTCATGATCATGGAGTTGAATTCCTTCAGCAATTTCTTAAAAACTTGAATGTTGAAACATATTTCAAGCCTAAAACAAAGGATCTCAATGTGCGTGCTCGGGTTATTCGTCACAGTTTTACCTACAACTTACTACAAAGAGATAGTCATCAGAACCACGTGAGTTGTATAGGCTTGTATGTGCTTAAAAAGATTTTTAATAAGACATTTTTTAACATTGGACATATAATACTGCATAAAATGATCAAGGTTGTATGTAGCTTATCAAAATCTCTTCCATTCAATCTTCTTCTAACCAATTTGTTTCGAACGAATGATATTGCGATTCCACCTTCCGAGCCACCTCTACAAGTGAGAAATGTTGACATTTACACTTTCATTCTCTGGCTCAAATGGGAATTATGGAAGATGACTAGGGGATTTGAATCTTTAAATTGTTTAGAGGTGCATCCACTTCTGTAGCTTAGACTGAGGATTCCGCTGACGCTGAAGACATTCCTATGCCCAATGTTCCGTCTTCATCATTCTTTACTCTAACATCCTCCAGAGTGGTCTCTCTCAGCTTGAAGAGAAAATAGATATGTTGACAACCTATTTCTCTAGTTTCAGCACCTTTATGGAGAATTGGTTTTAGGAACAAGCCTCTTCGTTTTTGGACCTTTTAAGTTGAAACCTGATCAAGATTCGATGCACTTGATAGATGTATTGAGGAGTTCAACCAGTCCAACTGGACCAACATGTTCACAGAGTCACATTCGTCATCTGCGGCTAATTTTGTTATTCCTCTATCCTCACTTGTTGCTCCTCCTTAGGAAGATTAGTTGTCGTGTATCTAGTTGTTTTGATGAATATTTTAGATGAACTTGTACTTTACATTTATTTTTGGCTTTGAGTAGTTGTTTATATGTTTTCATGGATATCTTTAGCTGTGTTATTTTTATTTTGAAATTTATTGTCTAATAATATTTGTTTGGATATTGATTTCTTTTTTATAACGGCAAAGAGGGAGAGACATAAAACAATGGACACTTTATCGAATTTTTCAACTTTTTTAAAAGAAAAAGAAAAAGGCTTTGACATATTGAGGAAGAGAATAGGAATTAATGCACATACTTTTGGGGAGTAATAAGAAACTTATAATATGTTATCATCATAAAAACGGGGGGAGATTGTTTGCTTAAGAAGAATTAAGCTTAGTTGTTTTGATAATATATGATTTAATTATCTCTAAGTTGTTTGTAAATTAAAAATATAATTCTCATTGAGCATATTATTGATATTAATTGAAAATACCCTCTAAAATAGATATTTAACAGTGCTAATATATTTGTTGAAGTCCTTGTATTTAATAATTAAATTCTTGGGACTCATAAGCTTTAATTCAAGAAAAATTCAAAATGGCGGTCAATTAAGAAGATTACAAAAAGCTTGAGTTTTTCCAAAGTTTAGAAAGTGGTCAACTAGGAGAAGTCGCAGTTGACCACAACAATTTTAGAGAGAGCATGAAATTTTGAAGAACACAAAGCAGTCTACTAGGGCAAAGAGCGGTTGACTAAGAAAATGCCAAAGAGCTGTGAAATTTTTGAAGTGCAGTATGTGGTCGACCAAGATGAATTGCAGTCGATCGACAAAATTAAAGAGATGAATGTTTTCCTTAATTGTGTTGAAGCAGTCTACCAAAAAAAGCATACGTCAACCGATGTGGCAGTCCAGAACATGACTTGGTTGACCAAATGCTCATAGAAAACTTGTAACAATCATGAAGTGCTTGAATGATACTGTTGGGTGGTCGATCGAGGCATGGTTGCTTGAAGAAATCTATAAATAGAAGAGAAGTTCAAGGAAATTTTACCAAAAAAGCTATCTACAATGAAGTGCTGAAACTTTTCTTGAGTATTAAGAGCCTGCACTTGCAAGTATAAGAACCTAATTTCTCATTGTATACACTTGAGTTGTCCTTAGTGAGAGTAAAGTGTCTGTGTTAAACATTTCAAAAACCCATTTGTTTTTTGGTGATCGATTTGTGGGTGACAAGAAGTCTTTGTAAGGTTGGATTGACACCTCAAAGTTTAATTGATTGTAACAAAAAAATTTGAAGTGAAAAGATCTTTAAGGAAGCGTGAATGTAGGTGTGATTGGCCGAATTGCTCTACCAAACATGTTTGCACTTCTTCACCCTTATCTCTAACATTACTTGTTCAATTGTATTTGTAATTTAGTCACTATTAAACTCACATAAAAATCACTTAGAGATACTCAATGAATAAAATTTATTTAATCACACAAAAAAGGACATATCAAAACAATTCAATCAAACATCAAAATCCAAAACAATCAAACAACAAAACCCAATTAAATACATCACTTAGTAAGTAACACTTAATTGGTGAAAATTACACTTGAGAGTTGAAAGAGTTGAATTGAGAAATTTTAGAGATTTGAAAGTTAAGATATTTGTGGTTGGATGAAATTGATAGAGTAGTATTTATACATTATAAAAAAAAGAATTATAAAAAACTAATGTGCCACGGATTATTGCAAATCACAATCAAACGAGGAGATTTTTTCATGATATTTTGAGTGTTTATTTTGTAGATTTTCAAAGAGAAAAGATGATGAATTGCATTTATCAAGCACTCAAATATATGTTGGTGTTATTCAAGCATACATGGAAAATCAAGTACAACTTTAGAGGAAGTGTTGGACAATTCAAAACTGCCAACAATTTGACCTCTGAGGAGTATTTGGCATACTCGGTAGCCTATACAATTTTATATTGAAAGGTACTCTTCATAACAATTGTAGCTAACTTTGCAATCTTTCCAGAATGGGCAATTTTGTTGAATTCGAATATCATTTGCTATGTCAAAAAACCCTAATCAGATAGTTTCAATTTTGCAAAAGAAGCCCAAACATCCTTAGTCGGAGTTGAAGCCATATCCATTTGGAGAATGAACGTAAAGATAATTTTCATGGACTCATTGTTGCATTCAAGATTGGCAGATTGTTTGAAAATTATATTTAGTTATTGTATTCTAATTTGTCTTAGTTTCAAAATGTCATGTGTTGGTGTCATTGGGCTAGAGCATGTTCTAGCCGAGTAAGTTTTTTGTGAGGACATTTTGGTAATCTTCCTTTAAGACACAAACCCTAATTTTAGGGGGTTTTAAGCGCCTTTAGGGATGATTTTTAGATAGTTTTGAATAAGAAAAGGAACCCATTTGAAAGGTTGGAGCTCCCTCAAAATCGGTCATCTCCCTTGGTGGTGTTACCCTTGTGGATTTTGTGTTAATCCATTGAATCACCAGTGTTCCTTACTTTCCTTATGGTTATTGTAATGTCCTGATTTTCGTAACATAATTAATGAAGGATAATTGAGAGATTAATTGGATGAAATAAGATTACTTGGATAATTATGATAGATTTATTTGATGAAGTAAAATATATTATATTGCGGGACGGTATTTTGTTGGGCTAATGCCCTGTAAATGTAAGGAAAATATTGTAGGGTGATTAAGTATAATTTTTTAAAGGAAAAAGTGCATTCTGGGTTTTTGGTCACACTGTGATCAAAGGCACACGGGTTGCTCCTTACATTTTTGGTCTTACCGAGGTCAAAGTTGGAGTTAAGGGCTTCTCGTCTGAAAATGCATTACAGACTGCATTTTTGGTTTTTGGTCGCACTGTGGTCAAAGACGCGGTTGAGGTTTGCGTTTGAAATGCATTACAGATTACATTTTATGGTTTTCAGATGCAATGCAGTTAAGTTACGGACGTGATGGTTTTGAATTTGTCAAATTTGGACATTTTGCGGTCGAGTCATTAGTCGGGACAAGGTGGCATGGTGCAACCAAAAATGCAAAACTGGGGCAAAATTGGGTATTCGGACGCAACACGGTTGAGTGTTCGGGTGGCTAAATCGATCAAAAAATGGAGATTAAATGAAAAACGAGAAATAAGGTGGGTTGAAGCGGTTCATCTTGAACGTTTGGTTTGAAGACAAATAGGAAGAAATAAATTGTGGTTGATTTTCTGAAGAGAAGGAAAATTAAATTAAAGGAATAACTAAAAAGTAAATGGAATTAGAATATAATTTAATGAAATGAATTAATTGATTAAAGAGATGAATGAGGATGAACCAGTTTTTATTGGTTGGTTCAGCTCAGGCTGGTCTGCGGGTTCGGTTGGGATCAAAAGGAAGGGAGAATTTCATTTGGCCTATGGCCATTTTGCAAACAAACAAAGAGAGGGAGACAAAGAGAGGGTGAAGGGCTCGGGCTCGAAGATTCTGCGGGGAGAAATCTCCTTTGGGGCCGATGTTGTTTCACGAGCGAGGAATCGTTCATAGGTGACAAATGGACGCGAAGTCGGACGGAAACATGACGTTGGAAGCTCGGGCATTTCGTGCGAGGGTCGGCCGAGCAAAGGTTAGGGTTGCGAAATTCATCGTCGGGTCGATGTAAGTCATTATGTGTTCTTCTCCCTGGTGTTTTGTGATGGGGTTGTTTGCCATTTTGATGTGGCGTGAACAACATAGGTGTAGACGCGATGGCAAGGGTGAACCGTGACCTATGCATTTCACGTTGGATTGGAACGGAGCAGGTTTTCTTCAGCAGCCTCTCTGTAACAACCCGCTCCTAATTTATTTCGTTAAACAATGTAATCAACTTTGGAGGAATATATCGGCATAATAAATAAATAAATATATATATATATATATGTATATATATTTATTTATTTATATTTATATCGTCCCGATACATGTTAAGTTGTGACTCATAATACATGAAAATAGGATCCCAATAGAAACTTAGTCGAAAATGCGAAGGAGTGGTGATCAGGTGACTTTGGACGCCACGCAGGCAAGGTCTTGGCGTCCGAACGAGCACTTGGGGACGAGGTCAGTACAAATTTTCATGTCTTGAGTGACCAGCCTATCTCATCCAAATTTTCACTTTGGATGAGATAGGATGTGTCCGTATCGAATTTGTCCATGTCTGGGGACATTCGGACGCATCGAGACGACTGTGGACTAGTCGATGATTCGTCCATTTTGCCTCTGTCCAAAATCTGGACACATTCAAATGAATCTTACGGACGATGTGGACGAGGAAGCTCTCATCCGAATTGAATCTGTTCGATTTAAAATGTATACGGACGATACATACGGACACTGACTAGCGTCCGAAACTGGACTGCGGATGGTACGGATAAAGGTGGGGACACCAGTTTCCTTCCGAGGACTCACATTTGCCTGTAGAAATTGGTCTTACAGACGATATGCGGACATGACTAAGTCATCCGCATCCGTCCGAATCATAGCAGATCAGCGATATGATAAATTTAATTAGAAAAAAATGGACGGGAAAACCAAACAAAAATCAACCAACGCCTCTGACTCCCACGTTTCCGACCCCCTGGCGATTTGTCCCCTGCACCCCTTCTGCCACTTGTACGGTTGGTCTCCCAGGTGAGTCCATTTAGCTCCAGCTCTTTCACCCTTCCCTCCATTTTTCTTCGCTGGGTTTGGGGTTCTTCTTTGTGAGCTGGAGGTGAGTTCTGCGCGGGAGTTGAGGAGGGCTGCTACTGGAAGTTAGGTTATCAACAAGAAGGTAAGGAATGGGTTGTCTTTGCTTGAGGAAGCCTTACACCCAAGTAGATGTGTGTGTTGCGTGACTCTGTTATATTTTTCGTCCTACTATGTTCTTTTGTTGCGGTAGTTTTGTTGCTATAGTTCATTATCCTTCATTAATTGGTATTACTTAGTTAAGTGCTTTGGATAATAACCATTTAGTTTCTCTGTCGTTATATTTCATGCTTGTTCAATGATAGAATCAGATTATGATATCAAGCTTAACAAAGAAAGCATGAGACATGAATGATTTCTATATAGATGAGTTGAACTAAAAGTTGTATTCCTCTGTACTGTGAGTGTTTAACTGGTGAAACTCCAGATCTGTGACATTTCGTTATCATGCTTTGTGGCCACATCGTATATTGCTCTCCGCTGTTATTTCATTCTAAGCATAATCGCTTTAATATTTTTCACCTCCGTTACTATATTGTTACTATAGCATCTTGCTACTATGTGGTAGTTACTGTTATAAGAACACATCATATTAAACCTTAACCCAAGATGACTTTAAAGAATGATAACCCAAAGCATGTAGATTTCTTGCTATTAAGTTTATTGCTACTATTCATAGTCCTCGAACAAGCATGTTTTGTTATTTCAACTTGAGATTTGTTCACCCCTATTTATAGTCGTTTGACAAACGTTGATTCGATTTAAATAATACTCGCTGCTATTTATTATTACCTTCAAAGCATGTTTAGCCATCGCTTAGACTAGTTATTCACTGCTATTTAATTGTTCAAGAGCATATTTCGTTGTCTCTACCTGATATTATTACGCTGCAATATTCATTCGTTTGAGCTGCACGTTTCATTGCTCTGCTTTGTGATGATTCTGCTCATTATTCCCTCTTAAGCAGCCTAATTCGCTTCCTTGTGTTCGTTGTTATTTTTAATAATCGTACGTTGCCCAACTTTGTCTAATAGCATGATTTTTGTTTGAAAGCATGATTTTGTCTAATAATAAGATTTGTTTACCAACATAATTTAGTTTAATAGTGTCACCTTATTTCATAGTTTAACTTGTTCAATAGCATGACTTAGTTGTAGCATGATTTTGTTTTATAGCATGATCTCATTTAATAGTATGATTTCATTTAATAGCTTAACTTGTTCAATAACATGACCTAGTTGTAGCATGATTCAATTTAATAGCGTGATTTCGTTATTAGCATAAATTTGTTATGATTATGATTTCGTCAATAGCATAAGTTCGTTTCATAAGATGGTCTCGCTTAGTGGCATGATCTCATTTAATAACATGATTTCATTAATAGTCTGTTATTCACTTTATTTAATATTGATGATGAAGCATGCCATTGAATTCCATCGTTTTTTATGCGTAGTTAAATTGTGTGAGTTGGATAATTATGCTTAGTTACTTTCAACTTAGTCGTTAGCATCATATCATAGCATTCTATTCCTTGTTCTCCTTATGTGTTATGTTATGCCATTGTAGATTCTTTAAAGTATTGTTGATTGGTATCCCTATATATATGCTAGGTAAGGTAGAAGTTCCCTTATACATTCACAATAATAGAAACAACAAGGGGGTATCATCTTGGGATGGTACTCATATGTCTTGAGTGAGAAAAAGACGTAAAAGAAGTGAAAAGAAGAATGAAGAGAGTTTGGG
>CM039477.1:12224769-12540633 GCA_022433065.1 Begonia loranthoides | reverse complement strand
AGTACAGATTAGTTAGGTGGACAGGGATTAAGAAATGACGTTACCTTTCCCTTGTCGGGATTGCGAGACTGTCTGCCTTAGTTAACTAACACCGACAAAGATCTACTCTCCCACCACGGATTCTTTCAATCTCTAGCTCGATGCACGAGTAACGAACGAAAAATACGTAAGAAAAGATTGGTGGACAGGGATTAGTTAGGTGGACAGGGATTAAGAAATGATGTTACCTTTCCCTTGTTGGGATTGCGAGACTGTCTACTTTAGTTAACTAACACCGACAAAGATCTACTCTCCCACCACGGATTCTTTCAATCTCTGGCTCGATGCACGAGTAACGAACGAAAAATACGTAAGAAAAGATTGGTCTGGGTGGCTCCCATTCCAAGACAAACTAAAGAGAGTCACAAGCATTTTTTCCCCATTTCCTTACTGAGCGTAAGCTCACGTCCTTACTTATAGTGTAGGTAATGAGGTGATTATGCTAGGAATTGCAGAAGAGGCCATTCCAGTGGAGCTTGCGGTAGATCCGATGGAGACGCAAGCGGAGTAGTAGTACGTCACTAAGTAATGAAGAAGAAAAAAGTTGTAAGGGCTAACATTGAATTGTTTTCTTTTACGAACGTTAATTTTCCCCCACTTGCCCTTACTTAAATACTATTCGGAATATTATGTAGGCCTTATTTGATAACTCAAAACCTTGGATCTTAAGTTAAGTTTTCAATATTGTTTTCCGCTAATTGTTAATCATAGTCCCTTGTTTTCATGAATGGAATTTCTTGTTTAGTGTGCTTCCGCAATTTTTATGGATTAATTTTAATATCGTTTCCACAAATTGTAAACAATAGTTCTTCATTATTTAATAAATGGTAAAAATTAGCTTTGGTAACGATCAGATTTTTGGCACTCTGATAACCCTTTTTGTGAAACGAGTCGTCATAAAAGGAAGATTTTAAACTTTGATATTCATTTTTGTGAATATTAACGCACTCTTAAAAATGGTTCCAAATCCAGGTTGTTACATCCTCAGCCAATCTCCATGTGATTCTCCAGAAAATGTTAAGGACTTTCCATGCGACATATGCAAGTTGGACCTTCTCCATTGATTCGTGTGATATTCCATTCTTGTACAGAGAGAATTGAGAGGGAACTCTCTGGTGATGAAGGAAAAGGTCGTGTGTGTACCTTTGGATGACAGGAGGGAAATAGCAGCGAAGGGAAAAGCTTTGTGTAGGAGTTCAGTGGTATCTTTTGGGTGTTCTTGAGGTAAGGATTTCCTCACTGTCTGTTTATGGATTTTATGTAGTTATGTCCTCTGCTGTCATTGGTTTATGGGTTTTAAGTATGTTATAAGTAGAAGATAAATGATGAGTTTTCTTGTGTTGGTTTACTGCTTTGAAGATTAGTGGATGTTATACTCTGCTAATGGTCTCGGCTCTTTACTTGTGATTGGTTATGGATTCTAAAGATAAATGAATAAAGAATCTTCACTATTGTTTTTGAATTTTTAAGGATTTTAGGCTCTTTATTTAGGGTTCTTTGCTTATGGATTCTAATGGGATAATTGTAGAAGATAAGGAAATTTGTTCTCTATTGTGTTTGAAGCTAATTGGTTTTATGGAATGTTAAGCCCGGCTAATGTACTGTTGATTATGAATCTGTTAGTTGGCATGTTATTTATGCTAGACAAAGGAAGGTTCACTGTTTTGATTATAAGAGTTGCTCTCTGTCCTTAAATATACGAATATGATAATTAGAGAAATCAAGAGGGGTGTTGAGTTTAAAGGTCTGTAAATCAAGGTTACTCTTTTATTGGTTATGGTATTGATGTACATAAATGGATGGAACCATTAAGTGATTAGTTGGTATTCTATTATGAGAATTTTCGTGCCAAACTTTGTGAGTAATGAACTATGGATGTGAGGTTAATAGTTCGTAATTATTAATGAGTGTTTATTTAATGGTTTTGAAGGTATTAAAGGAAAAAGAATAGAGTGCAACAATGCTATGGACCTAGGTAAGTGATATGCATGTGTTTTGGTCTTCGGACTCTACATCGCAAGAATTAGGGTTGTATGCTGATTGTTTACTGTTGTCATAGAATGTTTAGGTTGTTTACTGCTTTACCAGATATTGAGCACGTTCCGTAAATTGTACTGCTGCTTGCTGGATGTTTATTAGAGTTAGGCTCTTTTAATGGTTTGTTTAATAGATGAGCATGTTTAGTTGTTATAGCACTAATATGATAGACTATATGCATTCACGAACATCATGCATCATGGTTTTAAAATGGTTTTGCATGCATGGTTTTGAAAAGAAAACGAAAAGTGGTGGAATGGATGCTCATACATACTAAGTGAAGAGCGTTCTCGAGGGTTGATCACCCGAGCAGACAACTATCACTTGAGCTGTAGGAATATTCATTTTATCATTGAATAAACGTAAATAGGCGTGTGAGGGTTCGAGAGATTTAGTGGCAGTCCATCGTTGGTGACACCCCTAATGGATGTATCTTTTCCCACGTAGGGAAGGAGTGACATTTAGCCACATGGACCATAGAATGTATTCTCTTCTCTTGTACGGAAATCCCTAATGCCTAGAAACAAAAAGAGATTGGTGACGGTCATCGGTGGTGACATCCCTAATGGATGTATCTCCTCATCAGAGTGACGGTTAGCCACATGACCGTAGAATGTATCCTTTCTCTCGGTATAAAAAAAGGATTAGTTCCTTTCTTGAAAATGAAAAGCAGATGATTGCATACGGATTTTAAAGTGGCATAGTATATGCATCGTACCTTTTATTTTTATATCACTTACTGAGCCTTAGACTCATTAGTTAAGTCTTGTGATATAGGTATGTACGAGAAAAGAAAAACAGGTCAATGACAATTGATGAAGGATTTTCTCGAATGGATCTTATGGTTGGCTAGGCTAACGAATGTAAGAAAGAGAAAAAATTTTTGTAAAGTATTTATAAATGTAAAAGAAAAAGAATTGTATTTCTTACTATCTTGTTTTATTGTAAGTCTTCCGTTGTGTTTTACAAGGTGTTTTATGAAAGAAATTTCATTATTGTGTTTTAAATGGTTTTAAGAATGAAATAATCTTCCGCTACGCAATTGAAAAGAAAATGATTTAAGTAAAAGAAAAGTTTAAAATTTCTTGCAATTTTTAAACATAAGAAAATCTGGGTCATTATAGTTATTCTCTTACACTAAGCCTTCGTCCACTTCAAACCAAGTTGGAAAGGCTTATGTGTTGGAGTCCATTGAAGGCAGAAGGTGCAATTTTAGCACCCTTTCGAACCAGCTTGTGGCGTTCTATCTATAACTTTCGCTCCAGAGTGTTTTTAGTCCTGAATTTGGGAGGTTCTCCTTTTCCCTTATAAAGAGGTATGTGGTCAAAATTTCGCGTATTTTGGACAGATATTGAGTGACTTGTGGTTGTTTACATTTCGGGCCTGAAACTGCCATTTTGGAGCCCTTCGTGGCATTTTCAATTATATTCCATATCTTAGTCTCATGTGATTATTTTTATTTGACTTTTAGAGGGTGTTCTCTACTCTCATTGGATTTAATCTGGTTCAATTTTCACATCAATTGGATAACAAACTAGCAAGTTACACATTTGCAAATTCTATATTTTGTTTTAGGCATGGTAACTGCCAACATTCAAGGGGGATTCCAAGCCTTACATCCCTTGGTGCATCAAAAACAACCTAAAAAAAGTTGTTTGGAATGACTCTTTTTACACAATGTTATATCAACACTGCAATACCCACACTCTATCGCAACAGCAGTGATGTAAAGCCGTGGGAAACAACTAAGAAACAGTTGTTACAAATGACCTTTTAAAATTCTATGGCTATTTTTTG
Source organism: Begonia loranthoides (assembly GCA_022433065.1). Taxonomy (NCBI): domain Eukaryota; kingdom Viridiplantae; phylum Streptophyta; class Magnoliopsida; order Cucurbitales; family Begoniaceae; genus Begonia; species Begonia loranthoides. Next base: position 12,536,760 of record CM039477.1, on the reverse strand, counting down.
TTCAATGTCGGTTCGCTCTCGTCTGAAGGCTACAATGCTCGTCACAAAAATGCAAGCGTTGCAACATCGTCAGCCGAGATGCTCTTTTTTCAATTCAAAGGCATGCCAGCTCTGGGTTAGGCCTGGACAAGGTCTTAAAAAACATAAGTCGAGCTCGACCAAGCTTGGGCTAGCTTGGGGGTTGAAGGGTAGTTGATGACCTTGAGATTGACTCTTTTCAATTTATTTCATTTACTTATCAAAAAGCAAGTGAATGTTGGTCACAAAGTTAAAGCAAAGTTGGTTAAAGATTTCTATGAAGAGATGAAGACGACCATCAAGAACAAAAAATGAAGGATATGTGAAGAATGATAATAAGGGTAGGCGACCAATTTCATTTAACGTTGAAGATCTAGTATGGATTCACTTAAGGAATGAGAATTTCTTGGAGCAAAGAAGTTCAAACTACTCCTATGGCTAATGGACCTTTAGAATACAAGTTACCAAAGGCTTAGATTTGAAGGTAAATCTTTTTCAACTACGGGAGAATGATGTGTTTTTTTAACCAATCATTAGGTACAATTCTCAAAATCTAACTAACTTTTGTTTTGATTTGTATTTTACAAGTACTGGATGCTAAAAAATTCAAGAACATAAATCTAAAAGAGTCATTGAAGAATTATTTATCAAGCTCGTACACATAGCATACCCGTTCAAAGCGCCACAAAAACTTACACTTGAAAAAGCTCACGTCACTAGGCTTATAAGGCGCCAAATCATACTCCATGTCACATCAAGTTTAAATATGAAAAGTATATCATGCTACGTATCATTGGATAGTTTGACATGCTATTTGTAATATGTTTTTTCTTTTTAGTTTTATTTAGGAATAAGACGTGTGAGCCTATCTTTGTGCTTTTATCAAAAGTACCACATAATGGGGAGTTAGAGGGCGGATGGGTAGTTTGGATCTAGCTTGGTAGCTAGGTTACACCCTTACCTTGTTGGTAAAGGGACTAGCTGCACACAGGAGGTTAGAAGCTGATCAAACTATACCATCACACTTGGGTTCCTCCAATCTCCCGCTCGATGTACGAGTAAGGAACGAACGAAGAAATGTAATAAAATGATTAGTTTGGGACGGTACCACTGCCCAAAAGAATTAAAGAGAGGCATTGCATATTGGATAAACCCAATTCCCTACTAGGCCTTTAGGCTTACGTCTTACTTGTGGTGTAGGAAACGAGATGATAATGCCTGGAGCAGAGGAGGATGCATTTCCTGTAAAGTCTGTTGATTATCCAGATGAATCACGACATGAGTAAGAATATGGCTTGAAAGAAGGAAGAAAGAAAACACTCTTTTGAATTAAAGTAACAATGGTACTGTTTTGCAAGAACATATTAACTATTACTCTATCTGTTGGATTGTGGTTTTAATTAGTAACTATATTTCTGTTTTTTGAACTTTAATGAATGTATTTAATATTTCCGCTTTACTCTGATTTACTTATAATTCTAGATTTCCAAATTAAACTTAAGTTTTTTATTTTCACCCGTTTTAAATGAATAAAAATGAAAATTTTTATGAGAAAATTTACATAGAAAGGTTAAGAAAGTACGGTATTTGACGCAGGGCGTCACAGTTGGTATCAGAGCCATACTACTCTCGTGTGATTTACCACAGATAACTCAGGATCATCAGGTAATGCTCCTCTGACTGTAAGGTTTTTGTTACATTATTGCACTGTTCCCTTAAATTGATTATGCGCTAATGTAAGAATGTGTCGAATCGTTATTAACTAAAATGTTTTCCTTTGACCTATTACACTATGGTATGAAAAACATACAAAATGATAAATTACTAAAGTATTTCCTTTAAACTTATGTTCAATTGTATAGGATTATAAATGTCTTGGAGGGGAAGAGTAGATATGCCATGTAATGAGGAAAGGTCCCGAGCACCCGATCTGTGAAAGGATTATGGTAGAAATGAGGCCTTTAATTGTATAGTTACTTGATGTGTCCCAAGACCCTACCGTCGGAGCCGAGCCATGATGCTCCTTTTTATCTAATAAGTTTTTATTTTCAGGGGAAATTAATGCATTAGACCTTATGGAGAAGCCAACACATGAAGATCAAGAAGCTCCCTGCCTTTTTCTCACGTGGAGCCCTGCAAACCCTAATCTGCTAGATCCGTTTTGTTCCGCCTTGGAGGAGTTTTTGGGAGTCAAGGCTCATAAGGTTATTTGAGAGCCATTTAATGTTATTCTATGTTAAATTTATCGTTTTTGGATATTTGTTGCTGGTTATTTGGTTGGAGATTTTTTTTGGTGAATTTTTATTTCAATTTATGCTTGTAGGTTTGGAGGTGCTCGGTTTCCATGTAAACCGAGCCCTCATGCCCTAGTTTTTATTTGTCAAGGGCATTTTTGTATTTTAAGATTTGTAAGGTCATTAGGGGGTATTTAGTTTCCCCCTAATGCATTGTTGAAGGACTTTTGAAGAATTGAAAACCCTAGTTTGTTTCTTGGCGTGAAGATCCGTGGAAGCCTCCCCTCTCCACTCGGCCATTCATTCTCTACATCAACTCATTCCTTTCTTGTTGTTTCTTGGACGAGTTGATCTTGATATCTCCTCCAAGCCATCCCTTCCTCGTGGTGGTTATTGCGGTGTGGAAGTAGAAGAAGCAACATCCCCTTGGAGAGTGCCTTCCGATTTGGTAAGGCCGAGCAAGTCGCCCCCTCTCCCACTGGAGGTGTGCGGACTCCTTGGAGTTTTTCTTATTTTTATTATTGCGAATACTGAAAGTGGATCATTGAAGTTCTTGCTGTTAACTTTCGAAACTCTGGATTTGGGGCTGATTTGATTGAAGTTTCTTATTGGAAAGTTGTGTTTTGGAAAGGTTATAGTCAATCCGAGAATTTGTTTTGCGCTAACCAGATTCTAACTTGAGATTGTGACTTGAATTTGATCAACTTTCGTTTCTTAGATTGTGCTCAAAATTGGTAACGTTCATTCTGATAATGTTAAGGGTTTCTCCTCCAAAATTGGTGCTAAAAGAACATATGCTCGTGAAGATCTCGTTGTTTGATTCCAGGTCGCCAGAATTGTCTCGAAAACCCTAAATCTGAGAGGTACATTCATTTTATCATAACTTGATGTTTTGTCCAAATTTGGGGCTGAATTTTTGATACGTGTGATCTATAGTTGTTGTTGAAAGCCCCTCAAAATTTCAACTCGTAATTCAATAAGGTCGCAAAGATATAATTGTTTGAAGTTTGGTGGATAGATTATTGTGGGACAGTTTAACCGATTGCAATATTGGCACTCTTTGAGTCTTGGATCATATCATTTGATATCAAAGCCTTGCTCTTATTTTTATACTCTAATTATTTAAGGAAATTTACCATTCTTAAAAATGACTAGAGGCCAAACTTTGTCAAGAAGTTACCTTGCAACAAGAGAAGAGTTTCTAGCTTCTATTCCTTCCTTCAGTGGATCAGAATGGATTGAAGACTATTTAGATTGGGAAGAGGAGCTGGAAGATTTTTTTTTAACTCATAAATTTTCAGATCATAGAAAAGTTAAAATTGCTTATTTGAGATTTAAAGGAAAAGCTAGCCTTTGGTGGAGAAAAATGAATTCTGAGAGAAGAGAAGAGGGCAAAGAAGTTATAAGTTCGTGGAAATGGATGAAGAGATATTTCAGAAGCAAATATACTATGAACCTTACAAAGGTAGTCTCGTCTCTCCACGACCAGTTTGATCCAAGAAGAGTGTTTCAAAAAGGCAGCAAGCCCAAGAGTTGAACTTCGAGCGCTCTTTACAACATATAGATCAACAACTTGACAAACTCTCAGCTTCAATAAAGTCTGCAAACTCTCAACCTATGCAACCAATTGATCATAAAGAAATAGTTGAAGAACATATGTGGGTTGAAGAAAAGAAGAATGATAACTCTTTGGTATGGGATAATGTTAAAGAAGACTTTTGAAGAAGTTGTATTTCCAATTGAAGGTCCACTACTTGAAATTGAATCTCGTATGGAAAAGAAAGTCAGTTTTGAAGAGTTGATTAGCCCTAGTTGCTCCAACCAAACTCTTCCTATTTTAAGAACAATCGAAGGACCACTTCATGAGGGGGAATGTAAAGATAGTTTAATGGCAGCAACTAATAAGGAAGAAGCTCCTCCTCAAAGGGAAACACTCACGGCCATGGAGAAAATGCTCATGGAAGATAAAAAGTCTTCCACTTTGCCTAACTGAAATGTTTTATGTAAAATGGAAGAAGCAAGCATAGTGGAGCATGGATATGAATTGTTTGCAACAAACTTTGAAGGAGAAAGTCATTTTAAAAAGTTAACTCTTGGTGGAAAGGAAATGTTTTTAACAATAGAAAGGCCTCTCACTAGAAAATACCAAGAAGAGAAAAGTCAAGGGAAGCTAACTTGTTATGAATTTTGTTAGGGCATAGAAAAAGTATTTTCTTCATTCACAAATGAAAGGAGTTATATCAACCATGCTTACATGAATATGGTTGAAGATTGGGACTTAGGGGTATTACCACATTCGAGTCTTTATTTGGTAGTCTATGATAGCGGAGAAACAAGCAAACTAGCCCAAACTAGGTGCTTGAGGTATGCATCACAAAACAATTTGGTTACTTGGTTCTTTAAGAGGGGTTGGATGGGAGATTCCTTTATTCTTGGTGCTGAATTAAAATTTTGGAATGAAAGTTTTGATATTGGAGTTGAGGAAATAAATTCGAAGATTGAAGATTATTTTTATTCAACATTGCTACCACTACTAGATCCGAATGTCGTCTTGTGCAAGTTCTCCATTGTTCTTCCATCTTTGTCAAGACAATATGCAAGATCCTACATTAATGAAGTGCCTAATGGTGGGAACAAAAATTTTCCATTGACTTGGGTGGACGATATGTTGGTGAACCTATGAAAGAGTTGATCCTAGGGAGCACGTGCATGAAATTATCCTCAGATTGTGAGAGGGTGAAACCGCTGGTATGTTGTTGCAATCTTATATTATTTGTATTGCGAATTATGCTATGGGAATTTGGCATTTTGTTCTTTATTGGATGGATGCAGCGTGCATGAAATTTGAGCTTAATTGGATGCGGATTGATGATTGTGTGCCATTTTCGAAATAGTATCCAAAACTGCAATTTTGCTTGCACTATTTCGGGTTGTGGGTTCCTTTTAGTGTAACTTCTGTGTCAATACGAACTTAATTGTGATTTTTGGTGGTGAGTCTCTTCACTTATGAAGGTTTGTTCTATACAAATTTCGTGCAAAGAGGAGTTGAATTGTCCAAGATATGGCTATTACAAGTTCACCCTGAAAACTGCCATTCCGAGAAATCAGTTTTGTTAATCCGAACAGGTGTCGATATTTCTATCATAACGTTTTATTGCCTTGGAGTTTGACATTGAAATTTTAAGGGTTTATTTTTAACTTGTATGGTGATGGCCTATCAAAAAACCAAGACTAAATGCCACCAATTAGCTCATTTTTATTGTTGTCAAAATTGCACCAATTGCTGCCAATTCCTAATTTTTGCCTTGTGCAATTATGTGTTTGATGGTGTTTCATTGGGGTTGATGGAAACAAAAACATTGTACAAAATGGAATTGGATTCATGCTCAAGCTCTCAAAGCTTCCAAACATGGTTGTAAGGGTACTTGAAGAGGTAAAAAAAACAGTGGGTTAGGCCGTGGATTTGAGGTCAAATCCTCAATCACCCCGGGAGGATGATGTGTCCCAAGACCCTACTGTCGGAGCCGAGCCATGATGCTCCTTTTTATCTAATAAGTTTTTATTTCGCAGGAGAAATTAATGCATTAGACCTTATGGAGAAGCCAACACATGAAGATCAAGAAGCTCCCTACCTTTTTCTCACGTGGAGCCCTGCAAACCCTAATCAGCTAGATCCGTTTTGTTCCGGCTTGGAGGAGTTTTCGGGAGTCAAGGCTCACAAGGTTATTTGATAGCCATTTATAGTTATTCTATGCTAAATTTATCATTGTTGGATATTTGTTGCTGGCTATTTGGTTGGGAATTATTTTTGGTGAATTTTTATTTCAATTTATGCTTATAGGTTTGGAGGTGCTTAGTTTCCATGTAAATCGAGCCCTCATGCCCTAGTTTTTATTTGTCAAGGGCATTTTTGTATTTTAAGATTTGTAAGGTCATTAGGGGGTATTTAGTTTCCCCCTAATGGATTGTTGAAGGACTTTTGAAGAATTGAAAACCTTAGTTTGTTTCTTGGTGTGAAGACCCGTGGAAGCCTCCCCTCTCCATTCGGCCATTCATTCTCTACATCAACTTGTTCCTTTCTTCTTGTTTCTTGGATGAGTTGATCTTCTTCCTCCTCCAAGCCATCCCTTCCTCGTGGTGGTTATTGTGGTGTGGAAGTAGAAGAAGCAACATCCCCTTGGAGAGTGCCTTCTGATTTGGTTAGGCAGAGCAAGTCACCCCCTCTCCCACTGGAGATGTATGGACTCCTTGGAGTTTCTTATTTTTATTATTGCAAATACTGAAAGTGGATCTTGTGATATTGAAGTTCTTGTTGTTAACTTTTGAAACTCTGGATTTGGGGCTGATTTGATTGAAGTTTCTTATTGGAAAGTTGTGTTTTGGAAAGGTTATAGTCAATCCGAGAATCTATTTTGTGCTAACCAGATTCCGACTTGAGATTGTGACTTGGATTTGGTCTACTTTCGTTCTTAGATTGCGCTCAAAATTTGTAGCATTCATTCTGATATTGTTAAGGGTTTCTCCTCCAAAATTGGTGCTAAAAAGACGTATGCTTGTGGAGATCTCGTTGTTCGATTCCAGGTCGCAAGAACTATCCCGAAAACCCTAAATCCGAGAGCTACCTTCGTTTTATCATAACTGGATGTTCTATCCAAATTTTGGGCTGAATTTGGATATGTGTTATCTGTAGTTGTTGTTGAAAGGCCCTCCAAATTTCAACTCTTAATTCAATAAGGTCGTGAAGATATAATTGTTTCAAGTTTGGTAGACAGATTATTGTGGGACAGTTTAACCGATTGCAATATTAGCACTCTTTGAGTCTTGGATCATATCACTACTGTTGTGGAGCAGCAGTCTCAGCATATGGAACGACAGTCTCACTTCATGGAGAAACATTTCCGATACATGGAGAGATTTATGGAACAAGATCATGGAAATGATAATGGGAATCAATGACCAATGCCGATTCAGCTAGCCCAAAGAGAAGCCATATGGGAAAAGTTCCAAAAACTCAATCCTCCCTACTTCAACAGGAATATTTCTGACATCACAGGGGCTGAGGAGTGGATATGCTCATTGGAGGACAAATTTGCTTATGCAGATATCGACGCGACAGAGAGGGTCAAGTGTGCGACCTATTTATTGATGCATGAGGCGCAATATTGGTGGGACTCGGTTAGGTCCTCTCAAGATGTTACAACCCTCACATGGAAGGACTTCAAAGAGCTGTTTAATGAGAAGTATTTCATTCATACCGTCCGTACCTAGAAATTAATGGAATTCATGCGCCTCCGTTAGACAGGAACTGTGGCAGATTATGCTTAGCGGTTTGAATCATTATCCCATAATGGTCCTCATCTGGTGGCGACTATAGAGCATAAGGTTCAACATTTTGTTCAAGGACTTAAGATTGAAATCTTGGAATGAGTCATCAGGGCAGGCACTGAAGGTGTTGAGTATTCAAAAATTTTGGCCAAAGTCTGGCTGTTGCAGGAGTGAAGTTTATGGTAGCTAGACAAAGGGAAGCTAGCCAGAGAATGTGGAAGGCCAATTCTAGCCAACAATCACGGAGTGGCCCCTCAATGGGCCAGGGATTTGAACGACCTTCTGAGAGTGGAACACTGCAGAAACCAGATAAAAGGCCAATGATACAGACACCCAACATCCCCCAACCTATTGCCTGTCTGAAATGCAAAAATGTGCACCACGACGAATGCCTGGCTAGTTCAGCAAAGTGCTTTTCTTGTGGAAAGCAGGGTCATATGGTTAGAAACTGCCCAAACTAAATAGGGGAACAAGGAGGAGTGGCCCCGCAAGTCTTTGCTATGTATGGACTGGATGTAGACGAGGAACAACCAGCAGTCATGACAGGTATAGATAATTTATGCAATAATTATTGATTTGTAGTATTAATTGCTCTTTAGTCAAATTAGGAGACCTTACTTTAGAATAAACAAATTAACTAATTGTGACAGGAATAATTTACGTTAATAAGTGTGCTGCGTATGTCCTATTCGATTTGGGTGCTACGTACCTGTTTATTTCCACAAAGTTCTGTGAGCAAGCAAATTGTTTCTCTAATAGTATGACTTATACCCATCGCGTGTTGTTACCCTCCGACGACCGTTTAATTACTGATGGAATTCTTAAGGCTTATGCTGTTGACATAAATGGCCGTTTATTTCAGGCTAATTTAATCATTATGGATTTAAAGGGCTATGACATTATCATCAGAATGGATTGACTATCTTCCCACCATGCAAACATCAATTGTAAGAAGAGGGAAGTCTGTTTCTGCTCTCTAGTGGCGAACTACACATTTTTCGAGGAACCAAGGAAAAAGAGAAAATGGCTATTATATTTGCGCTCAAAGCAGATAAATTACTGAAGAATGAATGTGATGGATTCTTAGAGGATGTTGCAATTGCAAACAACTTTTCGAATGTTTTTCTGGACGATCTTCTCGGTCTACCCCCTGACCACAAGATCGAATTTGAGATCAACTTACAACCTGGCACTGAACCTATTTCCAAAAACCTGTATTGTATGGCGCCAGCTGAATTGCAGGAGTTGAAGGTTCAAGTAGAGGAATTGATTACCAAGGGGTTTATTCGTCCAAGCTTTTCCCCTTGGGGTGCACCAATACTCTTTGTCAAGAAAAAAAATGGAACGATGAAAATGTGTATTGACAACAGTGAATTGAACAAGGTAACCATAAAAAATAAATACCCATTACTGAGGATTGACAATCTGTTCGACCAGTTAAGCGGTGCCCGAGTATTTTCCAAAATTGATCTCCGCTCAGGTTATTACCAATTAAGGGTTAAACCAGAGGATATACCTAAGACTGCATTTTGCACTAGGTATGGACATTATGAATTCTTGGTTATGTCATTCGGTTAACCAATGCCCCGACAGCTTTTATGGATATGATGAATCAGATTTTCAGGAACTTTCTGGACAAATTTAATATTGTATTTATCGATGATATCTTAATATATTTCCGATCAGAGGCGGAACATTGTGAACATCTACGAACAGCACTGTCAATTCTTAGCCAGCATCAATTGTACGCTAAATTTTCTAAGTGTGATTTCTTGCTTAGTAAAGTTGATTTCCTTGGCCATGTGATCTCCAAGGACGGTATCTCCACGAACCTAGCAAAGGTGCAAGCGGTTATGGACTGGTCACAGCAAAAGAATGTTGGAGATGTAAAGAGCTTTCTGGGCTTAGGTGGATACTATAGACGCTTTATGAAGGGATTTTCTAAGATTACTCTACCACTTACCAGTCTGACTAAGAAAGATGCCCAATTCTAATGGTCCAGTGATTGTGAGAATAGTTTCCAAGAATTGAAGCACAGATTGACAACTGCTCTTGTATTGACGCTACCTATTGAGGAAGGTGACTTTTGTGTTTACTGTGATGCATCAAAGAGAGGGCTTGGTGGAGTTCTCATGCAACATGGAAAAGTTATCGCTTATGCGTCCCAACAGCTTAAACTCCATGAGCGAAATCATCCTACGCACAACCTTGAACTTGCCGTAGTTGTCTTCACTCTCAAAGTATGGAGGCATCATTTGTATGGACAGTGCTGCGAAATCTTCATAGATCACAAAAGCCTTAAATATATCTTCACCCAGAAAGAACTGAACATGCGGCAAAGAAAATGACTTGAGTTCGTCAAGGACTATGATTGCAAAATCAAGTATCATCCGGGAAAAGCCAATGTACTTGCGGATGCGCTTAGCCGTAATGTAACAATGATGAGCGTATTATGCGAGGAAATGCTTTCTGGATTGCAGAGAGACTTTCAGGAACTTGAGGTATTGTTGGTTCCAGGACCCTTAGACGTGTTATTATCCAAATTGACTCTGATGCCATCTAATCTGGAACAAATCAAAGAAGCTAAACACAATGACAGTGGTTGTGGAAAATTTATAGTGAACCTGAATCTACTAGAAATTCAAGACTATTCTATGTCGGCAGATGGTTTAATCAAGTACAAAAACAGGTGGTATGTGCCAAGCATTTCCACCTTGAAGACTAAGATCTTACAAGAAGCTCATTCTTCGAGTTTCTCGATTCATCCTGGTGGTAACAAAATGTACTGAGATCTCAAAGCACACTATTATTGGCCAAACATGAAGTATGACATCACTGAGTACATGGCTTTATCTCAAGTTTGTCAGTGGATAAAGGCCGAACACCAAAGACTTGGTGGTTTAATCCAATCATTAGCAATTTCGGAGTGGAAATGGGAATACATCATAATGGATTTTGTTACAAGCTTGCCCAAGACCGCCAAAGGACATGATGCAATGTAGGTGATTATGGATAGGTTGACTAAGGTTTCACACTTCCTACCGGTAGCCATGACATACAAAAGGAACCAGTTCGCCGATTTATATGTTAAAGAGATCATACGGCTACATGGCGCTCTGATTTCCATTGTGTCGGATCGAGACCCAAGATTTACTTCAGTATTTTGGAAGAGCCTAAACAAAGCCATGGGGATATAATTGCAGTTTAGCACAGCTTTTCACCCTCAGACAGACCATCAAAGCAAGAGGATCATCCAAACTCTCGAGGATATGCTTCGCGCCTGTATTTTAGAATTTCAAGTCGGTTGGGAAAAAATGCTACCTTTGGTCGAATTCACGTATAATAACAGCTTCCAGACTACAATAGACATGGCACCATACGAAGCACTTTATGGAAGGAAATGCAGATCTCCCTTGCATTGGGACGAGGCAGGTGAATCTGCCTTTCATGGCCTAGAAATAGTTCAAAAAACAGCAAAATCTGTGTCCATGATCAGACAAAGGATGTTAACAGCTCAAAGTCGTCAAAAGAGCTATGCTGATAACCGACGACGAACCCTTGAATTCAATAAAGGAGACAATGTATTTCTAAAAATATCGTCATTTAAAGGCGTAGTGTAGTTTGGAAAAAGGGTAAAGCTTAATCCAAGATATATGGTCTCCTATGTTATCACGAAGAAAATTGGATCAGTTGCTTACTAGCAACAGTTTCCAAAATCCTTGATGGGCATGCATAACGTCTTTCACGTGTCAATGCTCAAAAAATGTTTGGGAAATGCAACTGTATAAAGCCCTCCCGAAAATATTGAAGTTCAACACAACTTGAGTTACATCGAAAAGCCTATTCAAATCCTAGATTCTAGAGTAAAAGAATTACGAAATAAGCATATTCCCCTATTCAAAGTTTTATGGCAAAATCACACAAGCAAATAGGCCACTTGGGAGAAAGAAGATGACATGAAGGCCAAGTATCTCGAACTTTTCAATAGCTAATTTTGAGAATCAAAATTTTTGTAAGGGGGGTCGTATGTAATACCCCGAATGCGTTCTTCCCATTTACGTAATGTAATCAACCTTCATAATAAATAATACATTACATTGCATACCAGTGTGTGTTAAATTAGAATGTGTAATTATGGGGTAATTATTATAGGATAAAGATTAAGTATAAAAATGTGAAGAAAAAAGGGTAATCTGACGAATTCGGACGAATGCGAATGACATGTGGATGCGGAGTTTCATCTGAAATCACATGGAATGCCATTTTTTAATGTTAGGATGAAGCCAGAAGGCGTGCATGCATCCAAATTTGTCCCCTGTGCCTAACTCAACCTTCGGACGAACGCGGATGTAGGCGGACGCCTATGGATGCAACGATTTTGAATCTGTCCAAATTTTGAACAGTTTTATATGCATGTGGACGCAAGCTTCAGACACCTTCCATGATCCGAATGATGAATTCAGATGAAACACAGACGCAAGCAGACGAATGCGGACACGACGATTTTGAATCTGTCGGATTTCTTGAATGTTTCGGACTCATGCGGACACATGGTGAGGATGCCTTTCTTTGTCTGAATGGCCAATTTGGACGCTCGCGAATGAGAGTGAGGATGACTTCTCTCGTCTGAAACGTTCCAATTTTGCGTAAAAATTAAGTTTGAAATATGGAAATTAGGGTTAAATTTAAAAAGAGGAACCCACGATCTCGACCTCTAGAGGGAGTTTCTCCCACGATTGTACCATGCCGCAACACCCTCCATGTTTCTCCTATCCAATTGGGTAAGTTTCTGTTGTCTGGTACATCTCCTTCTATTAAGTGTTTTGTAGAAGTTTTTTCGAGAGGATTTTTCTTCTACGAACAAGTGAGAGTTTCCCTTGCGTGAGTGAAAGTTCCCTAGAGAATTGTGTGTGTTTAGTAAGTCTGTGAGGTTGGATATTCCTTCAAAGCAATAAGCGTGCGTGGGTAAAGCAAAGCACTATAAACTAGGAATTGTTGTCCGTGAGTTGATTTCTTCATTCAAAGGTAAGGATTTGGATAATGTCTTGGCCAATTGAGGCCCTACCCACAAGTAGAGTGCATATGTTGTGTCGATTTCTTTGTTGATAATCTCTGTAGATTTCCTTACTACAATTACTACATTGAAATGCTTACGTCAATAGAGAAGTGATGAATGTTTATTGTTGAACAAAGAATCTCTAACCTTAAACTTTGATGAATCAAATGGATGACCTGGAGATGCCTAAATGAAATAAGATGTATAAACGAACTGATAACAAATTTCTAATGATTCTAATTTACTAATAATATTGTTTCATGTTGTTTGTTAAGATAGTAGGCTTAGCTATAAGATTTTTACTTCTTGGTTCTAGTTAGGAGATATAAACCTTCTGCTTTTAGTTTGTGTCAATTCTTTTAGCACGTTTCTTGTTGTATCAAATTGTTGAGTATGTTTTCATTAGCTATTTGTCAAGCATGTTTCCATGAACCATCTGTTGTGTATGTTTCCATGAATTGTTTATTAAACCTGCTTCCGTTAGCTAATTACTAAACATAGTTTCATTTAGTTATCAAACCTGTTTCCGTTAGCTAATTACTAAACATAGTTCCATGAATTGTTTATTAAACTTGTTTCCGTTAGCTAATTACTAAACATAGTTCCGTTTTATTCTGTTTATGTCTATGTCATTGTACAATCGTTAAGCATGTTTAGTTCGTTTAGATAATTCTCATTTTTATAGCATGCTCACTCTGCCCTTTCTTTAACATTATGTTTGGTAGATTCACGTATGTCATACGCTGATTGTAATTCATGATATACTCGCTTTCAATTTTTTGTCATTCATTGATTTTCGTTGTGCAATTATCATTTTTTTATACTATGTCAACATGCATCATAATAATATAAACAACTAGGAAGTACTACATTTGGGGTGAGTACTCACATGCATTATGGGAGGAAAATATTAAAGTGAATGAATGATGGGTAGTTGGGGGGCAGATGGGTAGTTCGGATCTAGCCTAGAAGGTAGGCTACACCCCTACCTTGTCGGGAAAGGGACTAGCTGCACACAGGAGGTTAGAAGCCGATTAAACTATACCGTCACTTGGGTTCCTCCATTCCCCCGCTCGATGTACGAGTAAGAAACGAAAGAATAAATGTAATGAAAGGGTTGGTTTGGGACGGTACCCATTCCAAAAAGAATTAAAGAGAGGCATTACATATTGCATAAACCTAATTCCTTAATGGGCCTTTCTGCTCATGTCTTACTTGTGGTGTAGGAAACGAGATGATAATACCTGGAGCAGAGGAGGATGCATTTCCTGTAAAGTCTATTGATTATCTAGATGAATCATGACCTGAGTAAGAATATGGCTTGAAAGAAGGAAGAAAGAAAACACTGTTTTGAATTAAAGTACGAATGGTACTATTTTGTAAGAAAATATTAACTATTACTCTATCTGTTGGATTGTGTTTTTAATTAGTAACTATATTTCTGTTTTTTGAACTTTAACGAATGTATTTAATATTTCCGCTTTACTCTGATTTACTTATATTTCTGGATTTCCAAATTAAACTTAAGTTTTTTATTTTCACCCATTTTAAATGAATAAAAACAAAAATTTTTATGAGAAAATTTAAATAGAAAGGTTAAGAAAATATGGTATTTGACGTGGGGCGTCACAGAAATACTCTTGAAAGTTAGTATTTGGAAGTTCTAATGTATTGATTGAGTCTATGCAACATCAGTTAAAGTTCATATTAGAATAGATTACTCAAACATCAAAGAATCATTTGAGTGGCGGCCTAGTGAAGAAGTGTAGACACCTAGTGTTGAACAATGTGAAAAAGGAGATGACCGTGGATGCCCAGTCCAGAACACCTATTTTGAAGTGGTCACTCATAGTGATAGCCTAGAGATAGCTGTAGAAGCCCAAGCACAGGACAATATTTTTCGAGTATCATTTGCGAACGACCAAACCCTATGTGCGGTCACTTGCGGTGGACATTCAGAGATTCGCGACAGTCTAGGCTAGAGACAAGAATTCAAATTGAAACTTCATGTGGACATCGGTCAAGAATGGTAGATCTCGAAGTGACTGCCCAATGGAAAACTCATAGAACCCCATCGAGCACATTGATATCTCCAATAGAAATATCACGATCACTCAGACAAATAGGAGTGGGTGACCAGTGGTAAGGGGTTAAACTTGAGTCCTTAGTGCAGTTATTGCATCCAACTAATGAACTCATGCCACTCATCTAGTTGAATCTACTCTCTTGTATGACCACTAATAGTTATTGCTTGCAATTCTTTCTAAAATTTCATAAGCTTCATTGTATGTCTTGGATACCATGGCAGCATTTGATTAAGGTTTACAAATTTAATTCATTGCAAAATGCCTTTATTTGTATCCAATGGAGATGCGTGGTGAAGACATTTCCTCAACAATTTTTTGTAGCTCTCCCATGTTTCATACAAGGACTCATCATCAAATTGTTGAAAGCTTGTGATATCCTTTAAATCTCCCGGTTTGCTCCACGAGGTTATTGAGTTGGGTGGTAACTTGAACGAGTGTCTCACTTCCATAAATAACCTAAGGTGGAGATGGGAGTCCTTCGTTGTCATACCAATGACTTGTCCCACAGTCAATTCAAACTATGGAGCTTGTATTTAGGTCTAACAATACTAGGGTTCAACAATCAAGCATTGAAACTGCATACTCTCTTAAAGGGTATCTTTATCGTCAATGTTTCTGTTTTGGCCATTTCTCCTTAGTTCTTCTTTTGCCATTATTTATGTGTTAACAAAGTTTTGTTGTTCTATTTAGTTGCTGGAAAAGTTCTTTCAATCACTAGATTAAAGGGAACTTGCTCTTGAGCCTCTTGTGTATCCATGTTGATGGACTACAAAGTCCAATTACAAGGGCTAGGGCCTAAAGACCCATTAACACTTATATTTCTACTTATTTGGAAGGCAACTCAATAGTAGACGAAGTAGAGGAGTCACCATCTCGTGGGGATCAAGAAAGACCAATGCACGTTTTGTTATGGAAACCATCCCAAGTGGCTGAGCATGAAGATCAAGGAAAGTCAACACATGTTAAGTTATGGAAACCTTTCCAAGTGCCCGAGCATGAAGAAGGAAGAGTTGCCAAAATCAATCAAGACTTGGAGAAGAAGGATCAATAGTTAATTTAAGTAATTTACTTTAAGTTAAGTTGCCAAAAACCTAGTATAGAAATCTGCTAAGTGTGTGTGTGTGTGTGTGGCCGATTTAATATTATTGTTTAGTTTCCTTTTTAGTTATTTCCTATTTCTTAGTTTACGAGTGGCTGTTTAAGCTACCGTGTATGGTTGTTTTTAGATTGCTTTGTTATCTTTGAATTGGAAGTGATTCTTTTGTCTACCATTTGGTGTGTTCATCCAAAGTTTGTGGTGTGATATCATATTGAGATTGCTTTGTTAGTTGAGTAATCTTTCTTATTGGCATCCGCATTCTTGTTCTTTTGAGAAAGGACGTTCAAAGTGGTGTTCAATTATCAAGAGGATTAAATTGGTAGAGGCTTTCCAAATCAAAGACTAAAGTTGGGATTTATTGATATCTTTGGCCAATCTAGTTCAACCGGACATATTTTCTTATTTGTGGCGATTTTCAACATTACTTTTGAAGGAGTTATTCATCATTTATTGAATGAGCTGTTGTCCAAAAATTGTATGTAAAGCTTCTATATTGATCAAGTAGTGGACTTCCAAAGTTGGATATTTCTTAAAGTGTTTTATGTTAAGCTAAAGAAACTTCATACTTTCCTAATTTACAAACTCCTCTTCAACTGCCAACACTTTCCTAATTCCAAGGCTACACTTCCATAGTGCATCAATTTATTATTTTTTATTAATAAAAAAGACGTCATTTGGCGGAAAAAGAAAGATATCAAATTGGTAATTTGTCTCTAAGCCAACAGGTCGATTATCACTCTGTAGCCGGTCGACCACCATTCATCTAGAAGCAGCAAAATTTTGAATCTGTGAATTGTTAGGTCGATCACACTTTAGGAGCCGAATGACCGCACAGATTATAGTTTCTTCTAGTTTGTTCTGTTTGCGCATCACATGTAGAAAATGTGGCTCTTGAGAAAAAAAAAAAAGATTTAGAAATCACTTAAGGAAAATATGGCCTAGATTCAATTTTCCCACACATGAATTTCACTATAAATACCATAGAATTGCTAAAACATAAATTACGTGGTTCACCTAAAATTCAATCTTGCACAAGTCTCTATTGAATACTATATATTATAGTAATGATTATTAAAGTTCGTTAAAACTGGCTAAATAAGATTATATTCTTAGATTTTGACTATATAAAATTCTATGGATAAAATCAAATGAGCAGAAGTATGTAAAAATAAGAATGTAATTACCTCACTTTGAAATAAACAAAATAAGTATATGAATAATTAATAATTAAAGGGGTTACAGTCCCTTTCTTATTAGAATCTTATTGAGTTCCTAATTTCAAATGTCCATCATCTTGCAAGAAGACGTTTATAAAAAGAAGCACAATAAACTTGAATGTTAAAAGAGAATATCTAAAATTTTTATTTTTTTTTATTTTTTTTTGAGAAATTTTTTTGATATTTTATAAGTCAAATTATTTATATTGATTAAGTTTGTGCCATGTGTCATGAGTTTTCTATCGCATGTGAAGATTCAATCAAATAGTCAAATTAATAGATTCATGTGTTACTTATAATTTGAATTGTGCAATTGTCTTAAGTAAATTTAAATTAACTCGTAGGAGCCTGCAGATAACGTAGATGATTTTGCATAAAATTTATATTTATTTAATATATATAATATATTTTATAAATATTATATATATTAAATAAATTAAAATTTTATTATTATTAATTAACTTACTCATTTTATTTTATTTTTTACTTGCCTCTTTTGTTTTTTCTCCGCGATGCGGCGCCTCCCTCCCTCTCTCTCTCTCTCTCTATTCATTTCATTTTTTTTTTATTTCTTTCTCTCTCTCCTGATCACATCCACCCTCTCCCTCTCCCTCTCCCTCTCCCTCTCCATCATTTTTCTCCATTTTTTTCACACTTTAGTAGAATCTTTAAGGGCTTGCCAAAATCGCGTTGACACCTCCAACATTTTTCGATAGTTCATGTTGAGAGCTTCATTTTGATATATTATTTGTAAAAAACAGTCTCGCCATTTGGGAGATTAGAGCTGTTGAAATTATCATCGAAAAAAGAATCGGCCAAAACTTTAAACCCTCGTGGGCAACGATCCTAACTTCCTATCACAACGTTCGACCTATCGTTGGAAAGCTCTTGGCTAGGAGAATCATTTAGACATAAAGATTGCTTAAATTTGTGGTCGGATGTACTTCTGAAGCTTCGTCAGAAAAGTCAAATCTGGTACTTTAGATTTAGGAGCTCGAAACCTTCAAAATCTCACATTTCTTTTTCCGATCCGATGTTGTTTGCCGTCGCCGGAAAAGTCACCGTTGCCATCACCGAAGTGCTGACATGGCACTAAGTCAGCATGACATGGCGTTGACTACTAACATGGCATTGGCTGATGACATGGCATTAGCTGATAACATGGCAGATGAGGTAAGCATTGACTGTTAATTATTCACTTTTGACAGTTGATCGTTGAATTTTTACGTTGATAGTTTGACCACGTTTTTAGATCACCTAACTACTTTAGAAAATTGACCCAACCCCATTTCCTAAGTCGTTTTGATGTTCCGAACGCACTGGTGACTTTTGTTTGTTGAAATTCCATTCCGATCAATTTACATATATTTTGTCAATAGGATTTATTCCTTAGATAAAATTTGGAAGCCTGTTGATTACAGTGTTTTGGAAGTTGTACAAATTGATTTGAAATTTCAAAATTTATCGTTGATGCACGTATGACTCGTCTAGATTAGGGGTCAATTGTTGTTTCATATCGAATTGAGTTCCTTGTCCCAATTTAGGACCTATCTTTTATCTCTAGAGTGATGATGGTTGGGATTTTAATGTCGATTATGTCTTAGGTTTCGACAATTTTATGGATTTCAGTACTTGTGTCCGAAGTCACGTGTGGCAAGTCGGTTAGGCTTCTGTCGTAATTGAGATAAAGATTTTTATACTTTATACACTGCACTGCTTCATGGTTTTCAAACCATTATTTTGTGGGTTGCCACATATAAAAATTTGACTAGGACAGTTGGACAATATGTCTGTTTTTACGTATATGTATGTACAT
Organism: Begonia loranthoides; assembly: GCA_022433065.1. Lineage (NCBI taxonomy): Eukaryota > Viridiplantae > Streptophyta > Magnoliopsida > Cucurbitales > Begoniaceae > Begonia > Begonia loranthoides. The sequence continues at coordinate 12,517,908 of CM039477.1, read as the reverse complement.
TTTCTCACATTTAATTTAATGTACATTGTATTTTGATTTTTTTTTTATCTGTATATCTGGGTAGATAAATCTTCTTGATGCTTTGGATAGTTTTGGTATCAAAGCATCACGAGGTTATCCTATGTATCTTCTACTGTGTGAAAATTGCTTGTGTACACGTGTGAAATGGGTAATAGGGCTAGTGACATGTCCATGGGTTTTGAATCCCTAAAGCTGGAATGGATAATAGGATAGTTGTATGTGTCATGTCCTTGAGTTTCAAATCCCTAAATTTGATCAGGGTATTTAGCCATCTTGTTGTTGATTATATGTATGGTGTTGCTGCTTGGTCTCTGGACGATAGACACTTTTTTCTTCAGACTTATAAGGCATTGTTATCAACAATGACCACCTTTCTATGTTGTGTGTTGGATGGGTTCCTATGTGACCATCTTTTTTCACTGATGACGTTTTCAGATAGAAAATGATGTAGGCCTATTTTATGATATAGCTATATATGTACACAATGCGTTTTGTAAAAAGCCTCATCGATAGCTCATAGGTCTGTTTTTGGATAAAATGATAAAATTATTTTTAAATGTGGTTTAAAAGTCCATGTATGATAATGAGATGCATTTAACCATGATCTTTTTTTTTCTGAAAGAAAGGTAAAACCAGTTTTTCCATGCATTGCATTTAGTATAGATTTCCTTATTAAGTTAGTCACTTATCACAAATGACCTCTCCATCCCAAGTTTTGTTCGTTATGGTCTGGTATGGCGGACGAGATGCGGTTACCTTGGATTTGGATTTTCTCCTTGTATCTCCTTGTTGTCCTCGATGAAAATTTTTCTTTCTTGTAAAAGTTTTATTAAATTTGTCGTGATCTTGATGACTTCATTTAATGCATAGTATTTTTTTAATTTTTTATTTTTACGATATTTTTAACTCTTGTTGATCACTTTGTAGACTCTGACCCATTTATTTTCGGTTGTAGATTTATTTTTATATTAAGACTTCTGTTAAAAACTTAACCTTGGGATAAGCAATTGAGTCTTTTCCGAAGATTGGGTTGCTTGACCTTGCATTTCTATCAGACCTCCCTCCTAGTCGTAACAGAATATCTCTAATGAATTTTGACAAGTTCTCTTTCTTGATAATCTTAATATGAAATAATGGCTAGGGATTAAAGATAAAAGCAATACAGTTTATAGATCTTGTGATTTTTAAGTTCCTAAACATAATAGTTTAATAACTACGTTTGTCATTTCAAAGAGTGTAAAGTACCATTTGCAATGTTACAGTAGTTGTCTGCATATCAACCCATATTTTAAATAACCTCGCAATACTAATTGACTTCTTTGTAGTTTTAACAAAAGATATTTCTATCATAAAATTTTAATAAATTACAAAATTACCACATATCTAATGTTAGTTTTACTTGGTACCACATCTTTACAAATGCCTATAATAGAAGGTAACTGTGAACATATAGTACAACAATAAGAGTACAATTATAATTAATGATCCATTAAAGTACAGTAGTAACATATAGGGTAATATTATAGTAATTTGGACTTAATTTTAAACCTATAACAAAGTAATTGTGACAATATTCGATCTATATGTCAATTTTCATATCATTTTGTTTTAATATTTTCCTTTTGTCTGAACATATGTACGTCACATGGCCAATCTCTATCTCAAAGAAAGGTTATATATATATATATAATATTATGAAAAAAACTTAGTTTTATTAGTTAACGAATGATGTGACATGTCTCAAAAATTATTGTGACAACAGTTAGGTCCACTTTGAGGTGGACACATACCAACTTTTTCTTCTTATTCACATTATCATGCAACCCTTCTTCCACGTCTAATTCTTTTTGCATTATAGAATATATTAATTATTAATTCAGTAAATACCATTTTTTAATCGATAAGGTTTATTACGAAAAAGGAACATATTCTTGTTTATTTAATAATAATTGAAACCAAAAGCAGGACTAGACTTTCTTTAACTTTATCTTTCTCTTTTTGTTGTCAACTTATTCTCCACCAAGATCTCTTGTTTATTATTCCATTAAACAAGCACATTAATAAACATTCAAACACTTTTATTAATGAGCTTGTGACGTAAGAAAAATGTTCCAATCTAAAATTTACAACCATTAATTTTTAACTCAATAACCATATAAAAAAACTCAATTTTAAAACAATTACATGAATTCATATACGTTTGACACTCAGTTTATGTTACATATTATTATATCATAATTATAGTCTTGAGAATATAGACAAAAAAGAATTCAAGTTTAGTTCTAGCATCACATGCATTAGAGATTTTTTTAGTGAAAAGAGTCATTTAGTTTTATATATAATGATTCTATTTCATAATCATATTAATCAATCTTTAAATTGAGAAAAAGTACATCATTATTTTGTTATAACTCGGAGGCAGACCTAATAGAAACGTCAGATCGAGTGATCTGATATTCGTATAGAACCTAATCTCCTAGCCCAAGGCTTGGTTCGCAGTGAAAGATTTGAACTCAAATCAAAGTCGTGGCTCACACGAGATGAGTCTAAATCCACATAGTAATCACGAGAAATAATAGAGTAAATAAAATTAAAACATTGTGCATCCAACTCAAAATCCAAACAAAAACAATATTTTAATTCAGGTCCAAATAAAGTCATCACCAAGAAACAAAATAGGGAAAATGACAAATCAACCATCATCTTTTACTGTTTGTGACAAACCAACCATTATCCTTTTTTTGCTAACAAATTAACCACTGAACTATGAGCAAATGACGCCTTCAACATTGCTGTCACATTTGCCGTTAAAAGCGATAATGTCGAGCTGCAGTGGCTCGTATACAAACGACTGCGGCTCCATCGTTTTGAAAAAAACCACACGACAATTTTGATGGCCCGCCATGATTTCAAATCAAACCTTAGCGGTGTGACGATAAATTGTGGCGGCTTCATATGACACCACAGCAATTTGTTGTCACAACTCTGCGGTTTGATTTGAAATCGCGGCGGGCCATCAAAATTGTCGTGTACAAAACGTCGTGGCTCCATAGTTTTAAAAAAACCACATGACAATTTTGATGGCCCGCCGTTGCTTCATACTAAATCGCAACGGTGTGACGATAAACCGCGGTGGCTTCGTATGACACCGCAGCGGTTTATCATCACACAGCGGCGGTTTCTTATGAAGCCGCCGCGGTTTCATGTGCCTCGTTCTTTGATCCTCTGTCGTATAAGATGGATCGTGGGCATCGGGCGTGTTCGCCGCGAACAACCCTAGGCGAACAATCAAACTCTAAGACCTTCGTTCCATTGTGTAATCGAGACCAATGGATTCTCGCTCAAACAAAATGCTAACCAAGTGAAAGGGTAGTTCGTCCCAAACTCACTGCAACCATAGGCAGAAATGACGGACTCTGCCCGTCAATGCTGTCGGCTTGCTACTGACCTTGCCAGTCAGATTCACCAACCTGAACAAGCCAAGGTGCAAGAATGATCACCCGCGGCGCAAGGAGCAACCGTCACGGTGCATGCTAGGGAAACCGCTGTGGGGCACAATGGAGAAACCCCCGCGGTGCAATTTGGAGAAGCTGCAGTAGTGCAATCTGGAGAAATTGCCACGGTGCAATCTGGAGAAACCTGCAGTGCAATATGGCAGAATTGTAGAACAATCTGAACAACGACCTTGTGGAGGTGCACTGGTCCATTTCCAACTTGTTGCAGTGGGTTTCCACTCCCCACTCTCCAGGACAGCTTATGTGAAGGAACGATATGAAGCTGATATTAAACACCGTTCAATTATTGTTTCTAAAAGAGTAGATTTGGAGTCCTTGACTGAATTTGGAATTCAACAATTGTTTGAAGGGGCTGGCTTAGCGTTTTGTGCCGAATTGGGGGAAGTTATTGTGAGAGAATTGTGAGGCTGTTTTATGCAAATTTGGAAGTGTCCACCCAGCCATTAGAGGTCCAAACTTATATGTTTGGACAAGAGTTGAGGCTGACTCCCAACGATCTAAACGTGATGCTTGGATGTGTGATCAAGGGACCAAGTGATCAATATTACCATGTGTCTCGGGAGCCACCTTTTGTCAAACGAGGAGATGGGTTGGCAGTGTTTAAATTGTTGCACCGGGATCCCGAGATTGGTGCATATAAGAAGCCAAAGGGAAAGGAGTTCAATGCCATAGCCCGAATGATCCACATCATCACGACGTACAACATTTTGCCTCGAGATGGACATTGAGACCACGTTAGCTGCATGGATCTCTATTTGCTTGAGAAGGTGTTCACCAGGAAAAAGGTGGACATCAGATATGTTATTTTGAGGCACATGCACGAGGTGCTCAACAATCTGGCCAAGAGTCTGCCATTGAACTGGCTCATCCATAGTATTGTTGAGCAATCTGTGGTACCCATCTCGGAGGATAAGCTGAGAATCGAAGAGACGGCCATATACGTCTACAACAGATTAAAAGTGGACAGAATGAACCTCAGCAAAGTTGGAGGGGAATGGATACGCAAGAACCCAAAGAAGCGAGGTAAAGTGGCTTAGCCTTCAGTGCCCTCGGAGGAATAGCCTCCAGCATTGCCCCCTCATCAGACATCTCATTTTACTTCGATGCCTGAGGAGATGTCTGGCTGGATGTGCAGGATGGAGGAGCTCCATCAAATGGTGCTGAACAGAATAGAAATCATGGAGGAAAACTTTCAAATAGCACTGTTCCAAATTTAAAAAATGGAGGAGGAACGTCAAACAGGGCTTCTCCAAATGGAGGAGCGAGCAGAGGAGCGCCATCATGAGATGTTGGCAGCATTTCAGGGACCGCTTGTACATTATTTACTTTGTACACAAAGTCCAATCTTTACTTTATTTGTGTGTGACGTAATAATGTGTTTGAATTTTGTAGCTCCATTGTACCAAGAGGCATCACCATGGCGTCAGGTGGATCGCAGCCTCTGCCACTGAAACTTGTGCATGTGGTACGTCTTCAATTTGGTTATTTATGTGTGTCTGCACTTATTATGCCTTATTAGTTTGACGGTCTCTTGTCATTGTTTTTTACAGCCAAGTAAACTGATGAATATTTCAAGACTTATGTTTATGCAAATACTTGAAAGAACGTGGAGATGTGTACAATTCTTTCGGCAAAGCTGGTCGATGATGAGTATAGCATCACTAAGATCATCTTCCCACAACAAAAAGAGACGGCAAACACGGTGAGAAGTACGTTATGTTACATTAAGTAGCTCAGAAGGTGTTATATTAGTACTCATCTATGAGATGCGTTCTTTGTATGCAGTGCTATACAGTGAATGAAGAAGAATATTGACAAGTTCGAATGGACAAATTGCTCCTTACACTAGGGTGGATTCACGTAAGTAAATTTCTCGCGATTACAGGTTGTCATTCATGTTTCAACCGTTTTAATGCGTACTTCTTTTGCATTTCAGACACACCCAAGGCAAGGGTGTTTTATGTCATCCATAGACCTGCATACTCACTTCCCTCACCAGGAGTTGCTGGAGGAAGCAATTGCGATCATCGTATCGCCAACCGACAAAAAGTGCTATATCTCTTCCCATGTGTTCATTCATATTGCTTTATGCTTACGTGCTAATTCATCCCTTTGTATTTCAGCCCGCATGCCATCTTTCGGTATATGAGTCAAAGGTTCTAGGTGATCCTAGTTTGCAAGAACAAGGAGGACTTCCACGAGCACGATGATGAACCCTCAAAGGGTCTATTGTACGCCATAGCATCCCATGCACTTGTGGACCCACATTTGTCTTTTTTGATCATGGATTTGCAGAAGAAACATGGCAAGCAGCCGTCTTAGGGTAGTTAGGATGTGCAGGGATACTGACTTTGTTGTACATACTAAAGAATTCATTGACTCTTTCCATGTTTATGTTTTCTTTTTTATGTTGGATGATATCTATTGGGAAATACATCTATTGGAAAAAATATTTGTTTTGATAATGTTGCAGGGGGGATAGACTAAAATGAAGAGAAAGTCTTGCAAAATTTTTAAATTTTTTCCTGAGGCAAAGTTGCTAATTTGACATTTGCATACTAATCAATGTCCATTCATCATGAACAACCAAATTTATCAAACCAACATATCAATTCAATTACAACAATAATGTGCATTACAACTGCAAATCAAAGTGATTGATAACTATGAATCGAAACCAGACGTACATCACGTACAATAGTTTAGTAGAGGTTCTACAATAGCTTTAACACATCGTGTTGCCTTCTGTAATCAAGGAAGGTTAAGGTCCACATTTGTGTATGTTTGTATTTGTGGACCTTGCGCATCATACTCATGCATAACACATTGCAAATGAAATTAGCATAGTTCAAATAACACTTGAAAACGTAAACGTGATAATGGGTGCACCTGTGTCTCAGGAACTATGTTGGGAACTGTCTCGGCAACTCTCTCGGGGACTGTCTCGAGGACTATGTTAGGCACTGTTTCAGGGACTCTAAAACCCATAAATGTGCCCTCTGACCTTCCTCTTTTGCCTCTGCCTCTAGCTCTGCCTCTGTCGCCGCTACCGCCACATGCACTAGACTTGCCTCCACCTTCGCACATGAGGGAATTGTTCCACACACTCCCACACCGACCACAGATCATGTTCATATGCATTCTGGGCAGCACTGTCCAGCTTGGGGCCTCGTCCACATCCTGTATTCTGCGTTTTTGCGTCCTTCCCAGAAGTCTTTTAAATGGTGGTGGGATAATTGGATCAAGATGCGTCATAGGAGGCCGCATGATTTGTCTATTGACGGGGCGGACAAAGTGGGAGTACATAGCTATGTGTGTTTCCCGATGATAGCACGCATGCACAAATTCCTCAGGAGATCTCCTCATGAAGTGAATGCATGAGACTGCACGGACACACGGGATGCAGGTCAACTCCAACTGGTAATAGGTACGAGTACGCCTTTCCAAATCGATAGAGTACTATTCGTTATTGTTGTTGACCTCAAACTGGGCAGCTCCTGAACACTGGGGGCTCCAATTTCGACTGACAAGTTGTAGATTGGCGATCCAGTTGTTGATCTGCAGACACAAAAGGTATGTCGAGCGAGTCATCTTTTCATTTTTTTTTTCACTATCCTATCCATGATGCGCTTTCTTATGATCTCAAACATACTTAGAATCGGTTTGTCCGTGTTGTAGGATGCAGGCACTGAAGAACTCGCTAAGGTTGTTGAGGCATATGTCGTACTTAGTGATGGAGCAGAAGGCATGTTTGGTCCAGGATCTCGCATTTATTCCTCGTAGATAGTTGTGGGGTGCCAGGTCAAATATAAATAACTTCGCCATCTCTCTCTCAAAGTGCCTATCTGTTGTGGCTCTAGATGCAGCCCACATTGCATCTTTGAACAACTTGCCTTTAAATTATTTTTGAAAATTACCATACAGGTGTCGGATGCAAAACCGATGGTCTGCTTGCCCTACCACCTCTCTGATAGCTGGCACTAACCCCTACAATGATTCATAGTATGAGTCAAACATTGGTACACAATGCATAACATAAACATAGAAGGCAAAAACAACCAACTGCACCTTTTGTCGGTCAGAAATAATTGTCCACCCATTGTCGCTCGGGGTGTTTAGATCGTCGAGCAAAAATTCCAGAAACCAGCTCTAAGAAGCCTTATTTTGTGCTTCAACCACTGCTACGGCAATCAGATACATTCCATCTTTCCCATCGATGGTGACAGCAGTGAGTAGCTGGCCCGAAGTCGCTCCCTTCAAGTGGCAAGCATTCAAACAAATAACCAGTCTATCACAATTCCGCAGGGCCATCTTGCATGCAACCGAACACATATACATCCTTTTAAATGCACTCATCTCTAGGTCAACACGCACCGAGCTTCTAGGATTAGACCTCCAAATCTCCTCGGCATACGACCATATGAGCTTGTATTACTCATTGCCATCTCCTTTGTTAATTTTTTTGGCTACATTTCTTACCCTTCTAGTAAGGCTGGGTGGGATTTTGACGTTAAAATCATTCCTGACTGTCTCAATTATGGAAGAAAGGTCCTAGTCAGCCTGACTTTTCAATCTATCCAAATAATGCATTGCCACCCATTTGGTAGAGGCATGACGACTTTCCATCTTTCTCGAGCAAGTGTGAACGTTGTTGTAACACTTTATTTGAAACTTCATTTCACCTTGCATTTTTTAGGCATGCAGCCGCCACGTGCATCATTCCTGGCAGGCAGCCTTCAACCAATATGCGTCACTGTGGGTGAATTTTATCCCCTACCCATTCTTCAACGCATAATCGACAATTTCTTCTCTAATTTTATTCTATGAACTATACTTTTTGCCAAGTCTCATACCAGCAAAGGTGCATTCTACTTGTGGTGGGTGTCTAGGCTTACTCTCGGCCGTGCCCACGTCTTCATCACTTCTAGATTCGCATAATGAACAGAGCTCCTTATCGTCCTCCTCATGTAGAGTTGCCAAGACGGAATGCAACACTATAGCAGCTTCATCTCCAATTTCACGTACCTCATTGGCAAAAAAAGTGGCTATGGGACCCACTTCAAATTGGCAGTTAATAACACATTCCTCAACACTCCAAGACGCCATTTGTTGTTCAACCAATTCTTCAACTTCACCAAAATGCGGTTCATTTTAGCTATAAAAAATCTCTAGGGTTTGCTAATCGTTGACAAAATGTCTAAGAAAATTGCGGGTGTACTGTGTATTTGTACAAGGTGAATGAGGTACCTTGAACCACGACAGTTCATCTAGTAAACCGCAGCAGTTTGACAAGAAGCTGTGGCGGCTTCATTAGAAACCACCACAGTGTGATGATAAACTGCTGCGGTGTCACATGAAGCCACCGCAGTTTATCGTCCCACCACTGCGGTTTAGTATGAAGTCGCGGCGGGACATCAAAATTGTCGTGTGGTTTTTTTAAAACTATGGAGTACTTTTAAGAAAACCACACGAAAATTTTGATTGCCCGCCGCGGTTTCAAATCAAACTGCAAAGTGGTGACAATAAACCACTGCGGTGTCATATAAAGCTGCTGCGGTTTATCATCACACCACTACAATTTGATTTGAAATCGCAGCAGACCACCAAAATTTTCATGTGGTTTTTTTCAAAACTATGGAGCCGCAACGGTTTGTATATAAACCGCCGCAGCTCAACATTATTGCTTTTAATGGAAAATGTGACAGCAATGTTGGCGGCGTCATATTTCTATAGTTCAGTGGTTAATTTGTTAACAAAAAAAGGATGATGGTTGCTTTGTCACAAACAGTAAAGGATGATGGTTGATTTGTCATTTTCCCAACAAAATAAATCACTCAAGAGAAAAGAAGGAAATAGTTAATATACCGCTTGAAACGACTCGGTTTTTCGTAATCCTTTAAAATGCGTGAAATTTAAAACTTTTATGAAACCACTAAAACCCTCTTTATTTAAAACTCTTTGAAAGAAATATCAGAGTGCGTCTAAACCGGACAGCTACTAACCTTTTGCAAACCGTGGTATACTGTGAAATGTCGTAGATATAAAATCATTTGTAAACATAGCGGAAATGTTATGAAATCATTTATTGAAAACATTGTGGAAGCGTAAATAATTTGACTAGTATATACAAAACAATAAAACTTAATTTAATTACAACTGAGTTCTCTCCTACCCTCATTAGTCTGGCCAGCCACGAGTTCCATGCGTGCAAATCCTTCATTCTTGCTTTATTAACTGATTATCATCTGCTTCATCCCTGCTTTACTCCTAAGTCTGTGCATTTATTCCACATACAAGTACCTACACCTACACCACAAGCAACTGTAAGCCCAAAGGCTTAGTAAGGAAAAGGGTTTAATGCAATTATGCTTATGACTCTCTTTAGTTCTTTTGGAATAGGGGCCACCCAAACCAATCATTTCATTAAATCATTGGTTCTTTCACTTTTTCTCTACTCGTACTTTGAGCTGGAGATCGGGGGATTTTCTCGTGCAATGGTATAGTGGATCGAATCTAACCTTTGACTTGCAACTACAACTCTCGTACCCTACGAGGGAGGGGCTTTGCATAGTTGCAGACTAGACCCGCTACTCATCCGCCCCCAACTACCTTTTCTTTTCTTTTTCTTTATTTTACCTCACTTAATGCATGTGTGAGTGCCGCCTCCGGTGGCACTCCCTATTAGTTTCTATTAATATGATGCATGATGACTCATTCTCAACCTAACATGATACATGATATATTATAACGTATCATTAATAGTAATTGAAATATGCACTGAAATAAAAGTAATTGAATAGTAGGAATTGAAAGTGCATATAGAGAATAACAGTAATTGAAAGTGCACATTAAAGAACAATTGAAATATGGAATCGTAAACAACGAAGCACAGAGGGAAATCAAACAACGAACACACTCAATAAGGGAATACAGAAATTGAACACCAATATCAGAACAATTTACAATGAATTGAGAAAGGAAAACATGCTCGAATTAATAAAACACAATAATAATCGAAAAAGAAATCGAACATACTATTAATTAATATGCTAATTATCCTAGTTAATTTCTTGGGCATTTTACATGCTTCCTATATTTATTATTGTGGGTGATTATTCTAATTAGTTATCCTAGGTAATTTACATTTGTTCTCTAGATAGGTATTCTAATTGATTAACATGTTCAGGTTAGGGGCGTCTAGTTGATTCATAGGATTTATTCAAATCTAATTACACATGCTCGAATTATAAAATTTAATGAACTACAATACAAAACAAGCACAAGAAAACAATAATAAAGATAACATAAAACTTCTAAACACATGATCAACGAGGTTCTCAATTCGTTCCTGCTTAGTTCACTCTTCTTTCATCTTCTTCCTTATTTTCTAATAAAGTAAAACGTCAAATATGGAAGTTACAATACATGGAATTGAAATAAACAGATAATATATAGAATATTAACAAGGAAGAATTGGCTGGCTAATATTAATCTAGTTAAAAATCTTAGTTCGCTTTTATTATAATTCATTAAACATGCGTTTAATGGTCAATGGTTTAAACATGTCTAGCTAGTTGATTGAACGTGCTTGACTAGTTATGTTCAAGTTTAGTTAATTACCAGTTAATTCACTGTAGTTGATTACATACTTGATGTTTGGTTAATTACTCTAATTAAGTCAATAAGTTAATTGTCATGCACCAAGAAGTAACCAAGTTAATTAAACATGCTCAACTAGTTAATTTACATGCTCAACTAGTTAGTTAATTACATGCTCAAGGATTAGTTATTAATTAAACAAGCTCATACAATTGTTATCCTAATTAAAGACATATATTCAGATTAGGAAATAGAATGATGGAATGATATATGCGTAGAACAATATGAATACTAATAAACATGGGGAATAATAATAAACATAGAGAAATATTTAAACTAGACAACATTTAATTAATTAAAGAACATAACATTTAAGGGAACTCTTGGCTCGTTCATGCTCCTCATCCTTCACACTCTCATTATTTACACTCATCACATTCAACCATTGATAATTTATCACAACAATTCATCACAACAATCAAGGTAAAGCATTTGCAATAAAGAGAACGATTAACAATAAAGAACATGTTTACAAAGTAAAGCTTTGGATGACAATCACAAAAACAACTATAAAAGCAAAACTAACAATAAAGGAAATGAATCACGGAGCTAATTATACTATACCAAGTGCTAATAATTCTACACTATCAACATAGGAAATACTTACAGCAAAGGAAATCACAGAGCTAACAATAACAAGGGGAATAACTACAGCCAAACATCCACGGAACTATCATCTAAAATCAACTAACAGCAAGCATTTCAGGAAACTAACGTAAAACTTATGCACTCTACTTGTGGATAGGGCCTCCACAGGCCAAGACACACCCAATTCCTTACTTAAATTGAAGAACTAACACTCAGGGACAACACATCCAAAGCTCACCACTCAGCTCACGGACGGTAGCACTAGCTCACAGCAGCTCACTCCTCAGCCTTGACCTCAGTTCACACACGTAACATAGAAGGAAAATCGTCAGCTTAACAGGACACTCACAAGCTCACATTCACTCTCGGTTACACACACGCAGGGAGAACCCTCACAGGGTAAATTTTTGCCGAAAGGGAGAGCTAGACCGAAAAAAATGGAAGAGGAGAAGGCTTATTTCAGAAGCTTTACCTAGAGACAATGTACACGTAGGGGGCAGAGAGGAGGGCAGCTCTACGTGGGCTATGGCGTCCTAGTGTCTTCCAGAGAAATCATGGCTAAAAGGATGAGAATCTAATATTTTAAGCCCTAATTTCACATAGGTCTGGGCTAATTCGAACGAGTGCAGACGTGATGGTCTCATCCGTAATAGCACGTAGATTTGTGCCTTTGGACGAGAAATTGCGTCCCCGCCCATTCCGTACCGTCCAAAGATGATATCAGACGCAAAATAGCGTTCGCATAAGGTGTCCACGTGCATCCGAATGTGTCTAGAAATGGGACAGATTCGATATGGATGCAGCCACCCGCGTTGGTTCTGCAAGGCCGAATTGGTCCTTGCTTTGCATAAAGTCGACAGCGTGTCGGGCATGGGGAACACTATAAGAAATTGCCAGAGAGGCTGTCAAGCATGCTGGAGAATGTCACTCTCTGCCTCCTGGGTAATGGCACAGAGTGTCCCCTCTGGTGGGTCGATATGTAGAGCAGAGACAGAAAGACGAGAGGTAGGAAACTTGCTGAAGAGAAGGGGAAAATGCTCTCTGGAGGTTGAGTCGAGAATGAGGAAGAGAAGCTAGAGCTTGCTGGTGCTTCGGGTCTGCTCTTGTCTTCTGGTAAGTGGAGTCCTTCACCTTTAATTTGGATTTTTTCAGAGTTACGTTATTATGCAGTTGAGGTAGGAAATGTTAAACTGATGTTGGATGATAGTTCTTTGTTGATGGATAAATGTTCTCTTTGTTGCTACCTTTGATAATTAGTAGGTTTGATTCAAGAATTACTCTGCTGTTTTGTTATGCTTTGATTTGGGTTGTGCCGATGGTTAAAGTGGAGAAGATTGATGTCCTATAATTATTTTTGTTAATGGAGAATAGACATTTTGGTAGAGTTATATGCTGTCAATGGAAATTACCTCCTTGGGCTCTCTATTGTGAACTGTAATTTTGTACGTTGGAACAATTTGTCTGTTGCCATTCTAAATTGGTTGAGGAGATAAATAGATATTTCATGTTGGTTGTTAAATTATGCATGTATGTTGCGTTAATCCATGCACAGTCAAATTGAAGTTAAATGTTCTACACATTGGATGTATGCTCTACAAATTTAGATGACTGTTGGTTTTGGATTCGGATTATTGGTTGTCAATATATATGGGAATTGATATTCAAGCTAATTGGATTATAGCATTTTGGCACGACATTGTAAGAGGTTTAATATCATACTCGTTTCGGATACGTCATTTGGATTGATATATTCTGGATATTTGGAATTAGGTCATCGAACGTTTCCTTTGTAGATAAATGTAGTTTTGTGACTCGATTAAGATATTGTTATAGGGATTAATTTATTGGGCTATTTTATATTTCGCTTGGGCATCAGAGAATTACTTAGAATTTGTCACATACCATCCCTTTAATTGAATTTCTATTTATAGGCTTCCTGAATTAAGAGTGACCTCTTGAAAGGTAGGAGTGCGTGGGGCATCCACGTTCCCAATGACTGTTCCTAGAGTTGGAGGAAGGACACCTTTTTGATTGGATTTGGGGCCGGTCCAAAGTAGGTAATGTGTAAGGTACTTTTCTTTGGTTCGACAACTGGCATCCTTCCACTTCGGTCCCATTGTTCAGAAGTATAGTAGTAGAATCTGTTATGATGCAGCTATTCATTTTGTCGGCATAGGCTATGCCAAAGTCAACACCATTTTTTATGTTTGTTGAAATAGGGCGGTTAGATCTGGCCCCTCGAGTCCACTCAAGAACTACTTGCCTTACTCATTCTAGTGACAGGGGGATTTGAAAGCATGTACGACAACATAAGAGGGCACACCCCTTATTAATAGGTGTAACTATCGCTTGAACGAGAAATGGGGAAAGAAAGTCGGGCTGACTCGGAGACCTGGGACCTTGGCTTAGCAACGAATGAAGGGAAGCTCTTTGAGCTTTCTCCACCAGCGTGGTTGGCCTTATAAAGCACGCTAAGCTTCGCTTCCCTTTTTAAATGAAGTGGAAAGTCTTCATTTAGTAGTTGGCGTTCTAGAAGCTCCTTGTCGAGTCTGCGAAGCTTTGCTTCTTGTAGTCGGCCCCTAATGCATGCCTCCCTTCAGTTGCTTGCCTCCTTCCAGCTCAGAATGCCTAATGCCTATTATATTATCTACTTCTAGAAGGTAACCGCCAGAAGCGAGACCGAGGGCTTCTTGTTTGTGATTACCTTTTTGAAGTAGTAGAGTGAGTAAGAGGAGGAAGTCGTTGGACAACTGTATGCACGAGGGTACATTATGAGTATTATGGGAATTGGCAACATTGACAGAAAGGGGAAGAAAAGGGGGTAGGAATCCACTTTTTTAGGTGTAGCTATACTAGTCTAACCTTCGGTTCCCGTAACCCTGTTTTTCTTTCTCACTCTTTTTCTTACTTAATCCATACTTTTGACTTTGATTTTTTGAAGTGTGGGGCAAAGGGCGCCCTCTACTTCTACTTCTAACTAAAGGCGAACAGCCGACATTGCAAGCAAATAGGGAGCCCCCGCCCGTTTGAGTCGCGAAAGGGCCACTATTATTATTATATTATTATATATATATATATATATATTCTATATATAATAATATTCTTCATTCCTGGGAAGAGGCCAAAGCAGATAGTGCAATAATTGACTTCAAAGATCAAATTGATTTCAACTAATGTTCGTTCAAATCAAGCAGCATCCTTCTTTTAAGGAGAGGGAGGAGGGCTTTCTAAGAAGGGCTTTGACAACGAGTTCAGCTGCTCAATTGCAGCGGAGAAGCCCCCACCCCACCTACAAAAACATATTTGAAAAACCCTCTTTCTAGTCCCAGCTGTCTCCAAAGGAAACTTCCACTTTCGAGCAAAAAAGTGATCCATGGGAAAAGACTGGAACTGGCAAAATCCGAATTAAAAGCCATTGAAAAGGTGGACCATAATCCCTTGGATGTATTAAAAATAGAGAACAGGCTCATAAAAGAGGTTGACAGAGACTGAGAACCCCCTTTGTACCTTCCTACAAAGTCACTGCAATTGATTAGGTTGGATCAACATAGAAGCACGAATTGATGCCAAAATGTCCCACTGTTCGGGAGGAGAATGCGCTCTTAATAGTAGTGCAAAAGTGGAACCTTCTAAGATAGGATGCCAAGAATCTGCTACCAAGTCAGTATGACTAGGAGTTGACTTGACCTGAGAAGGGGAATTTCCTATGTCAAGCAAGGTAGGTTGAGTCACTGAGGGTCCAAGCTTTGACTTTCTTTCACGTCTTTCAGCACTGTTTTAAATGATTTATTCTGTTCCAGTCGACTTCATTTCTTTTCTTTCCAAGCTTTCTGACTGAAAGAATAAAAGAAGCGCATGACACAGGTTGTCTTCGGCTCATAAGAAGTGAAATCTACTCTTTCTTCGTATGCTTTTGTTTTGGCACCAGGAAGGCACGAGAAAAGAAAGCCCTTTCTCACCTTTCCTTCTTAAATAATCGATATGAAAGCGCTTTCATAGGCCACATTGACTAGGTTGATCTGTAATCATCAAATCACGAGTTTCATTCCATTTTCTAGATCTCTTCGCGAGAGTATAAAATTTCGCTATCTTATGCCCCTAGAGGGGGGTGACTCCCTACATTCGGGAAATACCTATGAAGCAAAAATTTTTCCCATACCAGAGGGGTTCAGATAAGATGGCTATGCTATTGAGGATCACCTGTGAAACAGTGTTCAATTAGGCTTGCATGCCGCTAGTATGGTCACCAACCCTCGGCGGATTCTCAACCGAGTGAAATCGTAATGCAAGCACAAATTGACATCCAGAGTAACACAACTGCAAAAGAATGATGATATAGATAGAAAGAAGAAAAGAAAGACTTTTCAGCTGTATAAAACCAAATGGACTAGAATAGACTCACTTATACGGGGAGCGGATGGAAAGCACTTTAGGTAGATGGAGACGGCAGAGGCTTGCACGAGGTGGGCTGGATTGAATCCCTTCTTTCCAAATACAGATTGAATTGGCCCATGGAAAGATAAGTAGTCGCATACCCGCTGTAGAATATCAAAACCTACTTGATTTTGCATCCATGGCATATCTCTTTATACTGCCAATCATTTCTCTATAAACAGCAGAGTGAAAGGGAGTTCAGTGAATCGAGGGAACAAGTTACATACCTATTTTGAGTTGGAGAAGAATTTCTGACTCTTAATAAGAACCGAGATAGCTAATAATTAGGCTAAGAGGGTTGAGATTAGGCGTAGAAGAATTTCCTTATTCTAATATGCTCCTATATCCTATTGATCTTCTTTTGAAAGCGAACTGACTCCATTTATATCTAGGGGGAACTAGAATTCTCTATTGGTTAGACCATGATAGCCTCTCTTTTCCATATAGTTTGGGCTGCCCTGACCTCCTTTTTAGTTTGAATAAGGTAGCCAAAAAAAAGTCAAGTCCGGGATCGGAATCAGAACCAACAGCTCCGCCTTCCATTTTGTAAGCTCCGATCACATAAACCTCGTCCCATTTAAATAAAAGGTGTATCTACCTTGTGGTTTTTGATGGAAAGGGGCGAAGGAGAGATATTTCAAACTTTCCAATCCACGGAGGCTGATGAGGGTAGGACCAAGTAGTCTCGGCTCTTGTAATTCGATATATTCATTCTCATACCTTCACCCATCTATTAATATTAAGGATCGGGAACAGAAATATAGTTACTTGTTGTAGTTGCATGCTCATCCCCCCAAGAGATGCCCGCCTAAACTGAACTACTTACTTAACTTGCAAATAATAGAATATACTACTGAACTGAACACCAATCCACGATTGCTAAAGATTGCTAAAGAGAAAATGTTCACTTGATTTGTATTATTTCTTTTATGCTTTCATCAGCTGAGGTCCCCTCCTTTGTGGTCAAGCATGATAAGAAACTCAATAAGACTCTGAATTTGAGCTCTCCTTGGATGTACACCTGCTTGTGGCACCTCAAAATTACAAACTGACTATGGTAAGAGACCTGGACCCGGCGTTCGTTGGAGTCGTGGAAGCTCAGCTCCTCCTATTATTAGTATTCCTAATGTTTCAATCCATATACTAGAAAGTAGCTCAATCCTCCTAAGTTAGGGGAGAGGGTCTTTAGACACTCGACTGAGTTGGAGAGGATCTTTAGATGAAACGTCACCAAATGCGACTAACTAACTATTTCTTAATGCAGTTAGAAGCAAGCCAAAACCTACTCCTAAGAAGTTGCTAAGTTCACCTTTCGAGGTTACCTACTTTAGGACTTATGTAATATATAAAAAGGAGAGCCCCCTCTTAGGGCCTGGTTAAGGTCTTATCGATGCAACTCGGATGGCTTCTTCACGGCTTGAAGCTTAAGGGCTCTCGGAATTCCCTTTCAAGCTTTCTCGAGTCACCCTAATGTAACGGCTATGAGAACTTGGCTGACTTCTTACTGAATGCTATACTTAGAGTTATCCCACTCGGGTTGAGCTCTTAGCGATTAGTCAGTCTGCGTCCAGCTTGCACTTTCAAACCGATCCAAAATACAATACATTGATAAGTTATAATGTTTTGATTGTGAAGGTATTGAAAAAGAGAAGAAGGACAACAATTAAGAGCGAATGCGCGATAAAGTTCGAGGTAAGGAAATAGGGATGTCTTGGCCATGTGGAGGCCCTACACCGCAAAGTGTGTGCGTGAGTTTATGTGTTGTTTTTGATAGCTTTAGTTCCCTGTTTCTATACTGTGATCGATTCCTTGTTGATAGTTTCCTTGGATGGTAGTGTTGATGATAGTATAGAATTGTTAGCGATTAGCTGATTGTAGTTGTGTGATAATTCCTTGATGGCTCTGTGCATCAAATGCTTTATTTGCGATACTTTATAGATTGCCTTACTGATTGGTTGTTCTCTCTATTGGCGTTGCTTTCCTTTGTTAGTTAGTTTCCTGCAAATTTGATATAGGCAGCTATAATATCTTGTAATTACTTCCTTAACTGCATATGAGATCTGAAATCATGGTCGAGTTAAAAGTGGAATAAGTGAATGATAGATGATTATGTGAAGTCCAAAATTGAGCTAAGAGTCATATGTTGCATTTAAATGTTTACTCGCGGTTTACTTATAATGTTGTTAATTCTTTCGTTGTTGTTTTGCCATCATTTATTTGTTATGCGCCCTTAATCGTAGCATGCTTAATTGACTATGATAATAAATTAGGATGAGCATTAGAATGTTAATCAATTTAGTTAATCGTTAATCAATTTAGTCAATCTAATTATGTAAACAACTTGATTAGTCTAAACATGTGATCAACCCGTTTAAGTTAATTAGAATATACTAGCATGTATTCCTTGAGTAACCACTAGCATGTTTAATTAATTGACCACCATGTTTAAATTAACTAACTAGTATGTTGAAATAGCATGTGTAAATCAACTGGTAGTATGTTTAATTATTAATCAACTAGAATCCTGATTGTGATTATCACTTGAGCATGTTAGATAGCTAAACTAGCATTTATTAATTGTACTCAAACATGTTAATTTACTTAGACATTGGTGGTAGATGACTTAATTATACTTTACATGAGTATGTAAATCGACTAGAATAACCAATTATAAATTTGAGCATGTAATTAATTAGAATAATATTAGCATGTAATAAAAGCATGTAATTAACTTAGTCATGCCATGCTTACTTATTAACTAGACTATCATGCTTAGTTATTAATTAGGCTAAGTTATTTTATTGTCAAGCATGTTAATCATAATTAGTAAGCACGTTAATTAACTAGGAAGCATGAAATCAACATGGGAGGAAAACATGTAACCTACCTTGTATAACAAACTAGAATGATCACCTAGAATAATGAATGTAGTAGGCATGTAAAATAATTAGGAGACCAATTAAGATACTTAGAATGTTTCGAATTCTCCTTTTGTGCTTCGCTGTGTACGATTCAATATTATGACTGTTCTCTATGTGTGCTTATTTCCGTTATTCATTTTATGCACTTTCAATTCCTGTTATTTACAGTTACTTTTATTTTCAATGCACACTTCAATTATTATGAATGTTAATGTTATATTGTATTATGCATGCATGTTAGGTTGAGAATGTATAGTCATGCATCACGTTAATAGAAACTCATAGGGAGTGCCACTTTGGGTGGTACTCATACATGCATGAGTGAGGAAAAATGTTAAGGAATAAAGAAGTAGAGAAGAATATTCAGGATAGGCAGGACGCGCCTATCACTGAGAATAACCCTCGAGGCCGGGATACTCCTGAGGGGAAAAGAAAACGAAACCTTGAGGACGGGATACGCCTGAAGGGAAAAGAAAACAAAAGGGAGTTAGGTAGATAGTTAGTTCGGATCTAGCGAGGCAGTAGGATACAACCTCACCTGGTCGGGAAAGGGACTAGTGAGCACACAGGAGGTTAGAAACCGATCAAACTAAGTCATCTCAAAGGACAACCTCCAATCTCCAACTTGAAGTATAAGTAATGAACAAATAAACAAACAAACAAATGAACGTAATGAAAAGATTGGTTTGGGTGGCCCCCATTCCAACGATGACTAAAGAGAAGCATTTCATAATCGCATAAGCCCTTTTCCTTATTGAGCCATTAGGCTCACGTATTACTTGCGGTGTAGGTACAAACGACAAACAGATAATAATAAGCTTATATATGAGAACGACGAACAAATAATAAAGCAGAGGTGAAGGATTTGCACGAACGAGATTCGGGGCTGGCCAGGCTAAAAAGTAAAATGAGAAACGGTTGTAATCACATAATTTTTATTATATTGTGTTCCATTATTTAGTTTCCTCTTTAAATGATTCATATGCGCTTTCGCCCTGTTTTTACAATGATTTATTTCATAACGCTTCCGCATATTTTTCTAATTTGGTCCTAACAAGTTTAAAGAAGAGTCAGTAGCGATCTGGTTAGACGCACTTTGATATGTTTTGCTTTAAAAGAAAATTCAAATTTTACACGTTTTAACGGATTTACGAAAAATCAGGTCGTTACAAACTTCCAAACACATCAGGATGCAAATTCTCGTCCTTGTGCTTCCTAACCATCGGGGACGCCACGTAATGCACTTGCAGACGATATAACTCATCCGCATGTCGTCTGCAGGCGTCCAAAAATGCCCATAATAGCCTTTCCTCACTCTTTTTCTCTACTTAGCTCTCATCCCATAACACTTACCCCATAAATATATGTCATAAAATGACACGTATAAATACGCAACGTAATGTCATAGTCACTCCATCCTTAATTTACATTGCGTATACGGGAAAAACGTTATCACAAATACCCCTTTGATTTAACGCTCCAACTACGTCCTTGGTAATACCCCAATATAAAAAGTTGTGGTGTTACTCCGCTACTCTTGATCAACCTTGCCTTTACTTAGAGGAAGAGCGTTGTTTGGGTAAGTGACTAACATAATAGGAAACTTATACGAAATGCAATGCATATAAAACTGATTTTATGTTTTCTCGTCAAAACCATGATAAAAAAATATTGTACATGGATTTAAAATAATTTCTAAGACATCATTTCCTATCGAAATAGGCTCGACGAGCCACTGATGAGGCAATCATCAAAACTTTGCTAGATACCTAGCCAGCTATAATAAAATTAGCCTACATCATTTTTCATAAATTAAAAACAATGATCAGTGAAAAAGGAGAGTCACTCAAGAACCCCTTCGATACAATCACACATAAAGGTGGCAGTTCGAAGATGAAAACATCTCATGATTCTGAAGGAGGAATTGTCAGAGCAATATGAGAATCAACCCACCTCACAGCGCTTGCTGACAAACCAATCAGTGACGACATAACCCAAAACACATACACCCTGATCAGGTTTAGGGATTCAAAACCCAAGGAGCCCACTATCACCGCCTATTACCCATTTTAACACAGTGCACAAACAAAACATTTTCACGTAGTAGAAGATGTATCAGAATAACCTCGTGATACTTTGATACCATGACCATCCAAAGTATCAAGAAGATTCCTCCTCCCGTATGAATATCAGAGCAAACCATGAAATACCATGCACGTAAAGGAAACCTGTAAAACTCATGTATATATGTAGCATAAAAATTAACGTGCTGTGGAACAGTCCTCATCAGGTTTTCATATATGGCAACACACAAAATAAAGTTTAAAAACCATGATGTAATGCAATGAGATAAAATATAAAATCCCTACCTTTGCGATGAAATTTCTTACTAACTGGAGCAACAATCTCCTTTGGAATTGGCTTGAAGTCCACAAAGCCGTCGGAACCTATAATAGAGTCAATTATAGTGAGTTCCATCAACACTCTAGGAAAATTAAGGAATAGGTTCTATACCGAGATTAGGAACCCAAATCAGAAGTAGAGGACCCATAGCCACAAACTTTGCTGAGGCGCGTATCTGACTCAAAGTGTTGTCACAATCATCTAGTTCGTACAGCAGACTACCGGATTAGTTACCTAGTCTAGTGCAGATGTTTTGCTCGGACATTCTGTGCTCCCACAGACGCTCGTACACACGTGAATATCTAGCACAAACATTCGCCTTTACGTGGACGTTCGGTAGACGTACGGGACGAACGTCCATGCTTTCGCGACAGTACAGAATTGATGTCCATGATTCCGTAGACGTACGAATGGATGTCCTGCATT
This sequence comes from Begonia loranthoides, assembly GCA_022433065.1. NCBI lineage: Eukaryota > Viridiplantae > Streptophyta > Magnoliopsida > Cucurbitales > Begoniaceae > Begonia > Begonia loranthoides. Next base: position 12,495,941 of record CM039477.1, on the reverse strand, counting down.
TCAGCAGACGTCCCTCATTCCTTGAACTTTGGGAAGGGATGTCCCAAGGCCTTCAAAATAATCATGTGGTCAATCGATCCTACAGTAGCGGTCGATCGGGGACGACAACTCCAGCGCGAAGATGGAAGGAAAAACTCGTTTCCTTCATTAATTCTCACCTCCAATCGATCCAAATTCCAGCATAAACTTATATCTACCCAACATTTCATTATTACACATAGATTCGAGTTTCTAAACTCAAATCTGGGACCAACAAAGCCTAAACTTGAAATTCAAGAATGGAGATCAAAACTTAGCTTACCCACAAAACTTTTTCACAAAAATTTGAGCTAAGGTCGTCAGGAATTCAATTCAAGTGTCAGATCATTCAATTTCTCTGATCGATCTCACTTCTCTCTTTCTCTCTTTCTCTCTCTTTCATTTTTTACTGGCATTAGCCAAATGTAATCAGGTAGAAAGGGTTTCTTTTCCCTTCTTCCCATATTAAATTATTATTTTATTTTTATTTAATATATATCACCAATATATATATTAAATGCACTGTATTTAATTTTCTGATTCATCTGATACTCTTGAACGTTAACCAAATTTTGATTCGAGATAATTCTCATTTTTTGAATTAATCTCTTCAATTTAGTTATCACTTAGAGATAACCAATTGCACAAATTTGAAAATTGACCAAAATTCTCACGTGGCTACTAAGTAACAACACAAGTCAATTTTTTAACATCTTCACTGAATATTACACGAAAATTTATTCATAAAATTTATTATTAATAAAATAATGGTTTTTACGGTTAGAAGATTTACAAACCCTTCCAGCATTAAGTATAACCTCAAAAACATTAATGATGAGACGGATGTCAAATTCATTTTGCATATGATCCAATTGCTCTAATAGAGAAAACTTTTTTTGCTCCTGACATTAATCACTTTTACAAGGTATATATCAAGGTATAATCATTTCATTATCATTCTAATTGATAGATAATCAAGGAATTTTATAATTTAAATTATTACTTATTATATTATTAGTCAAGATCTCTTTGTTAAGGGTAAATGACAAATCAACAATCGTGGTTTGTGGTCAATGACAAGTCAATCACTATGGTATTTTTTTTTAACAAGTTAACCACTGACGTATAGGAAAAAGACAAACCCAACATTGCGGTCACTTTCTCCGTTCATCGGAGTCTGAGAAGAAAGATGATGCGGCTTTTGGAAAGAAAGATGTCCAAATCTGAAGACACCGCAATTTCATAGTAAGGTTTCTAGTGATCTGTGTGTAATCCGAACAGTTTATAAAACTTTGCTATTAATGGTAGCTTGCAATTTTGGTACTTTATGATATTGGTGGTGATAACTGGGTGTTTGTTCAAACCAACTCGGGGCGCGCAAGACACCACTCCGATCGCCACTGTTGTCGAGGAGACAACGAAGACGGAAAACTTCGCAACTTGAGCGTTCCTAGCCCCGAGTTCGTTTGAACAAACACCCAATTATCACCACCAATATCATCAAGTTCCAAAATTGCAAGCTGCCATTAATATCAAAGTTTTATAAATTGTTCGAATCACATGTAGATCACCAGAAACCTTGCTATGAAATTGTGGTGTCTTCAGATTTGGACGTCTTTCTTTCCAGAAGTTGCATCGTCTTTCTTCTCAGAATCCGATGAACGGAGAACGTGACCGTGATGTTGGGTTTGTCATTTTCCTATACGTCAGTGGTTAACTTGTTAAAAAAATACCTTAGTGGTTGACTTGTCCTTGATCACAAACTACGATGGTTGATTTGTCATTTACCCCTATGTTAATTATACTATTTCAAATACAATTATTTTTAAATATTTTGAAATTGATGCTTATGAATTAGAAAAACATAGATTTTGAATATAAATGATGTATTTGTCTTTAGTAAAATAACTATAAAATTGGAAAAGTAAGACCCACTCTATTTTTGTCAAATTCAAAAATTCTAGAAATGTATAAATCACTCATCGAAAGAAATAAATTGTTAATTATTAGTATCCCCCCTAGAGTTTGTTTTCTTATACTAGAATAAATACCTCTATAACCCAGTATTATTTAATGTAATTAGTAATTTAGATCTTTAATTTTTGAGAATACGCTCATATCCTAATGTTTCCACAAATACATGTCTCTTTCTTTCTCTTTCCCTCTCCAAAAACTTTCAATCTCTAGAGATGAAAACCTTTACTGGCTCACTCAAGGATCTTAACAAGAAACAAAAGCACAAAAAAAAAAAAATCAAACCTCGACTGAAATATGATATTTTAATCCAATTTTTGACCTATGTTAACTAAAATCCATCTATTTGTTAAGAATATATAATTCTACTAACATAAAATTCACATGATTTCACAATATTATATAATCATATATAGTAAATCATATATATAATCAGTTTTTCTATGGAGTAAAGTTACATGCTTTGCATCATGGTTTTCTTGGAAAAAAAGCTTTTAGAGAAACTCTTTTTATGAACGAATCGAGACTCACAGTAGTGGATACTACATGAGCATCCACTGAATTTTTGAGAAAGAGAGAGAGAGAGGTGTTTGTGGAAAAAACTAATTTTCTCGTGACAATAGTTTTTCCGACTCGATCGTCTTCTAAATCAATTGCAGTTCTTTACTATTTAATGAATCCTACATTCAATAAATAGAGATAGATGATAATCTATTTGGAATTCATAACTAAATTTTAAACAAATTAGATTCTGTCTCGTTCAAATAACTATTATCTTAGATAACATTATTTGAATAAAGAATTTGCATGATATTAATTTAAATGTAGTTTGAATATCATATGAATAGTTTGATCCACTATAGATGCCTAATAGATATTGTGCCTTAGCGATGTTAAGCCCATTTTCTAACATTATTACATCAATGGAGGTACGACACTTAATCAACGACAGATTACTTTAAAGGAAAATTAACAAATCAATTATTGTACTTTGTGATCAATGACAAGCAACCACTAAAGTATTTTTGTTAACAACTTAACCACTGAACTATGAAAAATTGACGACGCAAACATTGCCGTCACATTTGCCGTTAAAAAATATTGTCGTTCCGCTATAGAATGTGTTCTTTCCACTGCAAAACGTTGTCTTTCCACTAAGCAGTTTTTAAAGATTACTTTTCACAGAAGAACGACGACGTTCCACTATAGAAAGCCGACATTCTATTGCGGAACGTCAATGGTCTGTAGCGGAACATCGTTGTCCAGCTTAGGGAAAAATTACGTTCCGCCGCGGAAAGAATACTGTTCGTAAAGGAAATATTACTTTCTGTCGTGGAAAGAATACTTTCTGCAGCAGAAAGATTACTTTCTTCTACGAAAAGTGATGAGCACAAGACAATGATGATGGATCAGGAAGAGGAAAGAGAAGATAGTGATGGGAATTAGAAGGTGCGATCGAGAGGAGGAAGATGTTCAGAAGAAAACGTGAGAATTGTTTTCAACGAGGACAAGACCATGTCAGAGCTTCTTGGAATCATTTTCGTGGTAATATTGTTTTAATTATTGTGATTTTAGCATAAAAGTGAAGTAGAATAATAATTTGCAAAGATTAAAATTTTGGCATCGTCTTCACGACAATGTTTCTTTCAACAGGTAATGGTGATATTTGTGTTATCCATTTTTCATAGTTCAGTGTTTAAGCTATTAGCAAAAATTGGTTGACTACAAAATACAATGGTTTTTCCCTACTTTAAATGATGAAAACTTGAGCACCGAACTATAAAAAAAACAGCAAGAAGCAGGTCGCGAAACACCTACAAATTTTGAAATGAAAGAAACACTGATGAATTTCTAACTAAATCCAAATTAAGAAAAAAAAATTGAACTAGAATCGTCAAACGATGGTCAAAATGAACTTGTTGTGACGAGAAATTGAAGTCAAAATTCAAATGAATTTCTAAATAGATTCAAATTATAGTAGTTAGAGAGATAAACAAACACTAACTTTGAATCTCTAATAAGTGATTTTCAGCTTCTTTTTTTTTTTTTTGTCATGCAAAATTCTGATAGTAGTTGAGTTATTTGCACTTGTATGAAGAGCTATTTTGAAATACCTTCTTAACATACTTTTGAAACTTCAAACACAACCAAAAATTTTCAATCTTTTTAAAACTAATATTTTTTCAAAAGAGTTGATATTTTCAAAATGAATTTACAAAATATCCCATTTACACAGTTGTCCATCACATTTTCACATAAAATTGTTAGCTAAAAATATATAAATCCACATCAATTCTAGTACTTAAAACAAAACTTATATGTCACCTTCTATCGGCCAGGGCAATTGTAACAAGTCAAGCGTTCATCTAGTGAAACACCTCGTCAACATTGGAACTAGTCAAGTCGATCTACATGTAAATTCTCATCGTACCCTTCACCTACATTAGAAGATTCCTTTATGAGTTTAATGCTTAATAAGCAATGTATAACATAACATAAACATGAACATGATGCACCATGCCATATGTTTTTTATGAAAATGTGCGATGTCGTGTTTTGCATTTTTCATTTTCTTTTCACTTGACCATTCGATCATTGGGGCAACCATCATGAGGGAGGAGATACCATTTGGTCCACCTCTTAGGACAACCTAACTCGAGCTTCTGGGAGAACAGACACCGTTTGATCCACTTGCCAGGCCAGCTCGACTCAACCCCACCTGCAACGACCCATTACATATTTTTCTTTTTCTATTTTAGTATTTCTTAATGAAAACATATGAAAAAAAAACCATACTTTTAAAACATGTTTCATGATGCATGATATTGCTTGAACTCGTACTTAACATAAGTGAAACATCCGATATATCCTTCTGAATATAAAATAAAGCGTAACCTACCAAAAGTTTGAACGCATATATCCTACCAATTAGTGCCACCCAAAAAAGAGCACAACATTAATGTATCAAATCCAAACCAAATAACATTATCAATTCAACCAATTAAACATAGCCTCCCGTGGTGTAGGCTTGAAAGATACATACATGCAACATCACTTACTTGAAAATTTTAACATGTTTTTAGCAACTTAAGCTAGTGTTTCTTTGCTTTGATCAACCTAAAAGTACAATATCCTCACATTAGTATCCATTCATATACTTGTAACTTAAGACATACAACACTTTTATTACACTTATTCAAATCCCTTAATTTCAACTCTCAGAATCACTCAAGAGAGTACACATTAGTATACCAAATTAGTTTGGAAAATGTATCGCACAAGTTTAAGATAAAACACATCAAATCCGTCCAACATGCACCCAATTTCCAGTTTTCTCCTCCTAATTTCAAAAATTCGCAACTTGCCATATACTTTATCAATTCTTTCAGATCTAGAGCCAATATTTTTCTTGAAAGGTCTAATATAACATAGAACACCAATTTTGATTTAGGAATTCCTTAGGATGATCATTAGCTCTCAAAAATAAAACTACACGATTTTGACCAATTTTTACAATAGGGAAATAGCATGCATATTTATAGTGATTTCCTTCCATGCAAGACAAACATCATGTTTTACCAACATTACCATACGTTCTTAGGCATAGAAAATAGATTTAAATTACCAAATTTCAAACTTCAATTCATAAGCTTGATAATACCATTCCATTCCATTCATTACTTTTATTTTTCAACTAACAACTCTACACAAAATCACTTAAACTCAAAAGAAACATACCAGCTTAAGGAGAGTAGAGAGGAAACTAACTCCTTGTGAGTCCTTCAGCACAAAATAGACCCTTAGCTGAAACATCATCTCTTTATGCCCCATAATTTCTTACTATAAGATAGGTAATGTGAAATATCTTTTTATTTTTTTATTGAACATTCAAAACCTTGTAAAACGCATATGTTCATTTCATAAAAACTTTTCTCTTTAAAATGTGTAGCGAAAGCCTTTTGCGTTTCAAATGAAGGTCATAAAATAATAAATACAATTTCTTTAAACATCTCATTCATAAAATTTGGAATCCATGTTTACATACACTTTTCTTCAAAACTTTAACCCACATGATTGGTCTTGCAATAACAACATAAGTTGTCTTTTCAAAGAAACTTCTTCAACTGCATCATCCCTTTTTGATATTTCTTTCTTCCTTGTTATTGTTGTAACGCCCTAGTGCGTCAAAGGCATTTTCTTTAAATATTTCCTTTTTTAAAATACATCATTATAATAAATCCATAAAATACAAAAATTTTGCAGTGGAAGACTATAAAATCAAAAGTCATTTAAAGTTTAACAAAATAAAATCCAATAAAACTAAAACAATCTTAATGTGTTTAAGCAATATGAAATATAAAGGAAATACGTTAACTAAAATCCATAGAAAACTTCATTTGATACCCTTGGTCAATATCGCTCGTACAATGCTCTAGCTTCCCCCATGAATATACTCTTTCAACTGCCGCATTAAAGCTTTGTCTCATCTGTTTCATCCCCACCTATACCACAAGGTTTAACTAGTGAACCTGATGTTCAGTATGAGATGCATAAAATAAATATAAGAAAACATATAATACAATTCATAAAGAACTCATGGCATGTTTAATTTCAGTCTTTCATTTTTTTTCACTTTACAGTCTGATCATTTGGGACATCAGTCTAAGGAAGAGTGACACCATTTGGTCCACCTCATGCTGGACAGCCAACTCGAACCTCGCCCAAAATGACCCTTTACATTTATTCATTCTTTCATTTATCCTTTATTACTTTCGTACGTGTAATTCATGCATGTAATATATCATCAAAATATAACCAAACATGTCATATTTCATCCAACAGTAAGCATAAAATAGCATGTTTAACAGAATTCATCTTATGTTATAAACAACAAATCCTCAAGTGTACTTTTCATCACAACCTAACATATATCATCACTTCCTCTATTTCCACAGCATAAAACACAAAGAAACAAGTATCAAATCCTCGATATCATGTTACTGATGGGAACAAAGACTAAAGACAACTAAACATCATATTATCACCGAAAAAATAACCATCACATTACCATTCTCACATAAAAAAACAAGAAGACGTCACAACAACAACCCTAGTACCTTGTGGTGTAGGCCAAAGGCCACACATGGCCATCATCTCTTACCTTTGCCTAAAGTTGAGTCTGTAAGTCCCTTCTCTCTCTTAAAACCAATGGTAATGGTGACACTAATAAAAGAACAGGATGTGGGTTAACATGAAAGTTGCTGCAAATAATTGATAGCAACATTATCTCATGGTATTCCTCATATTTTTTAAACAAAATCCAATCATACAACTTACCTCCAAAAGCTTGAAGAAGAGAAAGCTGAGAGCTACTATTCTCCCTTTCGAAATCCATGCTGTCGTGGAAGAAATTGGTTCCAAACCCGAACATATAGTTTAGTTTATATAGACGGATGATCATGGGTTACGTGGGATAAAATTCTCTTGAAAATCGCTATCCAACATGATTGGGAGTTCAGCTAAGTGGGAGCTCGGCTGGTATGGGTTTCTTGATAATTCTCTCACTTTTTAAAGACTGCTTCGTTGAGTCATGGACACCTAGGCTTCCGCGGAAGCCTACATTGTCACAAAAACCTACGGCAAAACACAAACAACAAGTTGTCTCCCCATTTTTACACGGATTATTCCTCCTAAACGACGGTGTTTCGAGCTTCGATCTCGCGTGCCTTAACTCAAATGATAGCGATTCATCCAGTTTCACAATTCACCTTGGGCACGAATGCTTCCGTGGAAACGCGTTCCACACCAAAACGACGTTGTCTTACTTAAAATCCTCTCTTCGTGTAATTCATCCAATAGCTGATGCTCCACCCGATTTTCCCATTGTAATCTAATGGTTCTAAGTACTCCCAGAAGGAATCCTTGGCTTCTTCAAGAGCATCTTTCATCAGATCAAACGCTCTGCGTTCTTTCATCATATTTAATCCAATGGTTCAAAATTCCTTTCCACATCCCCGCGGCTCCCATCGTTTCCTCATAAATCTTCCATCCAGATTGGTTAGATCACAACCGCCTGAGACTTGATCCAATGGTCAATAATCAAACCTTCCTTTCCACTCACTATACAACTTATTCACTGAACGGTGACGTTTCTGCAAAACGATGTCGTGTCTAAATTCTCCCATCCTGTAACAAAATCCAAATTTAACTTTATTATTTCACTTATTTAATTTTTAATTTTCTTTATTATGAATAATGATAAATTATTGATTACTCTAAGTACAGAATTTACCAAAAAGTGACACAAAATACTTCCATTAAATTCTAATCGTTACATCACATAGCAAAAATCATTGAATGAAAAATTCGGGTGTTACAATTGTCTTGTTCATACTTATATTACCAAATATAACTATGAAACTAATGCTAAGTAATTGATATAATAATGATATTGATGCACTAGCGGAAGAGGTTAAAGAAGATAACCTGTAATTATTTAAAGAAGGATGAACAACTGGGTTGAATAATCTAGGAGCAGCGGTTGATCTAATGCTAAAGGAGTTCAACCGAGAATTCATAGTTTTAATCGTCCACAGTTGTCGCGGTCGTAGGAGAGTTCAGTCACCAACGAGGAAAAATACTCTAGAGACGAATGATTTGGCAAGCAGTCAGTCAGTTGAAGAGAAGGCGATCAACCGGTTCTTCAGAATTTTTATATTTTTCCGCAAACCTCCTTTATGGAAACTTCATCTTTGGAAACCCATATCTCCCTCAATTCGGAAGCTTTCTTTATGAAATTTGGAACACGATATCTTGAGTGAAAGAAGATAGAATCTCTTTAAGAATAATGGAGATAAATGCCATAGATTTGAAAATATGCTTGAGAGAACTCGATCGGAAATAGCAAGTATTACCACTTGTACTCCCGTATCGATGACTTTGCCAATGAAAACCCTCTTGGAAGTTGGACACCTTTTCACACACACTTCCTACAAAAATTAAAAGTATGGATACCAATAAGAGAACTTATTCAACTCCAAGGAAGCCCAATCTTGTGATGTAACACACACAAAGAGACTTTGGATATAACTCACCAAAGATTGAAAGAGGAATCACTCCAATTTCGAAAGAAAGTAAAAAGCTTTTTAATAATCAAACTTCAATGTCTGAAACACACACACTAGGAGGCTTTATATAGCCAATTTACAAAGCATAGAATAGGAAATAACATAATAAGAAACAACTTAGATATTCGGTCATACTTACTTGGCTGATTACTATACTAATAGTTAGGTAATTTTCTAAAATAATTATTTAATCATTCTTGCTGGCTTTGGCTCCACGTTTTTGGTGGATTTTGGTAGCTACTTTCTCTTCAAGTTTCACCACTTGGATGGTTGCCAAATCTATGCAAGAATCGACCTTCATGTTGTCTTCTATCTTGGCCGATTTGGAAGCTTTCCATAACTCTTTTTCCTTTTATCTTTCTTTCCCTTCAAGCATTCTTTTTCCTTTGATCTTTCTTGCCCTTCAAGCATGTCTTCTTGGGCTCCTTTCCATAGTAATGAGTGTGTGAGCCTCCCTTGGTCTTCATGGGTTGAAAGCTCTTCTATTTAGGCCATTGATGAGTTACATTTCAAATGGTTGGAAATGAAAGTGTTGATGAGACCTTGGGCCTTTGTCCTTGTGGATGGAACTTGTAGTCCATCATCCTCTCCGGGTTTTTGAGGATTTGATCTCAAATCTTCTTTAAGCTCCAACTTTACTTAATCCTTTTTGTTGTCATGAGGGCAAGATAAGAATTATAGGTTGCAAGCGGTGAAGTGTCATCGAGATAGAGCGTTGGCCACCATATTAGTGTCTCCCTTTTTGTACTTGATGAGGTAGGGATATCTTTTCAGAAATTCAACCTACTTAGCATGTCTTCGATTCGGCTTTCCTTGAATTTGAATGTGCTTAAGAGCCTCATGGTAGGTGTGAATAATGAACTCTTTTGAAAGGAGGTAATGTTACCTTTCTTCAAGTGCTCTTATGACGGAGTAGAATTCTTTGTCGTACATGGAGTAATTCAAAGTGGCTCCTTTTAGCTTCTCACTAAAGTAGACTATGGGCTTGCCTTCTTCCATAAGTACCGGTCCAATTTCTATTCCGGATGCATCACATTCAATTTCAAATACTTTGCTAAAATTGGGTAATATGAGGATTGGAGCGTTGCATAACCATTCATTGATTTCTTCTAAGCTTCTTTGACATACATGATTCCATGAAAATTCTTTTCCCTTTTTTATGCAATTCATTATGGGGTCTACTACGGTGCTAAAATCTTGAATAAACCTCTTATAGAAAGAGGCTAGGCTGTGAAAACTCCGTACCTTAGTGACGTTTGTGAGGGTAGGCAATTCTTGAATAGCTCTTATCTTTGAGTCATCCACTTCCAATCCATACTTAGAGAAGATGAAACCAAGGAAATAGAACATTTCTTGCACAAAAGAACACTTCTTCAAGTTTCCATAAAATTTGGTTGCTCAGAGGACTTTAAAAATCTTTTTAAGGTACTCAATATATAATGATAAGTTGTCACTATAAACCAAGATTGTAACACCCCATGTTTTTATTTACTTATCTTTTCTTTAGCGCGTAAAAATTTTTCTTTTTATTTATTTAGAGCATACGAGAAGAAATAGATCAGAGTGAGTAAACAGAAATCATTAACAAAACCCAAAACATGGTTTGAACATTCAACATGAATCCATAGTCCACAAATAGTTATCATTTTCAAAACATTAATTTTACTCCCCACGAGCCATAACCCATCGAGTCAAATGCGCTTGGTAGCTCAAGCACTCAACCGACAATACCTCCTTCTCCACATCAAGAATGTTGACGTGGAGACAATCACTTACACTACAAGCAAACTGTGAGCCTAACACTCAACTAGAAGTAAGAATGCAGTATGATGCATGCATATGTTAGATTATGTCAGAAAGGAATCCACCAAATCTGTATTTTTACTCATTTATTATTAAACTCATACATTGAGCTGGGACATTGAGAGTGAACTTTCACTCAAGAGACAGGCTCTCGTATCCCACAGAAGGAAGGGTTTAATCTTGAGTCTCCTGGTTAGAGTCCAAATGAGGAGAATAGTTTCTGACTGAAAACTAACTCTCAGGAGACAGACTCTCGCATCCCGATGAGGGAAGAATTTAATCTCGAGTCTCCCTATTAGAGTTCGAACTACCTCCCCAACCCCCATTTCCCATTACATTTATTAAGTCCAGTCTCTCCCATGAAATGTCTCTCCCATGAAATGTGAATACCAATCCAAATATGACATCACTCTTATGTCTATTAACATGATGCTTGGCAGTGCTTTGCGATATTAAACATAACAATATCAATAATATAACATAGAATGCCATTATAATAGAACAAGAGGAATAACGATATCACAAGAAGTAATATTCAACAAGCATTCACAATCCAAGAGAATCATTCTAGAGCAATAGAGTAATAATTTAAAGACTAGAAGTTAAACTAGGTAGAGAAAATTATCAGTCATTCAATAGAGCCAGTTCGAAAATTTCCAAATAGAAACTAACATCCTATTTATTTAAGTAGCATGATGTAATGACGAACATTTTCAAATAGAACTAGCAACCTATTTTTTTAAATAACATGATTAATGACAAACATTTCTAAATAGAACTAGCAACCTATTTATTTAAATAACATGATTAATGATGAACACTTCCAAATAGAACAAACAACATATTTAATTAAATAACAAGGTTTAATGGCCATATTTCCAAATAGAAACAAACAACCTATTTAATTAAATAACATGGTTTAATGGCAATATTACCAATAGAAACTATAAACCTATCTAATAACATAATTTAATGGCAGGGGATTAAAATGATCAATGGCAAAGGTTTGGTAAAGGTTTAAACTACATAGAGTATAGTCACAACACAATACTAAAGGTATATGCATCAACACTATAATAAACAAGAAGAGCATATTTATTTTAATGATACCAAGTGTCAAGAAGCATATCTATATTTATAGTCGTTCTCTTTAATGTATTAACGGTGAGGTCTTAAACTGCAGAAGTTATTGGCCAACATTTGAATACAACAGGGTTACAATAACTTATACTATTGTACGACAATATGGTTGAAGCATTAACTAGCCAGAATAATAAAGGTAAAATCAGCAGAAACAACCCATATAATATTGATCCTACCATGTTCAAAAGAGATTCCATAGTTCATTTGCTAAAGCAACGGAGTAACTAATATATGATGGAGGATAACCTCGATAGAACTAATCATCCGAATATTCAACACAACCAAGCAGTAGACAAAACCCTAAATTAACAAAGTGATTATCACTTGGTAGGGAATAAAATCACACAGAGGATTCAATTATTTATTTCCCAGATTATGCATTGAAATTCAACCATTCAACCGAGTATCATTCACAACAAAGCAACCCTACTTGTGGTGTAGGCCTCCGCTGGCCACGACTTAACCCACTTCGTACCTCACTGGAGATTCCAAGCTGCTGAACTTCATGCTGCAACAAGCTCACGATTTCCACCACACCAATGGCTAGCAATAGCAAGAAATCCAAGGTCTTCACTGCTTCCTTCACACATAAAAATTCTTCAAACAAAACTAACAGAGTGTTCTCCTCTTCCCTTGCACACCCACAGCTCTCATAGTAAACAAAACACTCTGGTGTTTCCTGCCTCACCACTACTGTTTACTTACAGCCAGAGAAGCTTCGAAGGAGACGTGATGGCTGGTAGCTAATTACCACAAACGAGGAAGGTGGTCCAATGCAAGCACGCCACGTGAAAGTTACTTATCTCATCGAGATTTCCACGTGAAAAACCTTTGGGAGAAGACGCTGCAGAAACCTAAATTTTTGCAGAATTTCATCACACCGGTCAACACACAGATCGACATGCATAGTCGACTGCCCTATTGCCCGGTCCCCAAGGCTTGCGCCCGCCTACATTGTGCGTCGCCGTTTTGCCTTCTCCAAACTCCAAACGCAGCATTTCCACTTCTTTCCTTAAATTTTTAATTTAATTTAATTTAACCTTTCTTTATTTAATCCATTTCCAATTAATCCAACAATATTTCAAGCTCCAATTTTTTCTTTACATCATATTAAGCATACGATAGGAAATTTTGAATTGTATTTTTCTTTTATCAAAATATCCATTGAATTCTGTACATTATTCATTGAGGGATTTTTCGGGTATTACATTCTACCCACTAAAAAAAAATTTTGTCCTCAAAATTTAGTCAACTAAATAGCTTTTGATATTTGGCTTTCATATCTTCTGTTCTTTCCCATGTGGCTTCTTCCGCTGAGCGATTGCCATAATACTTTGACGAGTGGGCTTTGTGTATGTTGACGTTCTTTTACTCTGGAGTCCAAAATCTGAATTGGCCTTTCCTCGTAGCTCAAATTTGCTTGAACTTCAATGTTTTCTTGAGGTTCCGATTGAATTGTATTCCCAAGGCATTTCTTTAACATTGATACATGGAATGCGTTGTGTACGCCCTCCATTGTAGCTGGTAATTGCAACTAATATGCCACCTTCCCGACCCTTTTTGTGATCGTAAAGAGGCCAATATATCATGGACTCAGCTTTCCTTTCTTCCTAAATCGCATAACACCCTTGAAAGGTGATATCTTTAGAAAGACTAAGTCCCCAACATCAAATTCCAAGTCTCGACGACGGTGGTTGGCATAGCTTTTCTAGCGACTTTGAGCAGCCAACATTCTTTGTCGGATGATTGCAATCGATTCGGCAATCTGCTGCACCATGTCAGGGCCATAAAACTCGGCTTCACCAGCTCAATTCCAATACAACGAAGACCTGCATTTTCTGCCATATAACGCCTCGTAAGGTGTCATTCCGATCGTGGCCTAAAAAGTTTTATTGTAAGCGAACTCGACCAATGACAGTGTTTTGCCCCTCCCAATTTTAAATTCAAGCACACAGGCGCATAGCATATCCTCAAGTGTTTGGATTGTCCTCTCACTCTGGCCATCTGTCTGGGGATGAAAGGCAGTACTAAACTTCAATTCTGTGCCCATGGCCTTGTTCAAGCTCTTCCAAAATGTAGATGTGAATCATGGATCCTGATCAAATACGATGGAGATTGGAACACCATGCAGTCTCACAATTTCTTTAACATACAGGTTGGCGAATTGATTCATCTTGTAGGTCATTTTTACTAGCAAGAAGTGAGCAATTTTGGTTAATCTATCAACAATTACCCAGATCGCTTCATGTCCTTAGCAGTTTGGGTAAGCAATAACAAAATCCATATTAATGTGTTCCCACTTCCATTCAGGTATCGATATCGGCTGAAGCATCCCACCAGCTCTAATGTTCTACTTTCACTTGCTGACATACCTAACACAATGCCACATACTTGGCATTATCATAGTCCATCACCGGCCAATAATAGTGCATTTTGAGGTCTTTTTTCATTTTGTTACACCCTGGATGGATGGAGAAGCGTGAAGAGTGAGCCTCCCGCAAGATCGCTATTCGCAATAGTGAGTCACTGGGCACATACCATCTACCTTTATACTTTATTATTCCATTAGCGGAAATAGAATAGTCCCAATATTTAGCTAGAGTCGGATTTAACTTAAAATCTTCACCAACGCCATCTCCCTATTGGGCTTCTTTAATCTGCTCTAATATGGAGGGCTTTAGAGTCAGTGCTGACAAAAGAGTAGTCAACTGCATAGGAACCATCTGCACGTCTAACTCTTGAATATCTTTTTGAAGTCCACTGGAATTTCTTCACATATTATACTCATGATGGTGACCTTTCGACTTAGAGCATCAGCCACCACGTTAGTCTTTCCTAGATGGTACTTGATCTCACAATCATAGTCTCTCTCGTTGTTGCCTCATATTAAGTTCCTTCTGCGTAAAGAAATACTTGAGGCTTTTATGATCCATGTAAATCTCGCATCGCTCCCCATAGAGATAATGCCTCTAGATTTTAAGTGTGAATACCACTGCAGCAAGCTCCAAATCATGTGTGGGACTATTAGCTTCGTGAGGTTTGAGCTGTCTAGAAGCATAAGTTATCACCTTGCCATTTTGCATGAGTACCCCACCAAGTCCACTATTAAATGCATCGCAGTAAAAATAGAAATTGCCCTCATCCACAGGTAGGGCCAATACGGGTGCAGACGTCAACTGACATTTCAACTTCTGAAAACTCTCTTCGATTCACTGGACCACCAGAATCTTACATTTTTCTTTGTCACACTGGTGAGAGGCAGATCAATCTTAGAAAATCCATCTATAAAGTGTCTATAATATTTTTCCAGTCCGAGGAAGCTTTTCACATTGCCCACTTTCTTTTGTTGTACCTAGTTCACAACCGCCTATATTTTCGTTGGGTCCACCGCAAAGTTTCTCTCAGAAATTACATACCCAGGGAAACTAACTTCATTTAGCCAGAATTTGCACATAGAGAATTTTTCATATAGCTAGTGCTGTTCCAGAACAGATAGGGCAATCCTCAGGTGTTCACAGTGTTCTTCCTCTGATTGAGAATAGACTAGAATATTGTCAATGAAGACGATAATAAACTTGTCGAGATAGTCTCTGAAGATTCAGTTCATCAGGTCCATAACGGTTGTAGGTCATTGGTTAGCCCAAATGACATCACCAGAAACTCGAAATGTCCATTCCTCATACGAAACGCTATCTTTGGCATATCGTCTAGCTTGACTTTCAACTGATAATACCTAAACAAAGTTCAATCTTTGAAAACACACTGGCACCACACAGCTGTTCGAATAATTTGTTAATCAGAGGCAATGGATATTTGTTCTTGATTGTTACTTTATTTAATTCCTAGTAGTCTATCCACATTCTTAACGATCCATCATTCTTCTTTACAAAGAACACTGATCCCAAAGTGAGAAACTTGGACGAATGAACCCCTTGCTGATTAACTCTTCAAGTTGGACCTTTAACTCAAGCAACTCTACTGGCGCCATTCTGTATGGATTCTTCAAAATAGGTTCCATGCCAGGATGTTGATCAATTATGAATTCAATCTCATGGTCAGGCGATAATCTAGGGAGATCATCTATAAAGACTACCAGAAAGCCACAAACCACAACAACTTCTTCTATTCTTGCCTTAGATACCATTATAGTGTCCATCACATTTACTAGAAATCCTTCGCAACCTCTTTTTAACAATCTATCTACCTTGAGTGCAGAAATAACTGCGAGCTTTCTCTTTTCCTTAGTCCCTTGGAAAATGTGTGGTTCACCATTAGTAGAGCATAAGCGAACTTCTCTCTTCTTGCAATTGATAACCGCCTGATGATGCAACAACCAATCCATGCCCATAATGATGTCATATCCCTTCAGATCCATAACAATTAGATCGGCATGGAATGAGTGGCCATTTATCTCCACTACATAAGCTTTTAGAATACCATTGGTGCACAGGTAGTCGCCAGAAGGTAATAGCACTCTATGCACACAATTCATAAGACTAGAGAGGCAATTTGCTTTCACACGGAACACAATTGAAATAAACGAGTGGGTAGCTCCCGAATCAAATAAGATATATGCAGCAATACAATATATGTAAACAGTACCTGACATGATTAAAAGACTTATTTATTTTGAGAGTAAGGTTTCTAACACAATTAGGGAGTACCAAAATATTATTGCACATATACATTAACTTATAAAGTCGCGTGTACCTGACACCACAGCTGGTTGGTCCTCTTATTTTTCGTTCCCGTATAAGGAGAAAACTTGAGGAGCAACACGTCCTTGTCCTCCATTGTTGGTGGGGCAGTGTCTGGCAATATGTCCTTGCTTCGTGCATTGGAACCAATGTCCAGTCCCCCCATACATTCCCTACAGTGGCTCTACCTGTACTTTGGATATACACTAGGTTGTCTCATTCTTGCATTGGAGGGGTAGTGACTATCTCTATCATCTGTTGCTTATCCCTCCTCTGTTGCGCTTCATTATCCAATGGTCATTTAGTTCCCTGGTTCATAAGCTGACCAGCCTGTGGTTGATGGCTCTTGTTGTTCTTCAAAATCCTCTGATTCACTTTTTTTTGTATTGTTGCTATTGCTTTCACATTTTCAATTGTTAGGGCCTTCACGATAATCTTTGCATAGGGGACATCCTCTATACCGGATATCGTGACTCCCTCGAGGATCTCTATTTTTGAGCCCTTGAACAAAATGGTTAACCTTGCTCTCATTAGTAGCCACCAAGTGTGGAGCAAATCGGGATAGTGCTTCAAATTTCGTCTCCGTCCCTGTTTGGTGCAAATGTATAAACTCCACCAGCTTTTGCGTCTAGACTGTATGATTAAAATACTTCCCGTAGAATAATTCTTTGAAAGTTCCCCAAGCAAGGGTTCAGACCTTCCGTGTTGCTTTAACTGAGTCCCACCATAATTGAGCATCCTGGATTAATAAATAGTCAGCACATTTTACTTTCTGGTCCCCCTTTATGTTTGTGTACTCAAACATGTCTTACAGGGAACAGATCCATTCCTCGGCTCTTGCAACATCGGAAACATTACCTTCAAAATTGGGAGGCTTGAGCCGTTGAAATTTCTCCAAGTCTGCTTCCTCCGAAACCACCACTACATGATGATCCCTATTTCCATTTCTGTTATCTCTTTCCATAAATCGCTCCATGTACCAGAAATATTGCTCCATATATTGAGACTGTCTCTCCATATAATGAGATTGCCACTCCACCACAGCAGCTATGCGGTCGAAGGCCTCATCCCTCCCATTCTGAGTACCAGTGCCCTCCTGGCCATTATCATTTTCTTGACTGGAAGGTGCCTCATTCCTCTTGTCATTAACTTGTACATTAACTCTCGCTCTTCTAGCCATTCTATAATCCTACATATATTTACATTATAAAATAATAAGTTAAAGGGAAGCAATTCAACAAACACAACTAAACTTACAGTCGAAGGAGTATTCCCCAATGAGACTTGCGTTACCAGCCGTCTACAGAAGCGCATTTGACCCAGTTATGCTCTGATACCAACTATAATACCCCGCATTTTTTATTTACTTATATTTTCTTTAGCATGTAAAAATTTTTCTTTTTCTTTGTTTAAAACATACGAGAGGAAATAGATCAAAGTGAGTAAGTGGAAATCATTGACAAAACCCAAAGCATGGTTTGAACATTTAACATGAATTCAAAGTCAACAAAATAGTTATTGTTTTCAAACCATTTTCAAAACATTAGTTTTACTCCCATCAAGCCATAAGCCCATCAGCTTAAATTTGCTGGGTAACCCAAGTGCTCAATCGGTAATACCTCCTCCTTCACATCAAGAATGCTGACGTCGAGACAATCACCAACACCTTAAGCAAACTGTGAGCCTAACGCTTAGCAAGAAGTAAGAATGCATTATGATGCATGCGTATGTCTGATTATGTTAGAAAGGAATCCACCCAATCTGTATTTTTACTCATATACCACTAAACTCATACATTGAGTTGGGACATTGGGAGTGAACTTTCACTCATGAGACACGCTCTTGCATCCCATACAGGGAAGGGTTTAATCTTGAGTCTCCTGGTTAAAGTCCGAATGAGGAGAATAGTTTCTAACCGGAAAGTAACTCTTAGGAGACAAACTCTCGTACCTCAACGAGGGAAAAGTTTAATCTCGAGTCTCCCTGTTAGTGTCCGAACCACCTCCCTAACCCCCAATTCTCATTACATTTATTAAGTCCAGTCTCTCCCATGAAATGTCTCTCCCAAGAAATGTGAATACTAATCCAAATATGGCATCACCCTTATGTCTATTAACATGATGCATGACAATGCTTTACAATATTAAACACAACAAAATCAATAATATAACATATAACGACATTATAATATAACAAGAGGAATAACGATATCACAGGAAGTAATATTTGACAGGCATCCACAATCCATCATAATCAATCTAGAGCAACAAAGTGACAGTTTAAAGACCAAAAGTTAAACTAGACAAAGAAAATTATTAGTCATTCAATAGAGCCAGTTCAAACATTTCCAAATAGAAACTAACAAACTATTTATTTAAATAACTTGATTTAGTGACGAACATTTCCAAATAGAACTAGCAACCTATTTTTTTAAATAACATGATTTAATGACGAACATTTCCAAATAGAGCTTGCAACCTATTTATTTAAATAACATGATTAATGAAAAACATTTCCAAAAAGAACTAACAATCTATTTAATTAAATAACATGGTTTAATGGCAATATTTCCAAATAGAAACAAAAAACCTATTTAATTAAATAACATGGTTTAATGGCAATCTTTCCAAATAGAAACTAACAACCTATTTAATTAAATTACATGGTTTAATGGCAATATTTCTAAATAGAAACTAACAACCTATTTAATTAAATAACATGGTTTAATGGCAGGGGATTAAAATGATCAATGGCAAAGGTTTGGCAAAGGTTTAAACTACACAGAGTATATTCACAACACAATATTAAAGGTATATGAATCAACACTATAACAAACAAGAAGAGCACATTTATTTTAATGATACCGAGTGCCAAGAAGCATGTCTATATTCACAGTCTTTCTCTTTAATGTATGAACGATGAGGTCTTAAACTACAGAAGTTATCGACCAACATTTGAATATAAGCAGGGTTACAATAACTCATACTATCCTACGACAATATGATTGAAGCATTAACTAGCCATAATAATAAAGGTAAAATCGGTAGAAATAACCCACATAATATTTATCCTACCATGTTCAACAGAGATTCCATAGTTCATTTGCTAAAGCAACGGAGTAACTAATATATGATGGAGGATAACCTCGACAGAACTAATCATCTGAATATTCAACACAACTAAACGGTAGACAAAACCCTAAATTAACATAGTGATTATCACTTGGCAGGGAGTAAAATCATGTATAGAATTCGACTATTATTTCACAGATTATGCATTGAATTTCAACCATTCAACCGAGTATCATTCACAACAAAGCAACCCTACTTGTGGTGTAGGCCTCCTCTGGCCACGACTTAACCCACTTCTTACCTCACTAGAGATTCCAAGCTGTTGAACTCCACGCTGCAACAAGCTCACGATTTCCACCACACCCATTGCCAGCAGCAACAAGAAATCAAAGGCCTTTTGTAATATCCCAGAAATTTATCCGGATATAATACCCAATTGATAGATTACAAAAGACCAATGGACAAAAGCATACATGTTTTATCTATGAAGTCCAAATTAAGGACCCATTAAATTGCAAGTCAAGGGCCATGATGGTGTTAGGGATTATGGAGGATCCAATAGAGGCCCAAGGTAGGTTTAGATTGAAGAAAAAAAAGGGCTAAAATGGAAGATGGCCAAAATAGCCCACGGGTTGGCCTAGCCCGTGCGCCACCTGACAGCGCGCGCCAACCCGACAGTATGCCACCAACAGCGCGGCCACCAGCTAACAGCTGCACCCACCTGCCTTGATCGTGCGCCTGCCAGCACTGACTGGCTTACTGCCGCACCCACCGCTGACCAGACATGTCTTTCGTGTGTTTCCACCATTTTCCACCCCTAACTTTGAATTTTATCGATTCTTTTATAATTTTATAATGTCTCCATGTCCCCTTCAGTTGCCTATAAATAGATGGGCAAGCCTTCAATGAAAATCACAACTTACAACTTGGAATTTGAGAGCATTTTTGCTTAGAGAGTGATTTTCTTCTTGAGTTCTCTTTGAGGACTAGATCTTCTTCAATTGTTTGCTTGAAGGGATCAAGCTTGATAGCCTTAGTTCGACCAACACGTTTGGTTTGGGCCAAGCTCCTCTCTTTGATAGATCGGTTCTTATCTCTCTATAGATAACAGATCGAACTCATAATCCATTTGAATCTCCAAGGTGTCTTGTGAACATTCCACATTATTGTCGGGTCTTGAGGAGTTACTTCAGAATCGGGAGAAGTTATACGTGAGAAATTCTACCGTTGGAAAATTCTACAAGAGCTAAGAAATAGGATGTGGTGTGCAGTAAAGGCCCTGCATCACGGGATTTTGTGTTTTTAATTACTTTCAATTGTTATTAGAAATATTGTTGGAATTAATCGTATAAATTAACGATAAAGAAATGTTGAAAATATCATGGAACCTTAAAATAATGTCAACATAAGTACAGAAATTCTTTTGTGATTAATGCACGAAATAACAAAGAAAATGGATGAATGTAAAAACAAAAAACAATATAAACTACCTTAATTGTATATATGAATTGTTGTATTGTCGGTAATTCTATATTATTGTTATGAATTGTACATGCATCATGATAGAGCTTATAAAACTGTTGCCATATGTATAACATGTTAATAAATGAACCAATAAATGTAAATAGGTGTGTAAGATTGGTAGTGACGCCCCTAATGGATGAAGGTCCTCGCCGAAGTGACGGTTAAGCCACAAGATGGTATAATGGATCCAACTTCCCTAGATGATTAAAAGATCTCATACATCTGGACTGTTAAGTAAAACTAAAATAGCATGTAGAGGGAATAGGTTTTTCTCTAAAAATGATTGCATACGCATTGCATAGCGTGTGCACACATTCTATTTCTTGCTGTGCCTCGGCTCATTGTATTACCTGTGATGGAGGTAAATAGTATTAATGACAAAGGGGAACACATTGCCAGATGAAATCGTAGGTTATCAATTGGAGAAGACTTGATGAGTTATGGCTCAAGTAAAATTTGTTATCTTAAATTATGATTTCATTCAATAAATGATTTGTAATATAGATTGCATTTTAAATGGTTTAAAATTATAATTTGAATTTATTCTGCTAAATTACTCTGATTTCCTACTTCACAATACATTTTCAAATTGTTTAAAGAAAATTTTGAATTTTCCATAAAATTGGAATCAAGAAAATTGATTTTTATAAACGGGGCGTTACAAATGGTATCAGAGCATAATTCGGTTCTGCAGACTGTTGATAATGCAAGACTCATCATCGAATGCTTCTTCCATTGTAAGTAAAATTCTTATACTGTACATTAAAATTTTTAATATTAACAATTATATTGTGCAAATAAGTTCTGTCTAAAGAGACTGGCGTTTAAATGGACCGTCGTGCCCCACCAGCCTATCCTTGGAACTTTTTTGGAAAGGATGTTCTGTTTAATGAGACCGGTATTAAGTGATTTGTCAAGACCCAACAACCTTTCCTGGGAGTTTCCTAATCAGTACAAAACGAGATTAACAATACTCCAATACAATAGATAGGACTATAGAACTAGCAAGAAGAGCAAGAAGTAACGAAACTACAAACAACGCCCGTGTGAAGCAAGAGAATGTTGGACATATGGATGCTGCTAACGGGAATGGAGGAAATGATGTGCTTAATCGATGCTAACGGGAATGGAGGAAATGATGTCATTAATCGCATCTCTACTGTAGTGGAAAGACAATCTCAGTTTATGGAACAACAGCTCCAGCTCATGACACAGCTCGTGGGAAATGGTCATGAAAATAGCAATGGAAATGGAAGCGGAAGTGAACCTAGGAATGGCAACTAGCAAGCAATGGTAGTCTCTGATAAAGTTGGATGGGAAAGGTTTCTAAAGCTCAAACCTTCAAGTTTTGAGAGGAACGTATCTGACATTGCAAAAGCAGAAGAATGGATTCGATCTATTGAAGATATGTTCGAGTATGTTAGCATTGAGGAAACTGAGAAGGTTAAATGTGCCGCATATTTGTTGGTCTTGGATGACCATTTCTGGTGGGACTCGATAAAAGCATCACGAGATGTTCGTACCCTCAATTGGAAAACCTTCAAGGAGCTATTCAATGGAAAGTATTTTAACCATACAATAAGAATACAGAAAATGGTGAAATTCTTGCGACTACGACAAACAGGGACGGTATCTGAATATATCCAGAAGTTTGAGGCTCTTTCTTGATTTGCTCCACTCATGGTGTCCACGGACGAATCCAAAGTTAATCATTTTATTCAAAGATTAAAAATGGAAATCCTTGATGGTGTCACTATAGCAAGAATGGAGGATGTCCCTTACGCAAAAATCACTGCGAAAGCCCTACCAGTGGAGAATGTAAAGACTATGGCAACAAGGCAAAAAGAGTTTAGTCAGAGACTCTGGAGAACTAATCAAACCACACAACGAGCTACTCAACCCAATAATCATGGAATAAAGAGACCCCCTGGGTTGGAATTACAAGGAGGAAAAGACAAGCGTTTGATGATTGAAGCACCCAATCAACCCAAGCCTTGCCCAAAATGCCATAAAATCCACTTTGTCACATGCAAAGTTGGCTCCAGCCTTTGTTACAAATGCGGAAAACTGGGTCATATTTCACAATATTGTCCAACTTTGGATAGAAAGCCAAGGGAGTAGCTCCAAGAGTTTTCTCATTATATGGAGAAGAAGAGGAGGCCATTGAAGAAATGAAAGATGAGGTGGTCGAGAACGAGGAAATGGGAGTTAACGATGAATTACCAGATGTTGTATCAGGTACTCATGACTTTTGATAAGTCTGTACCTTCTTTGTACTATTAATTCCTTAAATAAAAACTTTTCTTTTGGTTATCATGTCAAGTACTATCTCAATTAATGGTATTAACGCTTATACCTTATTCGAGTTTGGTGCTACACACTCATTCATTACAACCGAATTCAGTACCAATATAAGTTGTCTTGCGAACCTTACAAGTTGTACACATAAAGTCTAAATACCCTATGGCGACTAATTTAACAGCTTTTGGTATTAGAAACACTCAAGAAGTTTGAGATTTGTGGCCACTTATTTCATGCCAATTTAATTAATGTGGATCTTAAAGGTTATGACATCATCCTAGGTATGGATTGGCTATCTCAACATCAAGCTAATATTGATTGCAAAAAGAAGGAAGTAAATTTCTACTCTCCTGACAGTAATGCCCATATTTTTTGAGGAGCTAAAGACAAGAGGAAGTTTGCCATGATTTCTGCAATCAAAGCCGTTCGATTATTGAAAGACAGTTGTGAAGGATTTCTTATTAATGTATTGAATGTTACGGCAAGCTCAAAATCAAAGTAGAAGATGTTGCTGTAGTCCGAGATTTTCCTAGTGTCTTCTTGGACGATCTTTCTGAACTACCACCTGATCGAGAGATCGAGTTCGTAATCGACCTGCACCCAGGTATGGAACCCATTGCTAAGAATCCGCATAGAATGGCGCCAGCTGAATTGCGAGAGTTAAAGCTACAATTGGAAGAATTGGTCAACAAGGGTTTTATTCGACCAAGCTTCTCTCCTTGAGGAGCTCCGGTTTTATTTGTCAAGAAGAAGGATGAATCTTTACGCATGTGTATTGAATACCGAAACCTCAACAACGTGACAATTAAGAATAAATATCCCTTACAAAGAATTGATGATTTATTTGATCAATTGCAAGAAGCAAGTGTATTTTCCAAGATTGATCTCCGTTCGAGATATTATCAACTAAAAGTTAAACCAGAGGATACTCCGAAAACAGCTTTCAAGATGAGATACGGGCATTATGAATTCCTGGTGATGTCTTTTAGATTGACCAATGCTCCAGCAGTCTTCATGGACTTAATGAATTGCATTTTCAAAGAATATCTGATAAGTTTATAATCATCTTTATTGATGACATCCTAATATATTCACGCTCGGAGGAGGAACATCGAGAACATTTGTTGATTGTTCTTTCTATTTTGACCAATCATAGCCTGTATGCAAAATTCTCCAAATGCAAATTTTGGCTGAACAAAGTAAGTTTTTTTGGCCACGTGGTCTCTAAAGAAGGCATTGAGGTTGACCCAGCAAAGATCCAAGCAGTAATCGATTGGTCACAATCAAGGAATGCAAGCGACGTGAGGAGTTTCCTCGGTTTGGCGGTTTATTATAGACGCTTTATCAATGGATTTTCAAAGATTGCCCTACCTTTAACAAGTTTAATAAAGAAGAATGCATGGTTTTTATGGAAAAATGCATGCGAGGAAAGTTTTCAAGAATTAAAACGTCTATTAACTACTGCTCCTGTTCTGCCATTACCTGTTGAAGAAGGAAAGTTTTGTATTTATTGTGATGCATCTAAGCATGGACTTGGGGGAGTACTCATACAGAATGGTAAAGTAATTGGATACGCTTCAAGACAGTTGAAGCAGCACGAAGTGAATTACCCAACTCATGATCTAGAACTCGATGCAGTTCTTTTCACTCTCAAGATCTGGAGACACTATTTATATGGGCAACAGTGCGAGATTTACACTGACCATAAGAGCTTAAAATATATTTTCACACAAAAGGAGTTAAACATGAGGCAGCGGCGTTGATTGGAATTCATCAACGATTATGACTACGAGATAAAATACCATCTTGGAAAGGCTAATGTTGTTGTTGATGCCTTAAATCGAAAGCTCACTTGTATTCTATGTGAAGAAATGCCTGAAGGACTTCAAAAGGTTGTTTGTGAATTGGATGTAAATTTGGTGCCTGCTCAGTTAGATATCCTTTTGTCAGCCTTAACATTAACGTCTTCCATTCTGGAACAAATCAAAGAGGCCCAACAAGAGGACAAGTTATGCAAGGAGATTAAGCTAAACCCGACGCAAGAAAAATATAAGGATTATTCTATGTCTGCCGATGGAATAGTAAAGTTTAAAGGAAGATGGTTTGTGCCCAGTGATCCACATTTACGGACAGCAATCTTACAAGAGGCCCACTCTTCAAGTTTCTCTATTCATCCTTGATGCAATAAGATGTATCACGATCTCAAAACTCATTACTTTTGGCCGGCAATGAAGTATGATATTGCAAAGTATGTGGGACTATGTCAGATTTGTCAGCAAGTGAAAGCAGAACACCAGAGACCTAGTGGAAGACTTCAGCCTTTGCCAATACCTGAATGGAAGTGGGAGCATGTCATGATGGACTTTGTTACTGGATTACCTAGGACTGCCAAAGAACATGATGCGATTTGGGTAATTGTAGATAGATTGATCAAAGTCGCCCATTTCTTACCTGTACAAATGACGTACAAAATGGATCAATTTGCCAAGTTATATATCAAAGAGATCATTCGACTACATGGTGTACCAGTTTCCATTGTTTCTGACAAAGATTCACGTTTCACTTCAGCATTTTGGAAGAGTTTAAATAAGGCCATGGGCACAGATTTGAAGTTTAGCACTACTTTTCATCCTCAAACTGATGGGAAAAGTGAGAGAACAATTCAGACATTGGAAGATATGTTGCGAGCCTGTGTACTTGATTTCAAGATTAAATGGGGAAAGATAGTGCTGCTAGTAGAGTTTGCTTATAATAACAGTTTTCATGCTACAATTGGAATAACACCTTACGAAACACTATATGGTAGAAAATGCAGATCTCCGTTATATTGGGACGAAGTGGGAGAAGTTAAATATTTTGGCCCTGGTATTGTTCCAAATTGCCAAATCTGTGGCTTTGATCCGTCAACGTATGCTGTCAACTCAAAGTCGTCAGAAGAGTTATGCAGATCATCGTCGAAGAGATTTAGAATTTAATGAGGGAGATTTGGTTTATCTAAAAGTATCACCTTTCAAGGGGATTATGCATTTTAAAAAGAGAGGAAAGTTAAATCCCAAATATATTGGTCCATTTACAATCACAAAAAGAATGGGAAATACAGCTTATCAACTTCAATTACCAGCCTCTATGGACGGCATGCATAATATATTCCATGTATCAATATTGAAGAAATGTCTGGGGAACCCAACTCTAATATTACCTCCTAACAATGTGGAAATCCAAAATAACTTGACTTATGAAGAGAAACCTGTACAGATTTTGGATGAGAGTAAAAGAGCTTAAACATAAGCTGATTCCGTTAGTTAAAGTATTATGGCGTAATCATTCAATTGAAGAAGCCACATGGGAGAACAAGGCGGATATGGAAGCTAAGTACCCTGAATTATTTTATTAGCAAATTTCGAGGATGAAATTTATATAAGGAGGGAGGATTCTAATATCCCAGAAATTTATTCTAATATAATACCCAATTGATAGATTATAAAAGACCAATGGACAAAAGCATACATGTTTCATCTATGAAGTCCAAATTAAAGACCTATTAAATGGCAAGTCAAGGGCCATAATGATGTTAAGGATTATGGAGGATCCAATGGAGGCCAAAGGTAGGTTTAGATTGAAGAAGAAAAGGGCTAAAATGGAAGATGGCCAAAACAGCCCACGGGGTGGCCTAGCCCGCGCGCCGGCAGATAGCACACCGCTCGATAGCGCCTACCGACCCGACAGCGTGCTGCCGACAGCGCGCCGTCCCGGCAGCGCGCCTGCCAGCCGACAGCCACGCCCGCATGCCTTGACCGCGCACCCGCCAGTGCTAACCGTCTGATTTCCTCTCCCACCATCGACCAGACATGTCTTTCGCATGTCTTCCACCATTTTCCACGGCTAACTTTGAATTTTATCAATTCTTTTGTAATTTTATAATGTCTCTATATCCCCTTGAGTTGCCTATAAATAGATGGGCAAGCCTTCAATGAAAATCACAACTTACAACTTGGAATTTGAGAGCATTTTTGCTTAGAGAGTGATTTTTGTAACGACTCGGATTTCTTAAACCATTTTTAAAAGCTTAATTAAAATCTTTAACGGGGTTATCAGAGTGCATCAAATCCAAATCGTTAATAAAATAATTCTTTCATTTTCATTCTTAAAAGAAATTATTCATAAAAATTTGCGGAAGCATAAATAAAGAGCAAACAACTTTTACTGAAAACGGCATTCGAAACATAGTTGAAGTTCAAATCCAAAGTTATCAAGATTACATAGCCCAATTATTCAAATAAAAACATAAACTGAATTTAACATTCATTTCTTCATGGCGTACCATACCATATTACTACTACTCCGCTAAGCGTCATTGTTGGACCAACCGCAGGCTTCACCAGAATGACCTCTTCCTTAATTACTGGCATATTTCCATCGTTACCTGCACCACAAGTAAGGACGTGAGCTTACGCTTAGTAAGGTTATGGGGAAAAAAATTATGCATTCTCTCTTTAGTCTTTGTTAAATTGAGGGCCACTCAACCCAACTCTTTTCATATCATTACGTTCTTTTTCTTTGTTCGTTCTTTAAACTCGTACATCGAGCCCAGAGATTGAGGGTTTTCCTTTGAGATGGCCTATCTATACGGAAACTAACCCCCTGTGGGCTACTAGTCCCTTTCCCGTCTTGGTGAGGGTGTATCCTAGTAGCTAGACTAGATCCGGACTACCCATCTACCTCAACTCCCTAGTTCCGGCATATACCCGCCTTTAGGGTTTGTTCTTTTTCCAGCATATACCCGCCTTTAGATTTCTTTCTATCCTGTCATATACCCGCCTTTAGGGTTCTTTCTATCCCGACATATACTCGCCTTTAGGGTTCTTTCTTTTCATAGTCTTTTTCCTCACTTATGCATGTGGGATCAATCCGAAGGTTATCCTCCTACTTGGTTTCTATTAACATGGGCTTGACCTAGCTTCTTTCTAAACAAACAAATGAATATATATATATATATGAGCCATAATAGCAAATCCACAATAGACAATGAATACAATATGAAGAAAACGAACATCGTCCCAAACTTTTCATCAAGAAAGGAAATCCAGCATTTAACTAGTCATATTAGTCATATTACTAAATATCCATGTTACATTATCAAATGCATTCTATTGATGAAGGAAACGATCATGCTTTACAACTAAAAGAAAGAGTAGTCAATTATATTACAATTTTAAGAGACATTTTTAATTTAACCTAATAGAGATAAATTTCAGCAACATGTCTAAGTAATTGAATGTTAAAAAAACTCAGCAGTTGATAAACTGAACCTCAAAATCAAAACTAACCATACTTTTTGGAACTAAACAGGACTAGCAGAAGCATAACATGAGCGATTAATTGTAACAACACGTGTAGCAGCTTAGTTATACTATTTTCCGTAGAGAATTGGATAAATGTGCTGTTGATATCACTGAAAGGAAACAACTCAGGCTCACACATGTTTTCATTGCATCACATAATAGCAGCTGATCTAGAAGGAACACAGAAAACTAACATTTTCATTAATTAGAAGGAAACTCATTAAAACAAAAAGCATGTAGCTAGCATTTCGCAAACCCCTTTTTATTGTAAAAAATAAGCTCATTCATACTTTCATTCGTACGTTCTTTCGTTTTCATTCTAAACAACCTTTGGAAATTCATCATTTTTCTTCTCTAATCATTCTGTCTTATTGGTTTTCAGTAAAGTAATACCAGAAAATAACAACAAAAACAGAGAAGTAATAACCATTTGCAACAAAACACAACTATAACAATTGTGGGTAGGGCTTAGACGGCCAAGACACACCCACTCCTTACCTGAATATCCTCACTTACAGTAACTCCCTTAGCAGTTCCTTCCCACACTTCAGCAGAACACTCTCTCCTCACTTCAGTAGAAACGTAGCAGCATAATGGAAGGACGAAGAAGAGACTAAATAGGGGAGAAGCTTACCTAAGGAGACACAAGGGAGACATGGCATGCTAGTAGGGTGGCGTCTTGGCGGGCTACACAGCAGCTACAGAGACTTTTGAGCGAGAATTAACTCGCTAAATGTCGAAGGAAGTCGACTTTTCTGACTTTTTATTTTTCAGATCTGGTGTCTTTCGAACGATTGCAGACGCCGTACTGTCGTCCGCATTGTCCGCAAGTCCAAAATTACACAGCAAATGGCGTCCTAAACATTGTCCATACCGTCCGAAATCTGGTTGTGGAAGCCATTTAGTCATCTGCATCGTCCGCATGGTGTCGTCCGCGTGAATCAAAATTGGACAGATTCAATGCAGACGCTAATTCCCTCGTCCGCCTGTATTGTCCGGATGCTCCCAGGTTAAACAGATTCAATGCGGACTCCAACTCTATCGTCCGCGTCCAGTCGTCCGCAACGCCTATACATTCATCATTTTTCATATTTTCTTCTAAATCTTACCCAAGTTAAACGCCTACGAGGGTATACGTCGCAACATCGCAACATAACATCCATAGAGCGATGTATTAACTCATTTTATTCTTAACAAAACAATTACATCATTTTAACCGGAGAATTTATGATCGGGTTATTACAATTTTCTTCTTGAGTTCTCTTTGAGGACTTGATCTTCTTCAATTGTTTGCTTAAAGAGATCAAACTTGATAGCCTTGGTACAACCAACACGTTTGGTTTGGGCCAAGCTCCTCTCTTTGATAGTTCGGTTCTTATCTCTCTATAGATAACAGATCGAATTCCTAATCCATTTGAATCTCCAAGGTGTCCTGTGAACATTCCGCATTATTGTTGGGTCTTGAGGAAGAGTTACTCGAGAATCAGGAGAAGTTATATGTGAGAAATTCTACTGTTGAAAAATTCTACAAGAGGTAAGAAATAGGATGCGGTGACCAGTGGAGGCCCTGCATCACGGGACTTTGTGTTTTTAATTACTTTCAATTGTTATTAGAAATATTGTTGAAATTAATCGTATAAATTAACGATAAAGAAATGTTGAAAATAACATGGAACCTATCGTTAAAATAGTGTCAACATAAGTACAGAAATTCTTTTGTGATTAATGCACGAAATAACAAAGAAAATACATGAATGTGAAAACAAATAAAAATATATAAACTACCTTAATTGTATATATGAATTGTTGTATTGTCGTTAATTTCATTGTATTGTTATGAACTGTACATGCATCACGATAGGGCTTATGAAACTATTGCCATATGCATAACATGTTAATAAATGAACCAATAAACATAAATAGGTGTGTGAGATTGGTGGTGACGCCCCTAATGAATGAAACTCCTCGCCGGAGTGACGGTTAAGCCACAAGACGGTATAATGGATCCAACTTCCCTAGATGATTAAAAGATCTCATACATCTGGACTGTTAAGTAAAACTAAAATAGCATGTAGAGGGAATAGGTTATTCTCTAAAAACGACTGCATACGCATTGCATAGCATGTGCACACATTCTATTTCTTGCTGAGTCTCGGCTCATTGTATTACTCGTGATGCAGATAAATAGTATTAATGACAAAGGGAAATGCATTGCCAGATGAAATCTTGGGTTATCAACTGAAGAAGACTTGATTAGTTATGGCTCAAGTAAAATTTGTTATCTTAAATTATGATTTCATTCGATAAATGATTTGTATAATATGGATTGCATTTTAAATGGTTTAAAATCATAATTTGAATTTATTCCACTAAATTACTATGATTTCCTACTTCACAATATATTTTGAAAAGGTTTAAAGAAAATTTTAAATTTTCCATAAAATTAGAATAAAGAAAATTGATTTTTATAAACGGGGCGTTACACCTTTACTGCTTCCTTCACACATGAAATTTCTTTAAACAAAACTAACAGAGTGTTCTCCTCTTCCCCTGCACACCCATGACTCTCACAGTAAACAAAACATTCTGGTGTTTCCTGTGTTATCATTGCTATTTACTTATAGCCAGAGAAGCTTCGAGGGAGACATGATGGCTGGCAACTAATTACCACAAACGAGGAAGGTGGTCCAATGCAAGCATGCCACGTGAAAGTTACTTATCTCATCGAGAGTTCCACGTGAAAAACTGCCGGGAGAAGACGTTGTAGAAACCTAGTTTTTTGCAAAATTCCATCACAGTGGTTGACACACCATTCGACATGCACAGTTGATCACCTTGTCGCTTGGCCCCGAACGCTTGCGCCCGCCTGCACTTTACGTCACCATTTTGCCTTCTTTCCTTCTCCAAACTCCAAACGCAACGTTTCCACTTCTTTCCTTTAATTTTTAATTTAGTTAACCTTTTTTTATTTAATCCATTTCCAATTAATCCAACAATATTTCAAGCTCCAATTTTTTCATTGCATCATATCGAGCGTACGATAGGAAATTTCGAAATGTATTTTTCTTTTATCAAAATATCCATTAAAATTTTATACATTATTCATTGAAGGATTCTCTGGGGATTACAAAGATGTCATCGAAATAAACCACCACCAACTTTCCTAAAAAGTCCTTGAGCATATGTTGCATGACCTGCATGAAAGTGCTTGGTGCGTTAGATAGTCCAAAAGGCATGACCTTCCATTCATAAAGCCCATACTTGGTTTTGAAAGCCAATTTCTATTCATCTTATTCTCTTATTCTAATATGATGGTAACCACTTTAAGTCAATTCTTGAGAACAACGAGACCCCATTTAGTTCATCTAACATATCTTCGAGCCGAGGGATTGGAAATCGATACTTGGTAGTGATTTGATTGATGGCTCGGCTATCCACATACATCCTCATGCTTCCATCCTTCTTTGGTACTAGTAGTGTTGGCAAGAAGCATGGACTTAGAGATTACCTTATAAAGCCCTTATCCAAAAGTTCGGTCACTTGCTTGTGTAGTTCTTTGGCCTCTTTTGGATTTAACCTATACGAGGGCCGATTTGGGAGACTAGCACCAGGCACCAAGTCAATTTGGTGCTCAATTCCTCTAATTTGTGGGAGCCCTTGAGGGAGGTTTTCAGGAAATACATCTTGATATTCTTCTAGAAGACTTAGGACTGATTTAAGCATCCTTTCCATCTCCACAAGTTTGTAGCAGAACATCATAAATATCACCAAGTCTTTTCTCTTTACAACCTTCCGCAATTCTTTCTTTGATATGAATAAAGTAGTCTTCAATCTACTTTCTCTTATTGACTCATAGTCATTGGCTACTTTCTCCAGTGGAAGTGGAGCTAGTTTGATCGTCTTTTCATTGAACTTGAATGTGCAGCAATTGGTGAATCCATCATGCATAGTTTTTCTATCATATTGCCAAACATTAACCATTGGACGAACATGCTGTTGCAGACGTCCCCTGTGGCTGGTTGCGCAATGGCTGTAGGTCGAGCAGTTTTAAATATGATAGTTTATAGATTTCTTGCGAGCCATGATTTAATCCTTAGAATGTTTTGGAAAAAATGGATTTAGGATGCCATTTTCATGGGATTTACTCTCTTGTGATTCTCTGACTACAAGTCTTTAAATAGGAAAAGTTAGATTGAATCCCTAGTTACCCTAGAAGGCACAGTGACACTGAGAGCCTTCTCTCAAGCCCTCGAGTAGACCTTCCTCTAGGTTTTCTTAAGGTGAGTTCTCTGTTGTCTAGTTCTGGAGTTCACATTGGTAGTGAGTAGTTTTTAGGATTCTTCTCTAGTAGCGAATTATGTGTTTATTTAAAGGGAAAAGACAACATAAGGATGGGTATCGAAATAGGAAGACCACCGTGAGGATATCCAGGTAAGTGATGTATTGTATGTGCTTGGCCTTTGGTCTCATCATAAAGACACTAGGGTATTGTGTGTTTTGATGATTATGCTATCTATGATGCCTTTGGGTCGTTGTTCAAGGATATGAAGCTTGTTTACAATTTATGTTCGAGAATATGATGTTTGTTTATAGTTTACTTAGAATTTGTTTGAAGATATGAAGCTTGTTTACAATTTATGTTTGAGGATATGATGCCTGTTTAGAGTTTACTTAGATGTTGTTCGAGGATATGTATTGTTTGATGAATTTGTTGATCGAATGTGACACTCTCATTGAGTTTCGAGGATATGGATTACTGTTATGCTTAAGATATGTTTATTGTTATGCTCAAGTTATGTTGTCTATGATGCATTCAGGCTATTTTTTTAGGACATGTTATGTGATGCGTGTTTCACACTTATAGATTAAAGGTTTGACTTGTTATTATGATATAAATATGATGACTGATATCATGATGGTCGTTGATTCGTTTATTGCTTGATGTTACTGTCTATGTTGTTTTTCATGATGCCTAAGGGCTGTTTGTTTACTACTTGATGTTACTGTTTACATTATGGATGAGGATGCCTACGAGATGTGGATCAAGGATTTGTTATTGATATGTTCATGCATGTTAGACTGTTATTATGCTATGTATATGTATATGCATTCATGAAAAAATATTTTCATTAAGAAAGATAATAAAGAACAAAAGACAAATTGAATAAACGTAAAGGATTGTTATGGGCGGGGTTTGAGTTAATTGTCCTGCATAAGGTGGGTCTAATTGTGTCACTCTCCCTTAGACTTATGACCCACAATGAAAGAACTGTAAAGTGAAAGAAAAAAAAGATTGTTGACTGAAAATACATAGTTTTTTTTTACATGTTGCATAGTCGTGTTATATGTTGCACTTTATAGTTATGTTATGTTATACATCTCTTACTTAGCGTTAGGCTCATAGATGAACTTTGTGATGTAGGCAAGGACGGTGTTTTAAGGAACATGATGATAGAAGAAATTGATATGGCAATTGAAAATGAAATTCTTATGGGCGAAGTTAGAGCGTTGTCGAAGCGAAGTTGACCTATGGGTGAGAATTAAAGGAAAGATGAATCTTAATAATATTAAACCCTTTTTGTTAAGAAGTATATTTATTATTGTATGATTTAAGTACAAACATCTTTGTAAATACTTATATTTATTTTAAAGAAAGGTTTCAATACGTATAACTTCAGATAAGTTTTGTTAAGACTTCCTCTGCATGGTGATGAAAAGGATATTGAACTATAATTAAGTTTTTACTAAGCATAGATTTTAAAAGAGAATTTATTTTAAAAACTTCCGTTGTGTAAGATTTTAAAAGTATGATTTTTATGCATGTCTCAGTTTTCTACAGACGCATAGTCTTATAAAAAAAAAAAAAAAAGTTTAACGCTACGAGGCCTTACACTTCGACCAAAACCTGTAGCAGACACTACCAAAGTGCCACCCACATCATTGGCTGCCACTCCTATATAGGCAGAGAAGACGCGAGGTGCACAAGGCAATCACACACTTCAAAGGAGGAGGTCCACTCCAAGCATGCCATGTGGAAAGTTCCTGGGCATTCTTTGAAGAAGTACGTGAAATCGTCAGAGAAGTTGCTAAAGAAACCCACCAGACAATGTCGTCCCCGAGAGTTCCCACGAGCCAACCAATTGTTACCCAAGCCTTGTCGCTTCTTGCATAGGCAAGAACCAAAGGGACGGACCATACTGCGAACCAGACATCAAACCCTCAGCCGTTTTTGTTGCGAACTGTCACCCCTGCCTTTGCCATTCCCTCACGGCGGTTGCTACTTCCTCGTCATCACCATTCCGCCCCTGCCAATCGTTGTCGGTTTCTCGAAATTAATAGAGCATCGATCGAATGCAACTCACCTCGACCCGAAGCTAGAAATCACAGCCAACCCACAGAGTCCTAGATGCCGCAACCATTCGTCGTCGCAGCAGCTCGCCTGCCCCCAAACAGTGCCTCCTTTCGCAAATAAATCTGACCAAACACGCTGAGCTCCCTCGCCTCTCGCATTCTCCCTCGATCTCGGCCCCCAGACATGGGCCAAATGCAATTTCCTCTCCTTTCTTGATTTCTAGAACCGAACTCTAATTCGCGTGAACTGGTTCGGCTAAACTGGTTAGCCATTCACCTCTCCCTCTTTAATCCCCTTTATCCTAATTCTTCACTTAATATTCATTTAAGTATCCCCTCATTAATTATCCTCACATTTTAATTCTAATTAATCACACATTATTTTCTCCTTTTAGCTAAAAACCAGCCACCCATTATTTTCGGTCCGAGCCGAACCAAACTGGTCCAGTCCATATTCCTCCCTTTGCTTCATCCCATTTTTCAGTCGATATTCATGATCGCAATCTCAACAGCGTTGCGACCGAAATGTCGAAAATATGAATAGAGGCGTATTTCTGTCGAGAACCTCGACTGAAACATGCGACTGCACATCAACCGTAAAATCAACGAATTTGATAGATTCAAATTTTCCATGTTCGCAACTCGACTGCAATTTGTTCGTAGTGCGATCGAAAATCCAAAATACAGCTAGAAGTGCATTTTAGACGCAAACTGCCGACACTGACCTCAACCTCGGTAAGACCAAAAATGCAAGCGTGACCCGTAACACATTTCAGATGTGAACCACAACCACGTCGTTGATCACAATGCGACCGAAAACCTGAAATGCATATTTCCCATTAAAAGTTTGTACCATAATCACGCCCAACAATTTTTCATACGTTTAAACAGTATTAATCGAACAAAATACTGCCTCGCAATATAATATATTAATTTATCAAAATTCATTACATTATATAAACGGGAAAAATTATCGGGGTACTACAGTTTTAGTTTTCAGATGATTTAAAATTGTTTTACAGTCCATGAGAGAATCACAGTTTATCTGGATTTTTTTACGAATAAGAGAATGAATTTTTTTTTATTTGCAGGGGAACCACAGGGGATTGACACGAATTGTGACTGCTTGACGATGAACCGTGGCGGCTTGACAAAGAATCGTGGTGGCTTGACGACGAACGAGGCATGTTGAATCGCGGCGGTTTCATATGAACCTACAGCGGTTGGACTATAAACCTCTGTGGCTTCATATGATACCCTCGCGGTTTATCGTCACGCCGTTGCAGTTTACTAAATGATCTGCGATGGGCAATTAAAATTGTAATATTATTTTTTTTAAAATATGGAGCTGCGACGGTTTGCAGATGAGCCACCGTGGCTCGACATTATCACATTTAACGGTAAACATGACAACGATATTAGTAACGTTATTTTTCTATAGTTCAGTGGTTAATTTGTTAATAAAAAAGGATAATGGTTAGTTTGTCACTAACAGTAAAAGAAGATAATTGATTTGTCATTTTTTATAAAAAAAACAGAGGGAGAGAAAGAGAGCTAAGATCTATTTGCTGAGTGTAATTTTGAAGTGTGAATCACAAAATAAATATTTTGGGATAATAGCTATAGAGAACTCTAAAGTTTAGGGTCTCGTTAAGTAATACCATCATATTTATGTGTCATTATCTTTCTATTAATAAATATTATAATAGGAAATATATATATATAGATATATATATATATCTTTGTTATTTCCTAAATTACACTGGTATTACTTAAAATAGTCTAAATTTTTAAATATTTGTCAGCAACTCCAATTCCCCAACCAACAAATGTGGGCCCCATGACTCATGAGATTATTCGCACACAAGATTTTCGAGAAACGAAACGATAAATTGAGATTATGAGAAAGAGGGAGATGGTGATTGAGGGGGACAGGAACCATCGCGTGGGGCCCAGTGATCAGGGAGCGAGTGGTGTATGAGGTGACCTATTTTTTTAAGTAAAAGACGGAGCAACTTCGCGTCGTCTTACTTTTTATTTTTCTCTTTCTTATTTCAGTTTTGCTTTTGAGTTCTGAGAGGACAGAAATGTCTGTTTCCCGTCCACGCGCTCTTCACCAGCCTCCCCACGTTTGCTTCTCAGCTTCCGGAATAACTTATTTGTTTTATAAAAGTACTTGAAAATAAATTATTATTTTTTACACGAGCAATTATAACCTCCTCAAATTACTCCATGCAATTTCTCATTTTTGTTGTTTTGAATTTACATAAAATAATTATTTCTTTTTATAATTTTACCATCTACAGTAAACGTGATGCGGCAAATGGTGGTGGAATATAGGATCGACACGTATGCGAAGAAGGCTTCATTAAATAGAGCTTGTCGTTTTCCCGGTTGGGCCTCTTTCTTTTTATGAACCACTCAAAATTAAATCATTCAAATTATCCACGAAGATTGCTATAGATGTCCATGTCACATATATTTAACAAAATAAATAAGTTGAGATTTTTAAAGCCCAATAATATACATTTTATGAATGCACCAAAATCTTATTTTATTTTTAAATGTTATAAAAAAAAAATGCAATTCACCAACAAAAGAATTAAAATAAATACAAAATTTTGCTCAAATAATTAAAGGTATGATATGATTTTAATCCTTATAGTTTATAACTTAAGAGATTAACAAAACAACTACTGTATTATGATTTCAATAACAAGTCAATCACTAAAAAAATATTGAATTATAAAAAATGGATAACGCAAATATCACCGTTACTTGTTGAAAGAAACATTATTGCTAAAACAATGCTGAAACATACTATCTGTAATTTTAATTGTACTTCAGTTTTTGTTAAAATCGCAATCATTGAAGCAATTTTACCATGAAAATGATGTTGGGAAGCTCCGACATTGTCTTCTCGCCGTAAAAAACAATTCACACGTTTTCAGTTTTCCAAAAACGTCGGCATGACTCTTCCTAATTCATCGTTGTCGTTCAATTTTCATCACTATTTTTCTTTCTTCTTCCTGGTCTATCATCGTCATCCAGTACTTATCACTAATGTCTAACTTTTCACAAGAGAAAATAATCTTTCCGCAGCAGAAAGTAATTGTTCTCGCGAAAAGTAAGACAACGTTCCACCGAGAAAAGACAACGTCTCGCAGTGGAACAACAACGTTTTTTTTAATGAAAAACATAACTGCGATATTTGCTTCATCTATTTTCTATACTTTAGTATTTAAGTTGTTAGCAAAAATTGTTCAGTGGTTGACTTGTCATTGATAACATAGTACAGTGGTTGTTTTGTTAATTTTCCTATATTTTTATCTAAAAAAAATAAAAATCAAATAATGTATTTAACATGAAAAGCATAAACTAATGATGAATGATTTATATTTATGAAGCAGAAAAGAGCAAATATCAATGTTAAAAAAAGAAATGCATTGCATGTGACACTCCTATTAAATTAAGTGATATATGAACCGGTGATTAATTTGTTATGAACTATCAGGAATATTCAAAATTAAATAATTTAATTATAAAAATAAATGTAGTCATCATTTTGTATGGAGATGGATACATATTTTTTAATTTTTGAACGAGAATGACTTTTTATAGTCATTGCAAGCGAACACGAAGGGAAAAAGAAGGGCAGAATGGACTTTCTTATTTATTTAATTTAAAGAAATAAGGGAGGAAGGTTCCAAGACAAAGAGATGCGCTTTATGTGAATTTCAAAGCAAGAGTATGACGTGTGTCACGTTCTAAATTAAATAGAAAATAAATTTAATCACATACACAGTATCTATTATATTTAGTAAAATTAACCAAACTACCATCGATAACTTAACCACTAAATAATTTTTACTAACAAATAAAATACTTAAACTTAAAAAATGAATAAAGTAAATATTGTTGTTATATTTTTTATTAAATAAAGTTTTATTTTAATTGTTGAACATTGTCTTTCCGTTGCAAAACGTTGTCTTGCTACTGCGAAATAATGTCTTTCTGTTGCAGAAAGTGATTCCTTGGAATAAAATTAAAAAAAGCTTACTTTTTTTTTTAAAAAAAAAGATGACTTTCCAAGGAGAAAAGATGACACATTTTCAATTAAAACTGCTAATTTTTCTAAGTAATTTGTGGTTTTTGGGAAAGAATAATCTCGAGAAAGAAAAGAAAATAATAAGTCCGTAAAGAGAAACGTCAAATTACTCTATTTCATTGTCAAACAAACATGATACAAGAAAGAATTCAGATACGAAAAAGAATACAGGAAATTATAAGATTCTCAAATGGAAACCACATGACTGCAGTCTTCTAAGGTATAAAACTAAATTAATCCATTAATAGTTGATAATTGTTTATTTGTTTTGATGTATCAAATTTTAGTTCTTCCCTTAAGTTATTGTTTTAAATTTAGATTAGATGACAATAGAATACTGGTATTATTGAGAAAAAAAAAAGCTTGTCTTGGTTGATGATTTTCTGAACAGAAATATATGAGAATATCTAGTTTATATTCTGAAAAACTCAACGAAATATAAAACACAAGGTGTTCGAAGTACATGAGAGAAGACATATTCGTTGTGAATGGAGATATTTGCATAGTTTATTTTTCATATTTGAGTGTTTTATGTATTAGCAAAAAATTATTTAGTGGTTAATTTTTTTATTGATCAATAGTTTAGTGGTTGTTTTGTTAATTTTTTGTACTTTATTATTTGAGTTTTTTAATGCTGAATTTTGAAAAATAAACATATAATTACGGAATAAATGTTCAAATAAATATTTGAGATTCTTGATTTTACTGAAATCGAGTAAGTGTTCATTCTGCGGTGTATAATGATGATTTAATTAAGTCATCATTTTTCTGGGGAAGTGTAATAGTTAATCTTCTCTTCCACCTACTCTTATCACTTCAGCACGTCTCTAAAAAAAGGACCAAATTCTGTGATGGGCTACACACTAGGCCGAGTATCAGGAGAGCAAAAGCTCTCCATCCTCTCCCACACAATGTTGGGTCGGAGGATTCAATCAGGCCCAACCGACGTAGGCATAGGACTAAGAGTTTTCAGTTTGGGGCTAAACTAAGTTTTCTTATGGTTGGAACTAAACTGAATCAAACACAAATCCAAATCAATCCCACTCCTAGTGTTATGTCTGGGTCAATGTGCGAAAAATGGAACTGGACTTGGTCACGTATTTGTGCAGGT
The DNA here is from genome assembly GCA_022433065.1 of Begonia loranthoides. Classification (NCBI taxonomy): domain Eukaryota; kingdom Viridiplantae; phylum Streptophyta; class Magnoliopsida; order Cucurbitales; family Begoniaceae; genus Begonia; species Begonia loranthoides. The sequence goes on along the minus strand of CM039477.1, from coordinate 12,455,371 downwards.
AAGTACGTTTTTAGGACTAGATTATGCATTTAGAAAAAGAGTCAAAACTAGGTTTCAGTTCTACTACGCATTTTGAACCATAGTCAAGAACTTTGGGTTCTACTAAACTCCGTTTTCCTTGGGTTGGAATCGAATTGTATCAAATAAATTGAGTGTTATGGGTAGGCCAATGTGTGACTGATGGAGCGGGATTTGATCACACTAGTTTGCACCCCCAAGTATGGTTTTCATGCTCAATTGGACATTTTCAATTTTTGGTTCCACTTCAAAGTTCATAAAAAATTTAAGAGAAAATGACAAATTAACCATCATCCTTTATTGTTAGTGACAAATCAACCATCATCTTTTTCTTGTTAACAAATTAACCACTGAATTATAGAAAAATGACGCCACTAACATCACTGTGATGTGATAATTTTGAGCCGTGGCAGCTCTTCTACAAATTGCCGCAGCTCCATATTTTTTAAAAAAATAACACTACAATGTTGATGACCCGTCACATATCATTTTGTAAACCGCAGTGGTGTGACGATAAACCACCTTGGTTCAATGTGCCACGGTTCGTCGTCAAGCCGCCGTGGTTCGTCGTCAATTCATCGCGGTTTGTCTGCAAATAAAAAAAATTCATTGTGTTCTTCGTAAAAAATTCCAAACAAACTGTAGTTCTTCCATGTACTATAAAACAATTTTAAATCATCTGAAAACTAAATTCTTAACATTCTTTTACAAAATCTTCTAAATTGTAAAACCCGAAATCTTCTAAATTTATTTTTTTACAAAATCCAAAATCTTCTAAATCCATTCTCCATGGATATTAACTCTTTTCCACTGAAAATCTATTCTAAAATCACAAGTTCTTTCTATTTTTTTTTTATAGGTATTTGTTCTTTTGAACTGTGATTTTTAGAAAGTTAACGGTGATGTTCATGACGACAATTTCTCAAAGTTCAGTGATTAAATTGTTAGAAAAAAAAAGATGATGGTTGGTTTGTCACTAACAGTAAGATGAAGGTTAGTTTGTCATTTTCCCAAAGTTTAATTAGACTAAGAAAAATTAATCAAAATCTATGCCTCTTGACTAAAAAAAACAGGGTTTCCTTAATAAAGTTTTGGGAAAGTTATCTTCTAAGTTTTGTTTTTTTATTGGAAATTAACAAATCAACCACTATATTTTGTGACCAATGACAAGTCAACCACTAAAGTATTTTCGCTAACAACTTAATAACTGAACTATGAGAAATAGACACCGCAAACATCGCTGTCATATTTGTTGTTAAACATTTAAATTTTGTTTCGCAGCGGAACCATATATGTTCCTCCGCGGAACGTGACTACTAAATATAAAGCATCTAGTTTGTTGTTCCTTCGCAGAATGTCATACTTCCCCCCACGGAGGGAAAGTATGACGTTCCGCAGCAGAACATCAAATGTCCTCAGTGAAACGTCATTATAAATAAACATTTACCCTTGTCTGTCATTCCTCTAGTGCGTAACGTCATATTTTGCCCATGGAATGACATCGTTTCTCAGAGGAATGACATCATTCCTTTGCCTTATATAAATTCACACTACACTTAGAGTGATTGCCTCATGATTTTCTCAAAGATTATCGAACCTTAGAGCTTTCTTAGAGCTGAAGTGTACCGCATCTAGACAAAGTTGAAACATTAGTAATTGTTGCTCACCAATGACATCTGAGAGTGATCAGGGATCTATTCATTGCCCATTAGAAGGGGAGCCCATGTCGACAGTCTTGACACATAATGTTTGTGCATTTGGAGACAAAGCATCTATAGTAGTGCATTAAATCTCGGTAACTCTAGATGAGAAGGAGCTCCGTTCATTGTGCGAATGTAGTGACGGAGACATGAATGATAATAGGCCTCAACGACCACTACAAGTGGAATGTTCTTTCCCGTGTATGTGTCTGGGCAAGAAGTATAGTTCTTTGAACCAAATTAGAGAATAAATCGAGGATCATATGTTAAAGAACGGGTATGGGATAAAATTCACGCATAGTGACTCTCATCGGTTAAGAGCCACTTGCCATGAAGAATGCACTTGGCAGATACAGGCCTAAAAAATGCAAGGTGAATTGACATTTCAAATAAAGAGCTATAACGATGTTCACACTTGCTTAAGAAAGATGGAAAGATGTCATGCCTCTACCAAATGGGTGGCAACACATTATTTGGACAGATTCAGAAGTCAGCCGACTGGGAACTTCCTTCCATAATTGGGATAGTCATGAAGGATTTTAATGTGAACATTACACTCAACGTTGCCAGAAGGGCAATAAATGCAGCCCGAAAACTAAATGAAGGGGGTGGCCATGAGCAATACAAGCTCATATGGTTATATGGCGAAGAGATTCAGAGGTCCAATCTTAGAAGGTCGCTGCATGTTCAGCTAGAGAGGATTGAATCTTTCCCACAATCCCCCATTTAAAGGGATGTACATGTGTTTGGCTGCATGTAAGATGAAGTTGTTGAACTGTAATTTACTTGGATGGTTGCCACTTGTAGGGATTGTGTCTGTATCAGATGCTCACTACTGTCAGCATTGTCAGGAACAAAGAAATTTATCTAATTGCTGTAGGAGTAGTTAAAGTAGAATGTAGGGATTCTTGAAGTTGGTTTTTGGAATTGTTACTTGTGGATCTAAACACCTTGTCTGAAAATGGGTGGATAGTCATTTTCGACCAACAAAAGGTATAGTTGATTGCTTTTGCAATCTATATTTATGTTATGCGCAATGTACGAATGTTTGACTCATATTGTTAATTTTTGTAGGGCCTGGTGCAAGTTGTCAGAGACTTTGTAGGGTCAGCGAAACATCCTTTTTGCATCCTACACCTGTATGCAAACTTCCAAAAAGAATTTAATGGCAAGTTATTTAAGAATGCAAAGTGGGACGCTTCTAGGGCCACAACATCACCGCACTTTGAGAGAGAGAGATGAGGAAGCTTTTTTTGATTGACCAGTCAGCACAAGCATATCTACAAGGAATAGATGCAAGATTTTGGTCAAAACATGCATTCAGCTCGGCCACATAAGCTTGTATACCTTGGGCGAGTCCTTCAATGCCTGCATCCTACCAGCCTAGGACAAATCGATTCGCAGTATGCTCGAGTTTATAAGAAAGGGCATCATGTGTAGGATCGTTAAAAAATACAAAAAGATAGCAAAGTCAATGGAACTTTTGTGTTTGCAGATCGAGAATCAGATTGCCAGACTATAACTTGCAGGTTGAAATTTGAGTTCTGTTTTTGCAGGCACTAACTAGTTTCATGTGAGCAACGATAAAGAATAGTACTCTATTGATTTGGACAGGTGTACTTGCAACTGTTACCGATGGGAGTTGACTAAAATTTTGTGTGTGCATGTACTCTCGTGTATGCGTGCATGTACTCCCGTGTATGCATTTTATGAGGAGATCTCGTGCCGAATTTGTGCATGAGTGCTACCACTGGGAAACATACATGAGGATGTACTTCCACTTTGTCTACCGGTCAGTGAAAAATCATGTATCCTGTGACGTACCTTGATCCAATTATGCCAACGCCATTTAAGAGACGTCCTGGAAGGTTGCGAAAACAAAAAAAATAAAAGATGTTGATGAGGCCCCAAGCCAAATAGTGATGCTCTGGAGACATTTCAACATGAGATGTGGGTAGTGTAACGACCCGATTTTTCGTAAATCCTTTAAAACGCGTAAAAATTTGAAATTTTGCTAAGACCATTGAAATTGCTTTTAAACAAATCAGAGTGCGACACTAAACTGGACCGCTACTAAGTTTTCGTTAAACTCGTTATGAAAACCAATAAAATGCAGAAGCATTGTAAAGTCATTTATTTAAAACATAGCGGAAGCGTAAATCATTTAAATGAAAGGTCTAAACAATTGAATATAATTTATTACAATCGTTTACTCATTTCTCTCTTTGCCTAGCCAGCCTTGAGTCTCGTGCGTGCGAATCCTTCATCCCTGCTTTACTATCTGATTTACTCCTAAGTTTGTGCATTTCTTTTCACGTATAGGTACCTACACCTACACCACAAGTAACTGTAAGCTCAAAGGCTTAGTAAGGAAAAAGGTTTAATGCAATTATGCTTATGACTGTCTTTAGTTCTTTTGTATTGGGGGCCACCCAAACCAATCCTTTCATTACATTCATTCGTTCGTTCTTTACCCGTACTTCGAATTGGAGATTGGAGGTTGTCCTTTGAAATGGCGTAGTTTGATCGGCTTCTAACCTCCTGTGTGTACACTAGTCCCTTTCCCGACAAGCTAGGGGTGTATCCTAGCTGCCAGACTATATCTGAACTACCCATTTACACCAACTCCGATGTGCCCCAAGTTCCTATCGCCTGAGCCGTGCCTGGGGCACCTTTATTTCTAACTTTTTATTTGTTTTGTAGGTGTTTAATTTTCTATCCAATTTGGAGGAAAGCTTTATTCAATGTCACAGAGAGGATTTGGTGTATTTGGACTAGTGGATATCATGCAATCATAGAAGAAAATTAGGAGCTGTCCAAATCCGCCTAGAATCTGAGCAGCAGATGATCAAGGGCTATTTTGACAATCGAGACGGTGTTGTTTCAACTTTAGTCCTTCATATCAAATGCAGCCAACATACAGAGCTTTGCAAGGACATATTGGGCGTTTTATTTGGGTTTGGTTTACTATATCTAATATCCATTTTTTAGAGACTGATTTTCAAAATCGGATTTATTGTTTTGTTATTGTTAAAGGGCTGTTTAGGTCATTTTCTAATTAGGGTTGTTTTAGTCTTTTTTTTTCTTTTAGTGTACGAACTCTTAGGGTTTTAAAAAGCCCTCTTTGCTGCAAATGAGATCAGTTTTGAATTGAAGACAAATTTTGTGTTTTGGTAAACACCTAGCCGCGGCCTCCCCCTCCCCTTAGCGCCGATTTCATCCATCCCCCAAGCAAGGCCCCTCTTGAAGCTTCTCAACCTTGCATCCTTGGGATATTGCCTCTTCCAATCCTTATCTTTCGAGGTAAGATTGTGGTGTGGAGACAAGAGAACTTTCCAACCTTGGAGAGTGTTGGTTTTCGGCCAACCACAAAGTCGCCCCTCTCACTAGGAGGTCCGCAAACTCCATTGAAGCTACTCACGATTCTTGAAGGTTTTCTTTGTTATTTCTTCCGTACTTGGATGCCCTAACATTCTGGTGAATGAGTATTTATTCGTTGTTGTGGAAATCTTTGTGGATTATTGACTTGGAGGAAGATCTTGTTGGATTAGTATTGTAGCATTGAATCTGTTTTATTGCTGGAATGATTTTAGCGCTGATTAGGGCTTCTGTTTGAGGTACTTACGTCGTTCTTTTCTGATTGACGTCTTCTGGAGATATATTCGAGATTGAGTCAGGGACCTACCCTCCAAAAATGACCTTCATTCGATGTATGTAACTCTAGTTATTCTGTTTTTAATCTGCACTGGTAAATCTGTCCTGCTGGAAACAGATTTTGGGTTGTTATTGAAATTGATAGTTCTTCGAATCCAGAGTGATTTTTGGGCTGGATTTTTTATACAATTCTCTTGAATATATTGAGTTTATGTTCTCCAAAATACAGCTCTAGTTCACATATATATTTGGAGTTTCATTCATTTTATTGCTGCTGGTTTGAGTATTGTTAGTCTTCCGGGACAGATTTCTTTAAGGCTCTCCATTTGTTTCTTAGAGCCTATCATTTGGTATCAGAGCTTTGGCTCACGTTTTCTTGCTGCATTATTGTGTTTTAAGAGGGTTATTATGAGTACAAGAAGTGGGGCTCACTATCACAACCCTAGAGATATGAGAAATAATTCAAGTGCACCACCACCCGAGGAAACTCATGAGCAAACCGAGCCTACTAAGCGGGAGTTGTTTGACATGATTCTTAGGCTTCAAGAAAGTATAGAGAAACATTCTAGTAGGCATGTGAGGGGCGCTAGGACTACTATATCAAGGGAACAATTGAACACATCAATCGAGTCAAAGGGTCAAAATAAAAAATTGTATGATTGGGGTGCGAGAGAAAGCGTTATGGAAGAGTTTCCAAATTTGAGAAGAAGATCTCATAAAAAGAATGATTTTAAGCTTGTGGATTTATCCATCCCTCCATTTAGTGGATTCAACAATGATGTTGAGTGTATGGATTGGTTGGAAGAAGTTGAAAGCATATTTGATGGTCACGAATTTTCGGATAAAGGTAAAGTGAAACTAGCCTCCTCGTCATTTGTGGGTTATGCTAAATCTTGGTGGAATAACTTAAAAGCTCAGCGTCTAATTGATGGGGAAGATAATATTATTACTTGGAAGATCATGAAAAAGTTTATGAGAAAAAGATTTGATACATCTCAGCTAAAGGCTAAAGACATCCGTTGCTCCGAGTGCCTTGAGATTGGGCACAATGCTTTTAAATGTCCGAATCAAAAGAGTACTATCTTAAAGGATTGTGTGGTTGATGGGGGAAGCCAAGTTGACTCTTTGGCAGCCACTAATGAAGAAGACACTTTGGAAGTAGAGACTATTTATTCTCCCGAAGGGCCACTATTTATGATGGACACTCAAGCGGTTCAAAAGGTTTTATCGAATGGTCAAATCTGTGAAGATGATCATGTAGAAAATGAAGTTAATTTTTTTGCTACAACTAATGTGGTCAAGAAGGAACATGAGAAAGAGATGCAAGATCAGCATTGTAAGATTCTACAAATGCCGAGTCCATGGGAAGAATTTGTTAGAATTGAAACCGAGTTGGAAGAAGATATGGTCGATCATCAAGAATTGTTGTACACATGTACTTCTAATGCCAATTAATTAGTCTACCTGCTTTGATTAACTAATTAGTTCATGTGCTTCGGTTAACTAGTTGATTATCCTAATTAATTTACATGCATCAAGTAATAATAATGTAAATTAAACATGCTCAACTAGTTAGTTAACATGCTCAAGGAAGTGGTTAACAACTATTAATTAAGTAACTAGTTAAACATACTCGGGTTCGTTATTTAAGAACTAATTAAATAGTTAAACTAGTTAATTAACATACTGATACAATAAATAGCAAGTAAGGAAATAAGCACACGAATAAAATTAACATCAGTAAAGGAAATCATAATTCATTCATGTTTATGTCATCCTCATGCATTTCTCTGTTTAGTTCATCATCCTCTATTTCTCCGTAAACCATTCTATACTTCACAACAATTTATCAACCAAGGAATATCTACAACGTAACCAATCACAGAACTAACAATAAGATTTGAGCTAACGCTAAAGGAAATATCACAGATTCAACAATAACCTACAGAGCACTATCAAAGGAAAAATCACACAATATCATCCAAAGAATTAACACTACTACAACAACAGAGGCTCACCCAAGGAATAATAGCAGAACTAATTAAGCAAGGAATATCCATCACAGAATTAATAGCAGTTAAGGAATAATAATAGTATATCAACCAAGGAACTATCCACTAACAACAAGCATTACCATTATCAATTTTTCTAACTAACAATTACAGTATAAACAGGGGACTAAACATAAAACACACACACACACACACTACTTGTGGGTAGGGCCTCCAAATAACCAAGACACACCCAAATCCTTACCTCAAATCTTTAATACGGTTAGCACTTAAGAGTTGTCCTCCATCCTTTGTCAACACCTTCATGATCAAAATGTCTATTATTAATGTTTACGACTTCATAAATTTCATCGTTTTCCTATCCTAATTGCATAGTATATTCATTCATCAACATTGAGCATATAATTCAGAGCAACAATAATCCAACCATTTGATTCAAAGCATCAAATTAATGTTTCCCACTTCTGATGCTTCGTTCATGCTTTTACTCAATTCTAGCTTAACAAACATATCCTTCATTACAACTAATGGAGTATTCATATTCATCCATTTACATAGTATAACTTGCAGTAATGACTAACTTCTAACATGTTCATGTTTTTGGAATACCAACCAACAACGCATATCACGTTTAATAGAAATCCAATCAGAACATACAATCCCAACATTCCAGAAAACCAAACCACAATAACTACTATAAACAGAGCCATGAACCCAAGATAACATCACCTAGCAAGTTTCATCATCCAGACAACCATCGACTTACCATGACCAACGAGATCATCCAACAGCAAGGCTAACCCAACACATCAGGATATGTCATTTTATCCATCAAGATAGAAGTATTTATTCAAAGTTAACAGAGTTATATAAAATCGTAAAACAAAACTTAAAGACCACAAAAGAATAGGAGAAGACCTCACCTCTTGGTTCAAATCTCCACTCCAGAGAGCTCTCCATCTCCAACCAAGTCACAGCAGTTCGTCAACACCACAACAAAACTAATAAGCAGCAACCAACAAAAGTGGCATCCGATCAATAGGGCACCAAACTCGAAGGAACAAAGAAAGTTTACCTGAAGGAACACAGAGACCCAAGAGCTCTCAGTCCAAGCCATCTCCTTCTCTGGACTTCAACTCTTCGCCCCACTCCTCTGTCATTCTCTCTGCCTCATTTTTTCTCTCTCGACCATCACTCATCCGAGAGGATTCCCAGCACTCTCTCAACACTCACTGCCTCTCGTTTCTCCATTCTCTGTCTCACCTTAGTGTATTAACACTAGGAAGAGGCACTCTTTGGTAATTCCTATAAGGCAGAGAGCATGTAATAGCCCGACATTTTATATTGAAATTTAATAAGGATCACTTGGAAAGTAATTAGGGGTATTTAGATTAATTGGATAATTATCAGGGTATTACCAAGGACGTAATCGATAGGTTACTATTTAAGAAATTTATCAGATGATAATTGGAATTTATTTGGATAAGGAAATTATTATGGGATATTAGATTAAGCGAAAAAATGAGAAATAAATTATGGTTGATTTTAGAAAAAGATTTATTAAGTAGATGAAGAGAAGAAAAATTAAATTAATGGGATAGATAAAATGAAAATGAGATTATTTAAATAAAATTAGGGAAATTAAGATAAATAGAATTAAAAGATAATGAGGGAAAGAAATGAATTAGGAGAAAATGGAAGGAAGAATGAGTTAAGGAAAATGGGTAGGTGTTAAACCGGTTCAGTTCAAACCGGTTCGGTTTGAATGTAAATGAAATTGGCCTTCGGCCATTTGAGAGAGAGAGAGAGTAGAACTGAGCGGGAGAAATAGAGAGACGAAAGGAAGAGACAGAGAGGGTGACGCGAGAGGGACAGGCGACGACGGCAGAGGCTCCGGCTCGGGGCGTCTCTCGCGACACGTTGTCGACCTCTGGCATGCGCATTGTCCGGTGTACGGTGAGCAAATGGCGAGCTAGGGCTCGGTGTTTTGGTGAAGGAAATGGCGATGGTGGCAAGGCTTCGGTTCGCTGGGGATTGGTTCAGGTCTGGTTCTATTGGTCCACTATTGAACCAGTTTGTTTCAATTGCTCTGGTTGGCAGGATAAAGACTTCTACGCGGCTTTTGGTGGTTGGACCACTCTCTTTGGTGTGGCCGATTTATCCATAGGGATGGCGTCACTGGAGGTCGTCACTTGAGGTCTCCTGGCTATAAATCAATGGCAGATTATAAAGAAGGGAATTGGACAGTGAGTGGCCGAGTGCATTCTGTGAAATGAGAGAAGGAAGTGGATGAATGGGGTGCTGGCTGGATGTCCCCTTCTTGCCTCGGATCTTCTCGGGCGTCTTCATTGGTAAAGATTTCTATGAATGGACTTTGTGATAGAGGATAAGTTACTTCATTGTTGAGTTGTTTCTGCCCGATTAATTTTGTGAGAAAATTATTAACCTGTTGATTTTGTCTTGTGCATTGGTGCAGTTTTATCATGAGATTTGGTTCTGCCCTTTCATTGTAATTCATGTGGATTGATATGTTGAGAAGAAGCTATGTTGTACTAGTTTGGATTGTTTCTGTTTTGGATGTCTATTAGTTGCTAAGTTTAACTATGAAACACTTGTTTGGATTTTATAAGTGGCACGAAAATGATAGTGTTAAACAGTGAGGCAAATATGTAAAAATAATTGGCATAAGGATTGTTATGATTAAAGTTGAGAGCTACATTATGTCTCTGTTGGGATCAGTTGTAAATATAAATACTCTATTGATGAATTAGGCCTCTTTTGGTTTAGACTCCTTGGTTCTGTGATATGATTAACACTTTGTATCTTGATTACTACTTGGATTTAATTCGGTTGGGTGCCATTTTGTAATTTAATTACTAATTAGATTTCTGCATAAAAGTGGATTGGTTACTGCCTCGTTGAATGGTCTATGTGGCTTTTGGTAGAGAATTTATGATATTAAGTTGTGTTATGGGAATAAGGTTAATTAATATTTAGGTATTGATGGTTTTATATTTGATCATTTTGAAGGTATTAACGGGAAAAGGTTACATGCATTGCACATGTCAGGTAAGTTGATACTGATTATGTTTTGGTCTTCGGACCCTACATTACAAGAGTTAGGATTGCATGCTGTGTGTTCTTTTAATAATATGTTTACTAGACATTTATATCATCGTATAGGGTTGTATGTATTCACAAGCATATTGCATGATATAATTAATATATATAAATAGGCGTGTGGGGGTTCGGGTGATTGGTGACATTCCATACGATAGGATACTCCCACATAGGGAGTGGTGAGGTGAGAGTTAGCTACGTGGAATCTAGGGTTCACCTTTCCCCCGTTCTGAAATCCCCAACGTCTTTAACAAAAGTGAGGATAACGACATGTAGAACACCCCCGATAGATATATCTCCTTGTCGGAGTGACTGGTTAGGCCACATGACCCTAGGGAGTATTCCACCATGACTTCCAGAAGAGATATGGTTCTCTTCTGTAATGCATTGTATGATCATGCATATCATCTGCATTGTATTTCATCCTATCACTTACTAAGCGTTAGACTCATTAGTTTAGGTCTTGTGATGTAGGTATGTACGAACAACAGGTGAATAGGTCAAAGACAGTTAATGAAGAATTTGCACGGGTGGATCTTGTGGCTTGCTGGGCCAAATAATTTAAAAGAAAATTATTTGTAAAAAGAGTTTATAAATTACCTCATATTCTTTACCGTTTTTTTTAATTCCCCTGCGTTTAATAAAAGGATTTTATTACTTCTGCTGAAATTGATAAATGTTTTAAGTAAAGAGTTTTAACGATCGGGTTTTAAAAAGGAAGAATACTCTGATGTTTATATAAAAAGAAAAGTTTTGAATTTCACGGGATTTTTAAAAGAAATAAAAATCGAGTCGTTACAGATCATGCTCAACAATCCCTGCAGCAACTTTACAGAATGTTTCCCCACGCTGCACTGCAGAGCGCGAACTAGGGCAAGAGACCAATTCGAACTGCAAGCTGGACCAACCACTACCTAACGAACCGAAGCCAGCGCGTCGGCCCCTGCACCTGCCAACCCGAACACGTCAATGTAGCCCCCCTCGTTGTTGTTGATTTGTCGTCGCCGATTTGTCATCGCCTAGCGTCACCCCTATTTTAGCCTCACCATCGCCGTCATGTCGTCCCTCGACCCGGCGCTTCGCCGATTCAACCCATGAAGCCCGACGCTCCATCGCTGACCCACAAGCAAAATTCGTGCCCTAGCCCACGACGTCGCCAGTCGCACGCCCATCGGAACGGACCTGAGCTAATGGCGAAGCCCAGCCCCAAGCTCGCCCCTCTCTCCCTCTCCCGATCTCTCGGTTCTCTCTCTCTCTCTCTCTCTCGTTCTTCTTTCTATTAATTTTTAATTTCCTAAATTAATTTTTCATTAAATAATCTTGATTATTATCCAAATATTCCCCTATTAAATTTTTTATTAAATGAATTTATTAATTCTCCTTAATTAATTATGTTACGAAAATCGAGACATTACAATTTCTCTCTCCCATTTTCACTTCTCTCTCGATTTCTCTCTCTCTTGCCTCTCATGTAGCACATCCCCTCTCCTCTAAAGACTTGAAAGCCTTTCCACGTGGCTCCCTTGCAGTGGACCTCCCTCCTTTGGTGTGAGTGATTGTCGCTTCTCCTTGCAGAGGTCTATCCTCTACTCTCTCTCTCTCTCTCTCTCTCTCTCTCTCTCTTGTCTATAAAGAAAGGTAAGCATTCTGTACTCCCCATTCTACTACCGTGTGTGCTACGATTGAGTGGAGTGAAAAGTGAGGATTTTCTTCCGTTCTGTGTGCATAAACTTTTTTGTGAGCTGAGCGTAGGAATTGGGTGGGTGAGTTTTGTTTGGAAAATCCCCCTGTTTAGCTACACCAGTGATAATTCAGTGATTGTAAGGAAGTTGCTGGAGTGACATTCTGCTAAGGTAAGAGTTGATTTTGGAATCCTATTGATTGATTTATGGACCTCCAGCTTTTGTCAAGTTTAGTTTTGAGGGTTGATTTACCCACTAATACTGTCTTTGTTTAGGAAATATTGGAGGATAGAACGATTAGAAATCTCAGTCTTGGTTGCTACACAACAAGAGGTAAGAATTGGGATGATGTTGTTGGCCAGAGGAGGCCCTACATCGCGGGGTTTTGTTTGATTCATTGCTTTTCGTTATGATTTGGATTATGGAACTATGAACCGTGGATTAAATGATAGAGGATGGTTCTGTTTTCTGACTTCATATACCTATTGATTAATTGTTCTCATGGCCTGTTGATAGATAGAGGAATGTGTAGAGAACTGCTCCACTCATTATGCTTATTTAAAATTGATTTTGCTGGTGTTGTAAGAGAATTGATCCACTGTTAAATGACTGTTGATTGCTGCCACTTATTGACGTTGATATCTTGGGTCATGTAAGAGTTAGTTTAATTATTGTAAGATGTTTACTGCTGCTGTTAATGGTTTTAGGTCATGATTGGCTATACTAGGATAGAGGAATTGAACTTGGTTGTTCTGTGACTTATTATAGTGGAATGTCATCTTTGTTAAGGAATGATTATTGCTTGAACTGGAGGTTCCAGACTGTTCAGATTAAACCTCGTCCAAATGGTTACTTCCCTGTTCTGTAAACGGTTTAATGATATGTAAACTGAAACTAGGGGTTGACTAGTTCAAACACAGCATGCTAATTTCCATTCTTGACATCCCTACGAATTTACAAATCCCCTCCTTGATTATATATAAGATAGAAGTTTATGTATTAGTTGATCTCTTCCTTGTCACATATGGGTGTAATAATTTCCGTTAAGAACCTGACGCTTGGTTTAGTAGTTGTCTTAATTGATTCTCCGTTCATGATCGTCAAGAAATGATTTAATAGTTGCTATTGCCCTCGGTCGGTTATACATGAAAGTACCTATGCTGATTTCAATTATTTTGCTGTTAACAAGGATTAAAGTGACAGTACCCTTTAGTTAAATTTCCGCTTGCAAGATTATTGATAATTGTTGTGTTTATTTTTATACGTATATTCTGTGAATTATTGTGTCATACATGCATCATACCTAGGAATTATAAAATTGCTTACATACTGCTTGTTATACCTAATATATGTAAATATGCAAGTGGGGGTTCGGGAGATTGGTGACTTTCCATCGGTAGGTTACTCCCACATAGAGAGCGGTGAGGTAGGAGTTAGCTACATGGAACCTAGGGTTCATTCTTCTACCGTTCGAAAATCCCCAATGTCTTTAAGAAGGAGTGTGGTACCGGCATGTGGAACACCCTCAATGGATATACCTCCTAGTCGGAGTGACTGGTTAGGCCACATGACCCTAGGGATTATCCCACTTTTGACTTTCAGAAGAGATAAGGCTCTTTTCTATAATGCATTGTATGATCATGCACATAAATTGCATTGCATTTAAATTCTGATTCTTACTAGGCTTTAGGCTAATTGTTTTCCCCATGATGTAGGTGACATGTTTGATGCTTGTGATGTACTAGTCAAGGAGGGGGTATTTCAAGATGATCCCTTGGGTTATTAGCCGATTTGACCTGATGGTTGTGGCTGATTGGGGGTTGAGTATTTTGCTATTTATTATCATCTTATTTTGAAAGTTGTGAATGGTCTGTAGTTGGGGACTTTTGTTGGAAAACTTAAACTATGTTTTGAAATGTCATTCTCTTTTCCGCTCAATTTACTCTGATGTGTTTTCTTCAAATCGAAATTGTTTACTCTGATTTATGTGTTTTAAATAAATCAAGCGAAAATTTTTATATCATAAATTTTCAAATAAGGAAAAATAGTTTTAATTAAGTGGAGCATCTAGACAACGAAATCGTCCTCTAGGCTGCATCTCCAGCTCGTCCTAGCCCAGCCGCCTCCCCTCTCCTACGAGAATGATCACCCTAGTAAGCCTCTCCTTTTAACCTCCAGCTTATTCCTTCTAGAGGAGTTCATTTTCCTCCCCTGCGTTCTTCTTCTCCTTCTTCGTTCAGCTTCTTCTTCTCCTCTGGTGGGTGATTTGGTTGTTGGGAGTTGGAGTTTCCTGCTGTCCTTATTAATTTCTTCAACACTTAGGTAATGTGTGACGACCTATTTTTTCATAACCTTTTAAAATACGCAAAATTTATAACTTTTGTAAGATAACTAAAATCTTTCATAATCTGAGTGTCAAAACCGAGCGTCAAAATCCATTCATTACATTCATTATGAAAATCATTTTTTAAACCATTAGCGGAAGCAATAATAATTTATTTAAAACATAGCGGAAGTGAAAACATTTTAATTAAAACACGCTAAGTAAATCGTTACTTTTACAAAACACTTTACTCGTCTTTAGCCTGACCAGCTATAAGCTCTGCCCGTGTAAACCTTTTATCGACTACTTTGTATTATGTTCGTTATTCTTCTTGTCATATACGTATACCTACACCACAAGTAAACTGTAAGCCCAAAAGGCTTAGTAAGGAAAGGGAATATGCAATATGATCATGCCTCTCTTTCGTTCACTTGGAATGGGTCTACCTCAAACCAATCTCTTCATTACGTTTCATTCATTCGTTCATTCATAACTCGTACATTGAGTTGAAAATGGAAGGAACACGTACTATATGGAATAGTTTGATCAACTTCTAGACCTAAGTGGACTAGATCCGAACTACCCATCCGCCTTTCAACCTCCCATCATTCGTCATCGTTCATTGCATTCATTCATTTCATTTTCCTCACTTATGCATGTGTGAGTACCACCCCAAAATGGCGCTCCCTATGGGTTTCTATTAACATGATGTATGACCATACATTCTCAACCTAACATGATGCATGATGCTGATATCATAACATTAATAATAATTGCGCACATCCAAAAGTAAACAACAGTTACATTAAAAGTAAAGCAGCTGAAATTGAAGGCACATATAAAGACTAACAAAAAATTAAAAGCGTACAACAGGGAACAATTGTATCGAATTGAAAGCAATGAGCAATGAGAGACAATAAAGTAAATGTGCGATGAATCACAATTAACTAAACATGTTCGTTAGACAAAGCTAAACCAAATATGAAAACGTGCTTTACACAACAAATGACGGAAACATGCTTGTAAATTGGTAATTCTTATTCTAGTTGATTAAACATGCTATTATTTTAACTAACTAAACGTGTTTTAAATAGTCTAGATATTATCCTAAATAATTACATGCTCAAGTTGTTTATATGCTCAAGATAGAAATTCAGTTATTTCTTTAATTAATTATTCTAGTTGATTTACATGCTCGTTCTAGTTAGTTACATATTAAATGAACATGCTCGATTAGTTATTTAATGGCTAGTTGATCAATTTGATTTAATTAACATAGTCACTGAAGTGTTTAACACTTATTAGTTAAGTTACTAGTTAAGCCTACTCTGATTAATTACTTAATGACTAAGTGCTTACTCTAGTTAAGCATGCTCTGTTAAGTTAATTAACATAAGGATAATTAAAAATGCAAGATAACTTAAACATGCCATGATTATCAAACTAGTTGATTTCTCTAGATAGGTTGACATGTCCAATTAGTTATTAACATGCTTGATTAGTTCCTTTACGACTAGTTAATTAATTAATTAATTAATTGAGTTAATTAGCATGCCGAAGTTAATTAATATACCAAGTAATCACTATCATGCTCAAGAAAGACTAGGCTAAATAGTTATCTCAGTTATAATAAACGAAACTACTCAAATCAATTATCTTAATTAAACATGCTCAACTAAGTGTCAATCTAGTTAAGTAACATGCTTATTAACATATTCAGAAATAACACAATACAGAATAGAACCAATGGCAAAACTATACATATACATATATATATATATATACCGATAATCTAAACTAGTTATCAAGAAGATAATAAGAACAGAACAATAAGTCATCCAAGGAAAACCATCAATTTAAGCTCACTCTTAGCTCATCCCTATGTCTCATCATCTACACACTTATCATTTTTCATTTATCACACTCAACTCTAAGTATTCATCCAAAGCAATCTAGGGGAGGCATTGAAATAAAGAAATCGATTGACAATAAGGAAAAAACAATTATCCATACAATGAAGCTACATTGTAGTCATGGAAGATTAATGCAAGCAAAGAAGACAATATGGCAAGGAAATCTATCAGCTACAGTCAAGGAAAAATAGTAAATCACCCAAGGAAAACATTACAGAGCATAAACAACTTAGGGCAGTTAACCACAGAATCAATGATCTACAATATGCTAGCATTATACACTATCATTAGCCAATATACACACTCACGCACACACTTGTGGTGTAGGGCCTCCACATGGCCACGACACACCCAATTCCTTACCTCTATTGAAGGAATTATCTCACAAATAGCAGTGATGGAAATTGACAGCTTGTTCGCCAAGCTTCTCAGCTTCAATCTTAGCTCACATCCACTATTCTTGACTTTTAGCTACAAGCTCCTTTGCGGTCCCTTCTGTCTCTCTCGTTGGAAGGAAGAAATGGTGCAAAGTGATCCATTTGAGGGAGGATTCGTATCTCCAGAGTTGCACTCGTGCCTGCCATCCTAAGTTTCCAATCCCCCAATTTCGCTGTATCGAACCGCAGCCCGGACTAGCTGCTTGAGCCGACCAGAAAACCAACCCTGGCCGTCGATGCATCAGCCGCAATTCGCAACCCATTGCCGCCAATCCATGCCATCGTTGTGGGCCACCAAACACCCAAATTAGCAGCAGCTCATTGATATCTATACCTTCCCGACCAGACCCGTGAGATCCGATGCCACATCGTCGCTCCAACTGGCGAATCCACCGGCGCAGCCCACTCGAAATTGCCACACAACGTTGCCAGCACCGTCGCCGTCCTTCATCGTCTCCATCGTAGCTCCCCCCGCCATTTCCCTCTCTCTTCTCTCTTCCCGTTTCTCTCCTCGGGCTCGCTCCAAAGCCATTCTTCTTTTCTCTTTCAATTGGTTCACTTAGTGAACCGGTGCAAATGGTGTGAACTGGTTCGAGCAGAACCGGTTCATGCTCTCGCACATCCCCTCTTAGTTTTCCTTGAACCCCATTTAATCATAATTAATTAATATTAAAATATATTTGTGTTAAATATTCGTATCGAATATTAGCTGACCCAAATTTCTAACTCCCGATTTATTCCAAATATTGTTTAAAAATTATTAGAGGTCTAATTTAAATTTCTTAATTCTATTTCCTAAATTGATTTCTATCAATTAAATTTTTAATTAATTATCTTAAATTATAACCTAACGGTTGTATCCTTGGTAATACCCCGATAATTATCCAATTTAAAAAGTCGGGGTGTTACATACCTCCCTCATATAAATTTCGTCCTCGAAATTTTCCCTATGTCATACTCTCACTAATGTTAAACTATGCATCAAATCTTTTCTTAGCTACCCCATTAGATGACGTAGTTTCCCCCTTAGCAGTCCTAACACTTTGTTGTATCTTAGACTATCTACTGCTCTCACCGATAAACTACTCTACTACCGTTACTTGATCAACTTGACTTCATCCAAAATGCATCCTCTTGTACCCAAAATTCGCTCAACTCTCGCATTCACTCACCACACTTTCGCTGTGCCACTCTAATTACGTCAATTCTAAAGAAAAGCGCCTTAATTGCTACCATCTTCAACATCAAGAGTTGAAAGACAACCTACTTATTCCAATTACTACCTGCATCCAATAAACACTTTATTGTTGCTACTCAACTCCTGAATCTACAACATCTTCCTCTTTTCTCCACAACTTCAGCATGCTCGAATGCACTCTCCACCATCAAATCCATTTATCCAAGCTTTCCCAAGTTGACATGCCTGGGGGCCGAGGCCTATTACTCGATCGCAAACAAGGTCCTTACTTTTACTTAGCCAAATTACTAATGATCTTGTTTCTTTTGCAGGTATTAACTTTGAGGATGGTTCCATTTGGGATGTTGTCCCAACGGATAGGGAGCAGCCCGTGCATGTCTTGACTTAGGACACACGTGATTGTTGTGAGCTTCATCAGATGGGAATTTGTCTTCCCGGCATCCCAAACGTGTAACCTTTCAATTATGCATTTTTTCATTTCTTATTTTTTTTTCATGGCAAACATTGAGCCTATTTTGTGAGGGCAAGGCATGGTTATAAGCTTTACTCATTCATGCATTTAGATTGTTGGTTAGGTTAGATGGTGATGATTCAGTTATGGGTTGATGGGCCAACTCCAATCCATTTCAAGCCCAAGGAAAGAGCAAGCCCAAAGAAAACATCAAGGAGCTGCCACGTGTATGCCATGCATGTTATCTCCCACCAGCTTTAATCTCGGCCATTCATTCCACATTCATCCAAGGGCCTGCATGTTGCCACCCAAAGAAAACATCCAGGAGCTGCCACGTGCACGTCATTCATATTGCCACCCACCTGCCTCATCTCGGCTGTCCATCATCCCCTACTCATCATCACCTAGGCTTATAAATATCCATGGATTAGATGCATTGAAAAACTTTTGATCAGATTAATATATTAGTAGCTTCCTCCTCTGTGAGAGAAATCCCGACCCTGTCGTGAGTCAGCCCCGGATTTTCGAATCCAAGATGAAGTAGAGGACTTCCTTGTTAGCAAGCTCATGGTGCTTGAGCTAACTCGTAAGTTTTCCCTTTTCAAACTTCAATTGGGAGTTTGAGCGAGGGAAAACCGAACCATTGCCTACGATTGGTAGATTTTCTTCGAAAATCTAGAATCCGTGAACCTCACGTTAGATAGTTCCCGGATCCAATCAAGGGTCTACATCTCCTCCCCTGTTGCTCATCGTGGGTTTCTAACACGTGCTTCCTTTTCTAGGTCATCTCGTGTGACAAGTTATGAATTACACTACTCCATGGCTGAGTTGGACACTTTCTATCTTGCTTCTCTTTTTGTATCTATAACCATTCATGTTTCTGAATCTGTTTCCATTCTCATATCTATTCCTGTTTCCGTATCTGTTTATGTATCTGTTGCCATTTATGTTTTCCTTTCTGTATTTGTTTCTGTTTCCATTTCCAGAAATTTATTTCTGGAAACTTTGTTCTTGTTTCCACATATGTATCTGTTTCCATATATGCATCTGTTTCGGTTTCTGTTTCTGTTATTTGTTTCTGGAGAAGTTTGGCTGATTACTTCCATCGTTGCCGTGTAGTTGTGCAATCATGTTCTTGGTTACCTTGGTTGAATTTGGAATGAGATGGAAAACATAATCCAAGTCCGACATAAGTCCCACCATCCATACAACCACTACTCCAATATTACTTCACTTACGTCGGAAACTACCTTCAAGTTCCAAGTTAGTCGTACTACCAGACTAAACCCTGAATCTCTCATCCTTGTAGGGAATCTATCCTAGCGCATCAACTTCCTTCCTCAAAATCTAACTACAAAATCTAACTTTATTCTCTAAGTCCTTCTTCAAGGTCAATACTAAGTGGCCAATTACTACTTCGTCTTGGTCCTAAGTATTTTTCCCCTCCCGTAACTAATTTAGGTGACCACGTTCATCTATCTAGTTGGTCTACTCCGTCATTATCTAGGCGATCTCGGTTAACTATCTAATTGATCTATCATCACTTGGGATTTTCTTTTCACTTATTTTCCCAAAATTTTGGCAAAGTCTCCCATGTTTTTACACTCCCCCAAAGCTATAAATCCTATATAAAAATCTCAAACAGTTCCAGAATAGTTCATTCATTCACCAAAAATCCAAAATCTCAATTCAAAAATGTAACATCCAAAATATATCAAGATACATATCCAAATTACTAAAATACTTAGTCGCCACTAAGTCTACTGGCTCGAACCTCCACAGTGCAGGTCAAATAACTCCTTTCGCCTCCGGGAGAGACATTGTCAGGCTGTATGTCCATGCTTCCTACAATGGTAGCACAGCCTCGTCCCAGCCAGACATACCCCAGGGTGCTTCTTGGCACAAAGGGCATGGCTCAACCCATGATGCCGCAACCGTAGCCTCATCAACGACATCACTCTCACGAAGAGGCTTCCTATTCTTGCGTTGCTCACAAGGCACCCCAGGTCACTTGTTTCTTCAAAGGCTCGATTCTTCTTCTTTATTCGGTATAAACCGCAGGTCTCTCACAAATTCTTCATTGGAGGTCTTAAATCCCTCAATTAGGTCGTTGATGAGTCAGAATTGACCCTCCATATAGTCAATTACCTGATTAACTATATCTGCTCTGCTCATCTCTCCTCTATTCATATTATCTCCTAGTAATGTATCAAAAAGAAACAAATGAATTTGGTATCAGTAAAGCATTAGGAAATATATTTACAGCGATTAAAGATTTCCATGTCGAGGCTAGTGCTGGCAGGCAGACTACATTAGTAGTTTGACTTTTATGAAAATCATTTTACTTAACAAGCTACAGACTCAATTTTAAAAACGATTATCAGAGCAGTTTAGAAAATCATTTTTAAAACCACTGTTCTGATACCAACTGTGATGACCCAGTTTTTCATAACCTTTTAGAATATGCAAAATTTAAAACTTTTGTAAGATAACTAAAATCTTTCATAATCAGAGTGCCAAAACCGAGTGTCAAAATTCATTCATTACATTTGTTATGAAAATCATTTATTAAAACATTAGCAGAAGCAATAATAATTTATTTAAAACATAGAGAAAGCGAAAACATTTTAATTAAAACACACTAAGTAAATCGCTACTTTTACAAAACACTTTACTTGTCTTTAACCTGACCAGCTACAAGCTCTGCCCATGTAAACCTTTTATCGACTGCTTGGTATTCTGTTCGTCATTCTCCTTGTCATATACGTATACCTACACCACAAGTAAATTGTAAGCCCAAAAGGCTTAGTAAGGAAAGGGAATATGCAATATGGTCATGCCTCTCTTTAGTTCACTTGAAATGGGTCCCCCCCAAACCAATCTTTTCATTACGTTTCATTCATTCGTTCATTCATAACTCGTACATTGAGTTGGAAATTGAAGGAACATGAACTAGATGAAATAGTTTGATCGGCTTCTAGACCTAAGTGGACTAGATCCGAACTACCCATCCACCCTTCAACCTCCCATCATTCGTCATCGTTCATTGCATTCATTCATTTCATTTTCCTCAATTATGCATGTGTGAGTACCACCCCAAAGTGGCGCTCCCTACGGGTTCCTATTAATATGATGCATGACCATACATTCTCAACCTAACATGATGCATGATGCTTATATCATAACATTAATAATAATTGCGCGCATACAAAAAGTAAACAACAGTTGCATTAAAAGTAAAGCAGCTGAAATTGAAGGCACATATAAAGAATAACAAAAAATTAAAAGCATACAACAGGGAACAATTGTATCAAATTGAAAGCAATGAGCAATAAAAGACAATAAAGTAAACGTGCGATGAATCACAATTAAGTAAACATGCTTGTTAGACTAAGCTAAACTAAATATGAAAACGTGCTTTACACAACAAATGACAGAAACATTCTTGTAAATTGGTAATTCTTATTCTAGTTGATTAAGCATGCTATTATTCTAACTAATTAAATGTGTTTTAAATAGTCTAGATATTATCCTAAATAATTACATGCTCAAGTTGATTATATGCTTAAGACATAAATTCCTTATTGAGTTCGTTCAATTTCTTGATTTCCTTATGTGCATCATTGTTTATAATTCCATATTCAATTGTTCTCTAATGTGCACTTTAATTTCTGTTATTCATTCTATGCGCAATTTCAATTATGATTTGCTTTCAATTACTTTCTTTATATGCGCACTTTAATTATTGTTAATGTACATTATAATGCATTATGCATCATGTTTCGTTGAGAATGTATGGTCATACATCATGTTAATAGAAAGTAATAGGGAGTGCCACCTTGGTGGTGGTACTCGCACATGCATAAGTGAGGAAAAATGTTAAAGAAAATGAAGGAAATGGGGAGTTGGGGGGCAGATGGGTAGCGGGTCTAGCCTGCAGCTAGGCAAAGCCCCCTGCCTTGTCGATAGAGAGGGCTTAGTTGCAAGTAAAATGTTAGATCTGATCACTATTCCATTCCAAAGGAAATCCTCCAATCTCCAGCTTGAAGTATGAGTAACGAACTAATGAACGAAAGTAAAGTAATGAATGAACGAATGGCTTAACGAAAGGATTGGTTTGGGTGGTCCCCATTTCAAAAAGGACTAAAGAGAGGCATATAACATTGCATTTACCTTTTTCCTCATGTATTACTTGTGGTGTAGGTGTAGGTACATGTACGTGAAAAGAAATGCACAAACATAGGAGTAAATGCGAAAGAAGATAATCATATAATAAAGCAGGGATGAAGGATTTGCACACGCGAGACTCGTGGCTGGCCAGACAAAGAGAGAAATGAGTAAACGGTTGTAATTAAATGGTGTTTAATTGTCAGTTTCATTTATTAAATGTAGTATTTCAATTGTTCAATATTTCTTTATTTAACGATTTATTCACGCTTCTGTAATGTTTTAAATAAATTATTTTCATAATGCTTTGCATTTTTTAAATTGATTTTCATAACGAGTTTAACGAAAGGTTAGTAGTGTAACTACCCGAATTTTCTTAAATTCTTTAAAATGTGTGAAAATTGAAAATTTTCTTTTTAAAACAAATCAGAGCAAGCCTAAACCGGACTGCTACCAATCATTCATAAAACTCAGTATGAAAACACCATTAATAAAACTATGCCAAAGCGTTATGAAATCATTTGTTTAAAACGTTGCATAATTAAATCATTTAAGGAAGAAATACTAAGCAATTGAAATACTGCGTTTAATAAATGAAACTGACAATTAAATATCCTTTAATTATAATATAGAAAACTTAATTAAATTACAATTGACTATCTTTTACCCTCTCCATGCCTGGCCAGCCACGAACTCCCTCGCGCGTGAAAGTTCATCATCCTCTGCTTTTTATTGTTTGTTCATCTTTTCGTTACTCTTAGTCTGTACATTGGGTTCACGTATAATGCCTACATCTACACCATAAGTAACTGTAAGCCCAAAGGCTTAATAAGGAAAAAAGGGTTATACAGTTATGAAATACCGCTCTTTAGTCCTTTTCATTAAGCCATTTGCTCTGCTATTACTTCCTATTAGTCTTTCGTTCGTTCATTGGGGTAGTCTCCTAGGTGCATACTCAATGCCAGACTACAACTAGCCTCCTGGGTGCATACTACTGCCAGGCTAGACCCTAGTCTCCTAGGTGCAAACTAGTTGCCAGGCTACACTAGCCTCCTGGGTGCGAACTAGCTACCAGTCTAGACCCATCCACCCTATTATTTTATCATTCATTCTTTATATTTTTTCTCACTCATGCATGCGTCCTATTCTTTTCTATTAGCATGATGTATGAACATACATTCTCATCCTATCGTGATGCATGATGACAGAACATAACATATATAAGATTGAAATGTGCATTACATAAAAGTAAATGGAATTAAAAGCAACTAAAATTAAGAGCACATAGTAATAAACAACGTTAATTGGAAACAACAACAAAGAACAATTATAATTAAAGGCGCATAATAGAAGGCAAGTAAAATATTCAATTTAAACAACGAATAGACAAAAACTAAACATGCTCAAGTAGAATTATCATTTTAGTTAGTTGTCCTAATTAATTTGCATGCTTAAGAATTAATTACGTTTGTTATTCTAATTAGGTATCTTAGTTAATTCCCTAGTCCATTTACATACTTCCTATATTTATTATTCTAGGTGGTTATTCTAGTTGTTTAACCTAAATAATTTACGTGCTCAAGTGATTAAGCAATTTCTAATTTGATTAACATGCTCAGTACCAATTACAGTTATTAATATACATGCTCGAATTACTTACATGCTTCCGTCAAACAACGTACTTATGCCTAATTAACACGCTTAAGTTGATTAATATGCGAACATGCTCAATTAATTAAACATACAAATTTCTAAACATGCTTGGGGACTTATTATTCATTGCACAACTAGTTAATCATGCTAGAATTGGTTATTTAATAACTAGTTACTAGTTAAGCATGTCCATATTATCCTAGTTGCTTAACATATTCGAGTTAACCGATTCTTGATTAGTTAATAGATTAACTAAACATACTTGAAAAATTAATTAATTAACAAGCTAAACAAATTAGTTATTACAAATAGTTAATTATTGTCATGCTCAACCATGGTTAAAATTAGAATTCTAGTGATTAAACATGCTGGACCTAGTTAATTAACATGCTTAGCTAATTGATATGTTTAAGTAATAATTAACATAATTGGGTTAATTGCATGCTTTAATTGAATTGTTGACATGCTTGGATTACTAATCGGGTTAACATGCTTAGTCAATTGTCGTTTAAGCATACTCAATGGATTAACCTATATTGATTAACATTCAACTAAATGGTTTAACAAGTGATGATAGAATAATGACGAAGGAATTATAGCGCCAATAAATATTGTCAAGTAGTCACTACATAGGGGGTAGAGAGGAGGTGACCTAAGGTATAGGGAGGGAAATTTTTCATCGCCCTGAAAGGAGAGGTCGATTCTTGTCGATTTTCTATGATTTTTCATCATTTTAATCGTAAGTATAGGCTATTTCGGACGAGTGCAGACACACAGGTCTCGTCCGCATTGTCCGCAAGGCTAAAATCACATAGGCTAAAATGAGACTTCAGACGAGAGAATGCATCCCCGTCCTGTCCGTATTGTCTGCAATCGAGGTTCGGAGGCCAGATCTGTAATGTCCCAAAAAAAGAAAAAGCCCATATAATCCATGCATGACATTGTGCTAAGATCATAGTAGGTATTAATATGGTTTAGTATATGTGGCCAATGAAATTTAAGATAAACAGTTAAAGAAAAACACATAAAATGGACTTTGGGATGAGTTGGGATGGTATTTGGCTTCCTCAACTCTAAACTGTCATAGTACGGACGCTGAAGGACGCTGTGGACAGTAGCAGGGTCATCCGTTTTGAATCTTTACAAATCTGGGAACATTCGGACGGTAGCGGACGTATGGGGGCGAGAGAAAATGGCATCCGAATGAATCTGTCCGAAGTCTGGACACATTTGGACGACTGCAGATGCCTCATATGGACGCTAAATGGCATTCATATATGCATTTCAGATGGTACGGATGAAAGACTGAGGACGCATTTTCTCATCTGAAAACTGGTTTCGGACAATGCGGATGACGCACCGCGTCCGGAAGGGTAAAATTGGCTGAAAAACCCATTTAAATCTGATGCTTCTCTCTTACGTATCCCAGTTTGTTTCGATTCCTTCAGCTTGCAACACGTCTGGACGATGAGGGAGTGTCTTACTTGGCTTTAGATGAGTGGACCCCTTCCCCTTGGGATGGGAACCGACTCTCCTTCTTTAAATGTCATTGAAGTTGTCACCTTGGGAGCATCCATCAATTGAGTGGGGTAGGTACCCAGTTTACATATATGTTCTTCACTGCTCTGAGAGATTGCGTTTGGTCCTCTGCAATTTGGATAGTGTATTGTTGTGATGTGCAGTGAGGGAAGGTCCTGTTCTCTGCTTTCTGAGGTAATTCCTTGTTTTCTTCATGGATTTATGAAAGTGGTTGTTGAAAAAAAATGGATGTTGGTTGTTAGATTGTTGTTCTGTTTCTGTTGTTAGAAATTATGGTTGTTCGAAATGGTTTTGTTCTTTTCTTGGTTCCTGCTAGGGACCCTAAATAAATTGGGATTGTTGCTTGTTGGATATGTTGTGCTGAAAACAGAAGGGAGTTTCATGTTTTATAGCTTGATTTTGTGCAGTGACTTGGGTTGTCTGTTCTTTGGGTTATACTCAATATTGGATAGTAGTTGAGTTAAGGTTGTCTAGGGAATATTGAATAATTGAAGGTGTGGACAACCTCTGTTAAATGACTTGAATAATCTGTTGTTATGCTGGTTGATTTTGGTTTGTGACAAATGGTCTTGTTTCTTGTTGGTGAGCCGTTGCAAATTGTATAATGGATAAAGAGCTTGTTCGAATGGACAAAGAGCTTGTTGGAGGATGGCAGTGTGCTCTTAGAGAAACTGTCTTTTGCTCTTGGAGTCTTCTAGTGAGACATTCTGTAATGGTACAGAATTGAGGCGAGGAGAAGAGTAAGGAGTAGCTTCCTCGGGTACTAAACAGGTATAATGACTTCTCTCTCTCAACTCTTATGGAATTCCTTCGATGCTGCTTTGGTTGTTGAATTCTGTTGGAGTCATAGCTTTAACATGATGTCTCTGTTGGTGCTTATCCTGAATGTTAATATGATGGACTTATTTTTGGTTGCTAGAAATGGTTTATTAAATTGCCTTGTTGTTAAGTGTTCTTGATTGGTAAACTGCCTCTTGGTTTGCAATGCATATATTGTGCATATTGGTCATTATTGGCTATGGGAAATATGGATTTATGATAAAGTACTATCCGGTTTTGTAAAGTTAATTTATCATGACACATTGATGGAATGAGCAACATTGTGGGTTACTACTATTCCGTTATTTGTTAAGGACTTGGAATTTGTATTGCGAGGTTGCTAGGAAATGAAATTTACTAATGAGATTTATTAAGTGTTAAGGTTTAGGGGATTGTGTTATTAATGCATAGTCATTATGCTTTTAAAGGTACAAAGAAGAGAAAGGAAATGGAAACGCACTATGGACACCAGGTAAGTTGATATTGACTGTATTTTGGTCTTCGAACCCTATATCACAAGGAATTAGGATTGTGTCTTATGTGTTTACTAGATTTAGGTTCTTTTAATGATATGTTTATTAGACATCTATTGCATATAGGATTGTATGAATTCACATGCATATTGTATGACATAATAATCTATGTAAATAGGAGTGTGGGGGTTCGGGAGATCAATGACGTCCCATTGTCATATAGGTCCATGTTGGATGGATTAGAGAGAAAATAGGTTAGCGACATGGCATACCAGGGTTCATTGCCTCCTGTTCTGAAATCCCCAACGTTCTCGTAACAAAAGAGTGTATACGGCCTGGGAAAACCCCTTGATATATGTATTGCTCCTTTGTAGAATGACCGAGTTTTCTCATGGTCCCACGGTGTTTGTCATATATGCACTCTTGGCTTAAATTGACTTGTATGACCATGCATATTATCTGCATTTCATGAGCATATTGCATAACATAACTAATCTATGTAAATAGGCGTGTGTGGGTTCGGGAAGTTAATGACGTCCATTGTCATATAGATCCATGTTGGATGGATTAGAAAGAAAATAGATTAGCAACATGGGATACCAGGGTTCATTGCTTCCTGTTCTGAAATCCCCAACGTTCTCATAACAAAGGAGTGTATACGGCCTGGTAACCCCTTGATCTATATTGCTCCTTTGTGGATTGACCGAGTTACTCATGGTCCCACGGTGTTTGTCATGTATGCACTCTTGGCCTAAATTGCATTGTATGATCATGCATATCATCTGCACTTCATTTTGTTACTTACTGAGCGTTAGGCTCATTAGTTTAGGTCTTGTGATGTAGGTGCGAAGGAGCAACAGATGAACAGGTTAAAGACAGTTGATAAAGGATTTGCACAGGTGGATCTTGTGGCTGGCTGGGCTAAGGAGTGAAAGGAAAAGTATTTGAAAAAGAGTTTTGTAACTTATTTCTTATTCTTTAATGTTGTTTTTATTCCGCTGCATTTTATTCAAAGCATGTTATGGCTTTTGAAAGTAAATTGATAAGGGTGAAAGGAAACTAAGAAAAGTGAAAGTAAAGCGATCGGGTTTTAGCTATCGGGTGTTAGCGATCAGGTTTATGAAGGAAAAAGACTCTGATGTTTTTACGAAAAGAAAATTTTTAAATTTTACGTATTTTAAAGAAATAGAAAAATACGGTATGTTACAAGATCGCGTTCGCACGTTGCGTCCGCGTCTCGTCCGAAAGGGTCCTAAAGTCGGACAGAGGCAAATTGGACGATACCGTAACTCATACACAGTCATTCGGACTCGTTCAAAACTGTCTTGGTTAGAACCGATTCAATGTGGACGAAGTATCTCGCATCCACATCATCCGGGACCTCGTCCGCAACTTCACAGCATAGTGAAGTCAGGACTTGAAACTTCGTCCCGAGTCGTCCCCAGGCTAAGTGAGACTTGCAATGCATTTATAGATGAGGTAGCTTGTCCGTATCGTCCGGGACCTCGTCCGCAACTCTATAGCACAGTGAAGTGAGGATGATACATCGCGTCTCTAGACTCGTCCCAAGCGTCGGGGACGTTATGCCAAGTACATGCGGACGACATGATGCGTCCGAAATGTCGTCTGCAGGCGTCCGAAAACACCCTGGACAGCCTTTCACACACCTTTCACACTTAACTCCTATCCCATAACATCTTCCCTACAAATACATGTCATAAAGTGGCACATATAAATACGCAATGTAATATCCCCCAAACTCTAACACTTCGATTACATCACGTATACGGGGAAAAGGTAACATAAATTACTCTAACTTAACACTCCGACTACGCACTCGATAATACCCCGATAGTTATCCAACTTAAAAATATCGGGGTGTTACAAGTAGCGGTCCGGTTTAGTGTCGCACTCTGATTTTGTTTTATAAAGGAGTCTTTTGAAAATTTTAAATTTCTCGCATTTTAAAGGATTTAAGAAAAACTGGGTCGTTACACTGTGATCAACAACTGGGAAATTTGACTGGTCGATCAGATGATCGACCGATTCCAAATGAAAAGGCAAAAGTGGGATTTTAACATGGGAGCGACTGATGGTTACCGGTCGATCACCAATCGATCGGTCCGACTGAGAAATGCGTAAATCGGGTTTCTTAATGTAATACCCTGGATATTTAACTACGTGTAAAATCTTGGATTAAGTAAGAAGTTATATTTTTGTCATTATGAAACTGTTACACTTTATTGATGGTATTATTACTATGAATGATAAAGCCTTAAATACCTTGAAGTGTAGGGAATATGGTTATTTATTATTAGGAAAATAAGATTAATATAATTTTGGCAGAATATTTTATGAATAAACTGGAGGTCAGGTGCCGCGGCTAACGTCGATCGACCAAAAAATTGGTAACTGAATGCACAACTAATCGCTGGAAACTAGTAGCTGATTGTGGACGATGAAGATAGTTCTGTACACATAGCATCGATCTGGAAATGTGTAACGGATGTCTAACTATGCGAATGGTCACTGGAATTTATATGGTTGCGTCTCTTCGTCACCTTAGCAGTGTTTGTAATACCCCGACTTCTCATATCGGAATTTAATAAAAATAATTCGAAAGTAATTGGGAGTATTTAGATTAATTGGATAAATATCGAGGTATTACCAAGTACGTATTCGTAGGATTATAATTTAAGATATTTAGTGGATGATAATTAGGATTAATTTGGAAGGTGTATTTTGGAGTTTCAGACGCATGTGGATGAAGGCAGATGATTGAGGGCGAGGAGAGTTCGAATATATCCGATTTGGTGGACTTTTCGGACAAATGCGGACGCCTGCGGACGATGGCGGATGGGGAGAGTTTGAATCTGTCCAAATTATCAGACTGTTTTAGATGATCGAAAATCGGAATTCTGAAGGAGTGAATAATGGATCTAACCGGGTTTTTTCGGCTTGGTCCAAAAATTAAGTGGCTCGGTTTTCTTTTAATTAAAAGAAGAAAAAGAAATGAGATTAATTGGATTTTTTTTGGAAATTAGGAATTTAGTAAATAAATAAAGTGAAAGATTAGAATTAAAATTGGATAAAATAGAAAGAAGGGAATTTAATGGATGGGGAGAGGAGAACCGATTCATGTTAGCTTGCGGTTCTGGAGGTAAAGAAAAGGAGAAGGAAACAGGCATTTGGCACGTGGCCTATTCATGAAGGGAGAGAGCGAGGGAGAGTGGTGAAGAGCTTATACTCTCTGCCATCAAATTGTGGCAGAGAGTGTTCCCTTTCGAGGTGCCATAAATCTGAGGATAGAGTGAGGACTTGAGTGGTGCCTCTGAGGAGTGTTAAGCCGAGAGAAGAGGGAGGCAGTGATGTGGATAAGAATTGCAGCTCACAGTCTAGCTACGGCGAATCGGCTGTCTCTGGTAAGTGAAGTCCTTCACTTTTACTATGGAGTTGTATGTATTTTATGTCAGATAAAGGTAGGAGGTAAAGAATTATTTGGATGTTGGGATTTGCTGTTACTCACATTGGCTGTGATTCATGCACCCGATGGTGGTTCCTAGTTTTTATAAAATGTATGTGAAGATTTGTGTCAAAGAAAAGATGTAGGATGAAGAGATAGATCATGTTTTCTTGTGTTGAGCCCCTATTAGTAGATTTTTTAATTGAACCCAGGTTATGGATGACTCTCTGTTTATGGTAGCTTCACGAAATATGTTAAGATTAATGTTATGCAAGATTTAATACAAATTATTGGACAATAATTAGAGGTATGTTCTTAGGTGATCAATACTTTGTTGGTTACTTCCGAAAACACAAACATGTTGGATTTGGCCCTCTATTGGTTGTTGATTTAGTGATTTCTACGTGCAGTTATAAAGTGAAATTGTGATGTTGTTTGTGGGGTTGTACTCTGTTGTTGGGAAGTTAATATGTTGAATTGGACTATGTTGCTGAAGGAGGAGTTGTTAATTAGTTAATCATGGTTATTAGGATGGGTTATGTTTGTTTTAGGCATTAACGGTTCATAGAATTTCTATATAATTAATTATAGGAAAAGAATGAAATTAATAAGTTATGATTATTATTGAATAAATGTTTTAATTATGAAGGTATTTAAAAGGAAAAGAAGGATAAAGATTAAGTACGAATATGCGATAAAGTTTTGAGGTAAGAAATTGAGACAGAGTTGTTGGCCTGTGGAGGCCCTATACCGTTAGCAGTGTCTTTCCTTGAATTGCTTGTGTACATTTCTGCTATGTTGCCATGTTATGTCTATGTTGTAAACACGCTATTATTTAATCTCTAACCATTTTTAGGATATTCGCATATCATTTTATTTCCTTTAGTTTCCTTGAAATTACTAAGCATGTTTATATTCTTATCGCTTTCTTTTAACTATCAAAAATGTCTAAATTGGTATTATTGAGCATGCTTGTATAATAATAGTTTCCTTTGAATTTCTAAGCACGTTTATATTGTTATCACTTTCCTACCGAGCATGCCTTTGTTATAATTGATTCTTTTAAATTAGAAAGCATGTCTATCTATCTTGTTGTTATTTCCTTTAAATAGCCAAGCACGTGATAGGCTCCAAGAAACAAAAGGAGAGCCTTTAAGAAATCTGTCCCGGAAGACTAACAATACTCGAACCAGCAGCAAGGAATTGAATCAAGCTCCAAAAATACACATGAACTAGAGCTATATTTTGGAGGAAATAAACTTAATATATTCAAGAAAATTGTTTCAAAATTCCAACCCAAAAAGCACTCTGGATTAAGAGATATATCAAATTCAATAACAACCCGAAATTAGTTTCCAGCAAGACAGATTTACCAACACAGATTCAAAATGGAATAACTTGAGCTACAAACACCAAACGGAGCCCAAATTTGGAGGGTAACTCCCTAACTTAATCTTGAACAAATCAGTAGAATACATCAAATAGAGACGAACGTCGTAAGGGCCTCAAATAGATACTATAATCAGCGGTAACAACAATCCAGCAAAAAATTACAGATTCTGCACTTCAACAATGATCCGAAAATATCCCTCTTCAATCAATAATCTCCAAAAGGCTTCTTCAAAAAATAACAAGCATTTAATCACCAGAACATAGGTTATCCAAGCAGCAAGAAAAGAACATAAAAGAACTTCAAGAATCAAGAGAAATACAATGGAGTCCGCGGACTACCTAGTGAGAGGGGCGACTTTGGGGTTGGCCGAAAACCAACACTCTCCAAGGCTGGAAACTTCCTTTGTCTCCACACCACAATCTTACCTCAAAGATAAGGATTGGAAGAAACAATATCCCAAGGATTTCAAGGTTGAGAAGCTTCAAGAAACCCTTGCTTGGGTGATGGATGAAATCGGCGCTAAGGGAGGGGGAGGCCGCGGCTAGGTGTTTTCCAAAACACAAAAATTATCTTCAATTCAAAACTCAATTCGAAAATAGGGTATATAAAACCCTAAGGTTTTACAACAAAACGTAAAAAGGACTAAAATATCCCTAGGAAGCAAATGACTAAACAAACCCTTAATTAAAACAACAACAATAAAACCCGAGTATGAGTTTTGCTCTCTGAAATAAAGACATTTGACATACCAAATGGAGCCCAACTACAACGGTCAATAGCTCGTTTGAAACCTCAGGATGTTGGATACATTTGGTATGAAGGACAAAAGTTGAAAAGACATCATTGCAATTGTCAAAAATCCATTTGAACTGTCGGAGGTCAGAATCTAGGCGGAAAAACAGCTCACAATTTTTCTCCAAAGATTGTCAATTCTCCATAAGCCCAAATGCCAACTCCAATGATATTTATTTGATTCAAAAATCTGCAAATAAATAAAAAGTTAGAGAATAAAAGAGCCCCTGGCTCAGCTCAAGTTTCCGGAACTTGGGGCACATCATACTCCTGGGGTTGAAAAGGATTTGCCCTCAAATCCATGGAGTATGCTTGATTATCTTCAACAAATCTTCCTCCTGGATCAAATGGAAAAAGTTGCTTGATGTCTAGAGTCAGCTCCTTGATATCAAGTTGTGCATAACTCTTTTCATTCATGATCTCAGAACTCATGATCTCACAATTTTCATGTCCGAGAGACATATCAGTATGAACTATAATAAATCTCAGAGGTGATCCCAAACTAAAATTTGTTCTTCTATCAAAAGAATAGCTCGCAAGGTCATCGCTAAGAATCATCCAAGGTAAAATTTTTCTATTTGCAGAACTAGGCATCCAGAAGTTGTTAACCACAAGTGAACTACCATCATAATAATTGGAAAGTTCCACACCCACAATATTAAAACTTCCCTTCCAATACTCAAAAACAGCACTAACAACAAAGGAATCTCTCGTCCAACAGACTTTAAAGAACCAAGTGAGTAAGGAATTTAACATCATGTGCATTTCTTGGGGTACATGCTCAATAGGTTTGGATCCACAACAATCAGTAACAAGACGCTGTGATAATAGTAAAATAGAGTCAACATAATTCTCATCCCAGCTATTCAGATGGCCCATCAACTCAATTTCAATTACACCACTAGGCATGCTGAGGTTATCAAGTCCAATTGAGATTCTAGTATTGAAAGAGTGTTCAACTACTGGGGCCACAACATTAACATCCAGCAATGGCATAATAGAATCAATAACAACAATATTTCTTAACCAACCTATTTTAAATAGCCAAGTAATCAAAGTGTTTAGTGGGGGATACCTCGAGCAACGAGTTTCGGATAGTATGCTTGATTCTCCACTATCATAGACAAGCAAATAAAGACTCGAAGGTGGTAATGCACCAAAACCCCAAACTATATCCATTGGCATGTAAGAATCCATGTCAAGTCTCCTTCCATTAGTGAATAAAAAATTGACTTCATCTATGCCGCGACATACATCATAACAAATCAACTCGCCATGAGTTTTCTCTTCTCGATATTCAATGATGAGAGGTCTTTCTATGGTCAAGAAAAAAAATTCATCTTGAATAAGAGCTAACTCTTTAAAAGCATTTTCTCCTTCAATGGTTGCTACAAAGAATATATCTCCATGCTCCGCTATGCAAGTTTCTTCCATTTTACAAAAATCGTTTCGGTTATGCAAAATTGAAGACTTTTCATCTTCCATGAGTGTTTCCTCTAAGGCCATGAGATTTTCCCTTTGAGGAGGAGTTTCTTCCTCCTTAGTTGCTGCCATTAAACCATCTCCATTCTCAATATGTTCATCCTTGAGAATTTCAACTTGTAAACACTCATTCTCAACTACTCGGAAACAATTTTCTTCAACCACTTGAGTATCCATCACGAATAGTGGCCCTTCGGGAGCATAAATAGTCTCTACTTCCAAGTTATCTTCTTCATTAGTGGCTGCTAAGGAGTCAACTTGGCTTCTCTCATCAATCAAAAATTCCTTTATAATAATATCTTTTTGATTTGGGCATTTTGAAGCATTGTGCCCAATTTCAAGGCACTCAGAACATTGGATGTCTTTAGCATTTAGCCGAGATGTATCAAATCTTTTTCTCATAGACCTTTTCATAATCTTCCAAGTAATAAGATCATCTTCCCCATCAATTTGACGCTGAGCTTTTAAGTTATTCCACCAAGATTTAGCATAACCAACAAATGACGGGGAGGCTAGTTTCACTTTACCTTTATCTGAAAATTCGTGACCAACAAATATGCTTTCAACTTCTTCCAACCAATCCACACATGTAATATCATGGTTGAATCCTCTAAATGGAGGGATGGATAAATATATAAGCTTCAAATCATCTTTTTCATGAGATCTTCTTCTCGAATTCGGAAGCCCTTCCATAACACTTTCTCTCTCACCCTAATCATTCAAGTTTTTATTTCGACCTCTTGAATCATTCGAAGTGCTAATCGTCCTTCTAGGTCTCGGAGTTCTAGGACCCTGTACACGATCATTATCGAAAGATCCAATTTGTTGCTGCAATTTGAGGAACATTTCGAACATCTCTCTCATGGAAGGTTCGGTTGGCTCTTGATTTCCCTCGGGTGGTGGGGCACTAGAATTATTTCTCATTTCCCGAGGCATATGATATTGAGCACCACTTCTGATACTCATAATGATAAATAATATCTCCAATAATAACAGCAAAGAAACATGCAATCCGGCTCTGATACCAAATGATAGGCTCCAAGAAACAAACGGAGAGCCTTTAAGAAATCTGTCCCGAAAGACTAACAATACTTGAACCAGCAGCAAGGAATTGAATCAAGCTCCAAAAATACACATGAACTAGAGCTGTATTTTGGAGGAAATAAACTTAATATATTCAGGAAAGTTGTGTCAAAATTCCAACCCAAAAATCATTCTGGATTAGGAGATATATCAAATTCAATAACAACCCGAAATTAGTTTCCAGCAAGACAGATTTACCAACACAGATTCAAAATGGAATAACTTGAGCTACAAACACCAAACGGCGCCCAAATTTGGAGGGTAACTCCCTAACTTAATCGTGAACAAATCAGTAGAATACATCAAATAGAGACGAACGTTGTAAGGGCCTCAAACAGATACTATAATCAGCGGTAACAACAATCCAGCAAAAAATTACAGATTCGGCACTTCAACAATGATCCGAAAATATCCCTCTTCAATCAATAATCTCCAAAAGGCTTCTTCAAGAAATAACAAGCATTTAGTCACCAGAACATAGGTTATCCAAGCAGCAAGAAAAGAACATAAAAGAACTTCAAGAATCAAGAGAAATACAATGGAGTCCGCGGACCTCCTAGTGAGAGGGGCGACTTTGGGGTTGGCCGAAAACCAACAGTCTCCAAGGTTGGAAACTTCCTTTGTCTCCACACCACAATCTTACCTCAAAGATAAGGATTGGAAGAAACAATATCCCAAGGATTGCAAGGTTGAGAAGCTTCAAGAAACCCTTGCTTGGGTGATGGATGAAATCGCTAAGGGAGGGGGAGGCCGCGGCTAGGTGTTTTCCAAAACACAAAAATTATCTTCAATTCAAAACTACTTCCTCAATTAGAAAATAGGGTATATAAAACCCTAAGGTTTTACAACAAAATGTAAAAAGGACTAAAATATCCCTAGGAAGCAAATGACTAAACAAACCCTTAATTAAAACAACAACAATAAAACCCGAGTCTGAGTTTTACTCTCTGAAATAAAGACATTTGACATACCAAATGGAGCCCAAATACAACGTTCAATAGCTCGTTTGAAACCTCAGGATGTTGGATACATTTGGTATGAAGGACGAAAGTTGAAAAGACATCATAGCTATTGTGAAAAATCCACTTGAACTATCGGAGGTCAGAATCTAGGCGGAAAAACAGCTCACAATTTTTCCCCAAAGAATGTAAATTCTCCATAAGCCCAAATGCCAACTCCAATGATGTTTATTTGATTCAAAAATCTGCAAAATAAATAAAAGTTAGAGAATAAAAGAGCCCCTGGCTCGGCTCAAGTTTCCGGAACTTGGGGCACATCAGCACGTGTATATTATTATTGTTTCCTTTAAATCGCAAAGCATGTCTACATTGTTATCGTTTTCCTTAAATTACTAAGCATGTCTATATTTATTGCTTCCTGTAAATTTTCAAGTATTCATCTTGATATTGTTTCCTTTAAATTACCAAGTATATTCATCTTGTTATTGTTTCCTTTAAATTGTTGAGCATGCCTATATCGTTATCGCTTCTTGTGTTGTTATGGTTTACTTGATGAATGGATTGAATGACTTATAGTTGTAATGTTAGCAATTGTATTGACATGCATTATATTAATAGAAACAAGTAGGAAGTGCCACATTTGGGGTTGGTACTCATATGCATTGAGTGAGGAAAATGAATGAATGAAATGAATTGAATGAAAATGGGGTGGGGGGGGGAGGGGGGGAGGGGGAGTGGGGTGTGGATGGGTAGTTTGGATCTAGTCTGGTAGCTAGGCTACACCCCTCCCTTGTTGGGAATGAGACTAGC
Source organism: Begonia loranthoides (assembly GCA_022433065.1). Classification (NCBI taxonomy): domain Eukaryota; kingdom Viridiplantae; phylum Streptophyta; class Magnoliopsida; order Cucurbitales; family Begoniaceae; genus Begonia; species Begonia loranthoides. The sequence continues at coordinate 12,418,230 of CM039477.1, read as the reverse complement.
TATACATAGGAGGTTAGAAGCTGACCAAACTATACCATCACACATGGATTCCTCCAATCTCCTGCTCGACGTACGAGTTATGAATGAATGAAGGAAACGTAAAGAAAAGATTGGTTTGAGGTAGACCCATTTCAAAAGAATTAAAGAGAGACATGATCATATTGCATATCTCATTTCTTGGCCTGGGCTCACAGTTTGCTAATGGTGTAAGTGCACATGAGAGAACAAATAAAGAAGCAGTTGATGAATGATTTGCACGGACGAGACTTGTGGCTGGTTGGGCTAAAGGAAGTAAAAAAGAAAAATGTTTTGTAACTAACTTGTAATAATTTGTTTAGTATTCATTACTTAAATTATTTACACTTCCACTATGTTTTAAGAAAAGATTTTATAACTATGGTTTTCCACTGCTTATAATGATTTTCATAACGAGTCTAAAGAAAGGATTTTTAACAGTCTGTCTTTTTAGAAAAAGAACTCTGATTATATTTTAAAAAGGTTATTCGTTGTTTACAAAAGAAAAGAAAAATCTTTAAATTTAACGCATTTTTAAAGTAATTAAAAACTAGGTTGTTACAGTGTTACAGAGTGTATTTAGGAGGGCTTAGTGTAGAGAAATCAGAGGTTATTCTTCTGCATTCTCTCTGTATTCTTTCGTGTGAGTTTTCTAGTTTTGAAGTTCTAGAAGAAAGGTTTCGATGGTGAGGAAGGGTTGCTGCTCATGAAAGGAAAATCACAATGTGAGGTAAGGAATAATGCATGTTCTTTGTTCGAAAGGACCTAAATCACAGGAGTAGGATTGGTTGTGTTTCTCTGTGATTTTTTCGTGCCTGATTCTATCATTATTCCATGCAAGATATTGTTTCCATCATTGTTTACTGCTCGTGTTCCCTACTACATGATTTCTTTGACATATTCTCTGTGATATTCATGCATGTTTCCTCAATGTGTTTTCTATGGTTTTCAGGCCTTCGTTAATGGTTCCCTGCTCATATTGTTCCCTGTTGTTTGGTTTGTCAATATTGTGGATGATAAGAAACTAACCTGTTGTTAGACAATCTGTTGTTAGACAATTACGTAGAATTGAGTCTACATGTTTATGGGCTTTCTTAAATTCTATCTGCATGGATAATTGGTCAGTTATATGCCTTTTCTCTTTCCCTGCTAACTACTGCATCGATGAACTATACTCCATATTAATGATTTCCTGCAAAGATTATTGTCTAAATATGTCTTGTGATTACCCTCCCTGTTATCGAACTTGTTTCTCAAGAATGAAATACCATTGATAAACTTATTTGCCTTAATTGCACTAATTTGTTGTAGTATAAAGATAAATGAATATATGTTATGTGAACCCTTGTAGAATATCCACTTATATGATGATAAGCTAAAAGGAATTGTGTCCCCATAGGTAAAATACTCACTATAATGTTCCCTTGCATGGGCTAAAATAATTAGAATTTGTTAGTTATGTTAATTAGTGAATTTTAACACTCTCGTAAGTAGTATGGCTATAGGAAATTAAGATTAACAACATGTTTCCCTTCAATAGTTTTCCTTAATGCATAGTAAGTTTGGTTCAAGCCATATTTTAGTACCTTCAATGTTAAATAAATATAATTAAAGAAGTTGCTCTTGTTGGAAATGGAACTATAAATAATATGTTGGAGAAAATGCATAAAAGATAAAGGAATATATGTGTTGTATCAATGTTAGGGTAATTGATATTATGTTAGTGATAACATGCATAGTGTTAAATTATAGCTGATGCATGATTCCTGTTCATTGTTTGTTTGATTGTAATATTGTTTGTGATATATGAACTGTTGTGTGACATTCATATAGGCATGTCGGTAGAATTGCATATCATGCATTTCATGGAATAATAATGAAGATAATAAACCGGCATTTTCTACATGTGTTTGGAGATTGAAGAGGTGGCTCTCATGTAGAAAACAACCCGTTTGGGTGAGTTCAGAGACTGAAAGGTTGTTCTCACCCAAATGTAAATAAATGTAAATGTAAGTGGGTTTGTTTTTAAGTGAATTTGGAGATTGAAGAGGTTGCTCTCACGTAAAAACGAATCCAAGTGGTGAGTTCGGAAGAGGTTGCTCTCACCCAGCTTACGGGTCTATCAGACTTATGCATATAGAGTTGTCATAAGCATTGCATCTGCATTTCATTTATATTCCTTATGGAGCAATAAGCTCATTATTCCTCCTGTGATGTAGGCATTGATTGTGATCTAAGTAACGTAAACATGGAAGAAGTGTGATGCGATGCAAGCTTGTGTTACCATGCGCGGATCGACCTCGGGGGTTATGGCTCGAAAGAATAAAAGATGTTTAAATTGCTTAAAGACTCTATGTTATGGTTTTCAAATAATTAACATTATGTTATTTTTGGAAAATAGTTTAAATGTTTTAATTATTTCGAGTAAAGTTACTCTCATGTTTTCTTTTAAGTATTTTTAAATGGCTTTTAAAATGATTAAATTTTATATTAATGTGAAATGGATATATGGAAATGTATAAACAGAAATGGGATGTTACACTTAATGTGTTCCAGCCAAAGAGAAAATGCAAATCCCAATGCTGTGTGTTTTATGTGATTCTCCAACGTGTCCTCCCTTTACACATGACAACATAGATGAAGTGTTAGGTTTATGGGGATAGATGAAGCCTGAGGGAGAAGAGATATAAAGAGACATAAAGGAAGAGAAAATCACAGAGGAAGAAAGTGAGAGTTCTAGAAGATGCAGAGAAAGAAAGAAAGTTTGAGAGAAAGCTCTTTGGAGGCCGAGGGAAAGAGCAACAAAGAAAGAAAGTGAGAGAGACAAAGAGAATTAGAGGATTAGGGAGAGAAGGAGAAGATGAAATAACAAAGAAGAGAAAGAAGAAGCTGAGAAAGGTGCTGAGAATTCTCTGGAGAAGGAAGGGCTACCTTCTTCCTTGGGTGAGCTTTTGTCTTCAACTAACTCATAGTTCCTTTTTAGTTTTAAGGATTTTAGGTAAATGTTCGAAGTATACTCTTTGTTCCTTTGAGATTAATGCACTGTTTTTGAGTAATACAGCCTAGGGTTTATTGCTTATGGGTCTCGTGGAATATTATACTTAGATATATTGCTCTGTTTTATGCATGTTAATAGTGGGTTACTACTATTATGTTCTACGTGTTGAGCATTTAAGAATAATAGTGGTAAATGCTCTCTACTTTGGTTATGGACAATATGTGTGATATGCTTTGTTGCTGGTTTGGGCTCTCGATATTACCTATTCGATGGATATTAGTTTGTTGCATGTAGCTTATTAATGGTAATTGATTGTTCAGATGTTAATGGGTTGTTTAGTTTATGGAAGCTTATCTATTGGTTGGAGTTCTCTATTGGTTCACTATTTTAAAGGCTTATGTTGCTCCCTGTTGTATTCATCCTGATTGGATGTTGATGGGAGTTAGGTTCTATTATTTTGGATTCGAGATTGACTAGTTATGGATTGTTGGTGAAGATTCAAATGTGGATGTTGCTAGGCTCCACGGTTGTGATGGTAATTGTTGAGTGATTAGTTGGATTTGGATCATGAATTCTACTATAGGAAAAGATGGTATTGAAATTGTAAGGATAATGAACTGTAGAGATGAAGTTAATAATCTGTGATTATTAATTATTGTTTCTTCAATGATTTATGAAGGAATTTAAGAAGAAGGATAATGTGCTAAGACCCCGTAAAGACGCCAGGTACGTGATATTGTTTGTGTTTTGCCGAAAGACCTACATCACATGAGTTAGGAGTTGTGTGCTGACTGTGTTTATTAGATTTAGGTTCTTTAAGTTATAGATTTGATATGGTTAATGCTTTGAGGATTTTAGGATTTGATATTGATCATGCTATTGTTCGAGGATGTATTGCTGCTTGATGATGTGTTTGTTAGAATTAAGTTCTTTTAATGATATGTTTATTAGATTTAGTTAAGGTTTTGATATGGATCATGCTTTGAGAATTATAGGATTGATACTGATCTTTGAGGATATAGTATTGTATGCATTCATGAGCATTCATGCAAGATGATTTTCAAAACGATACGAAAATGGTTTTCATGCATGGTTTTTAAAATGAAACGGATAATTAAGGGATATGTGTGAGTAATTGAGTTGGCCGCCTCAGGTGTGTGCCAGTTGGTCTTTGATTGACGTCGAGACTGGCCAGCCAATAGGTGGGTGAGGCTATTTAAGCATTGGAGCACACGACTGCTAGTGTGCTACAATTGTAGTCAGAGCTATTTGTTGTGTGTTGGTGTGTACAATTGCTAGCAGAGCTTTCGGTCATAGCCGGAGCTGCTTATCCCTAAGGTTGGGGCGTTGTGCATTGGTGTGCACAATAGCTATTAGGCTGTTTGATCGGAGTCAAGCCTTTATCACATAGCGGATTATGAGTCCTCGATCAATGTCGTGACGGACCGGCCAATGGTTAGTGAGGCGTTTAAGTATTGGTGTTCACGACTGCTAGTAGGCTACGGTTATAGTTGGAGTTGTGTGCTGTGCATCGGAGCGTACAACCCCTAGCTAAGCTTTTGGTCGTAGCCAAAGCTGCTATGCCAATGGTGTCAGGTCGGGGTGCATTGTTATGCACGAAAATAGAAATCGAAAATAGAAAACAAAAAACAGAAAACTGCATATGGATTTTAAAAGCTGCATTTTACGTGCAAATTTTATTTTATATCACTTACTGAGCATTAGGCTCATAGGTTAAGTCTTGTGATGTAGGTACATGCGATAACAGGTTAAGGAGCAGTTAATGAAGGATTTGCATGCGCGGATCTTGTGGCTGGCTAGGTTAAAGGATTTAAAAAAGAAAGAGTTTGTAAAGTGTTTGGTAAAGTATATAAATTGAAAAAGGAAAGAAGTTATTTATTGTATTCTAAAATGCTTTGTTTTATTCATTTAGTATTCTGCTGAGTTTTATAAAAGGTTTTTAGAAAAGAATTCTATTTATAATTTTTAAAGGGTTTTAATAATGAAAACTCTTTCACTGTATTTATAAAAGAATAGTTTTAAATTTTACGCGTTTTAAGAAAGGAAAACCATGTCGTTACATTTCCTCTGTAAATTGGTGATTCCAAATGTGAACTTCGGGTCCACATATATGTTAGAACCTTGGGCGTACAAGGGAGCCTATCTGGTAGATCTTCGTGAGGGTGGAAGCCTCCCTCCTTACAATTTTGGAACAGCCTTAAACTCCACTGATATAGCGAAATATGCGGTACGGGCTGGAATGAAATGGGTAAAATCAACACTTAAGTGGAAACCAATATGAATCTACACAATTGAAAAGATACCTCGCTTTGTTGGCGCTATGACATTTGCAATTGCTTCTGTAGCAACGCCTGGTAAGGGTAGTGAGTGTGTAGGTCAACGGACAACAAAAAATACGGTTGCTTAGGTGTGATTGAAATGTAAACCATGCATTAGAACTATTCAAACATGAAGTACAATAAGTAAAAACAAGAAGTTTACTTATGTGAATCCAACCTATTTTAATAAGCAATTTTTCCGTTTGAACATTGAAGTATTCTTCGTCGTTCAATGCATGACACTACATACAAAGAACACAACGCAAGAATGAGTACTAAAATAAAATCTTCTAAACTACTTAATATAACATAATCTAATTTTCACTATCTCTGATGTCGCTTCTTGCTTCAGGAAGATGTGATTAGTGATGTGGTACTTATCATCAAACTGAAAATGAAAAAAGAAAGCGAAATATTCTAAGTATCTAATCCAAAATACTTAATGCTAGAAAATAAAATAACCCACCACAATCCCTACAATGATTGTGCATGTCTTCATGTTTTTTTTTTTTATTTGCACGAACCAATTTCATGAAAATATCCATCAGTTCACCTGGCTGCAATGAACATTTTTAAAACGTCAAACTACTAAGGAATGAATAAGTGAAGACACATAGATAACCAAATCGAAGACATACCATGCGAACAGTTTTAAGTGGTGGAGGCTTTTTTCCACTCGACATGTCTGTCGATTGAGGAATGAGAGCCAATATCTGATGCACCTTGACAAGCACAATAGGAGAAAAAGGTTGGTCTTTAAGGGCAATATTGTTGCAAATTTAAGACACGTTATTACGTCATATACAAATAAAGTAAATAATGGACTTTACGTATAAACTAAAAAACTTACAAGAATTATGTGCGTTCGGTTGCTGAAGAGGTTATTGGAGAGGTTGCTAGAGAGGTTGCTGGAGGGACTACTCGAGAGGTTGGTGAAGAGGATGCTGGAGGGGCTGCTCATTGCTCCATTCTTTGCAATTCGGCCAACAACTCATGATGGCACTCCTCTGCTCGGTCCTCTATTGTTTGCATTTTGTGCAGCCCCATTTGATGACACTCCTCTATCCTTAGAAGTCAGTCCTCCATCCTTCGAACTCGATCCAACACCATTTGATGTCGCTTCTCCACTTGCTCCTCCATTCTTTGCATCCAGCCAAAAATCTCCTCAAACATGACGTAACTTGAGGTGACTGAGTAGGGGGCAGAGACAACAGCTGTGGAGTATCATCCTCTATGTGTTGTAGAGGTGATGATGTAATAATTGTGAATTGTTGGAGATGTTGGGATGATTTTCATTGTGGATCATAATACCCCAAATTTTGGGTTATATTTAGTCTAATACGATAATGTTAATATTTGGGGATAATTGGAGTTATATTATATGTTAAGAGTATAAGTCGGGTGATGTTTGGAATGAGTCAGAAGTTGGGAATAAGTTGAATAATGTGGTACATATAATTACGTATATGTTGAAGGATTAAGTGAAAGTAAATTAAAATAAATAAATTATATGTTAAGGGAGTTAATTAAATAGAATAAAAGAATGGAATTAAAAAAAATGGTTTAACAAGAAGAAGATTTGGAATAAAGAGGGGGAGAGTGAAAAGAGGTGCAGCCAATTTGAAGAGAAAAAGGCAGAGTGTTCTTCATTCTATCCTTCGGTTGAGATGTTCATGGGAGAGAAGAGGACACGAGCTCAGATAGAACTCGGCGTCAGTGACTTGGGCATTTTTTGTAGGAGCCAGTGGAAGGCGAGTGGTTCCTTTGGCCGACTGCAGCCGTGAGCGAGGGGAGACAGTTGCTTGTGGGTGATGCTGAAACGTGGCCGGGAGCATTTCTGGTGGGGCAGTGCGGTCTTGTATGGGAGAGGAAGGCTAAGCTGAGGTGGAAGTCAACTTCCCCACTTCTCTGATTGAGGTATTGTCTCCATGCATTTTTGGCTTCTCAACCTCCAATGCCAAGCACTGTGATTTCCTTGGTATTGTTTTTGGTTGTTGGATTCAACTTTGATATTGGGTTTTGTTTTGGATTGTTGTATGATGAATCCTCTCGTTTTTCTATTGATGAGTATTGTTGTGGATTGATGCTTCATCGTTTGGTTTTGTTCTGCATGTTCAGTTACTACGAAAGTTACATAGTGAAGATGGTAGTGCAAGATTACAAGGGAACGCTTCAGGGGCAAGAATGATGGCGTGAAAAATAACAGAGGCAAAGATTGTAGGAGAGCATGTGGGGCAGGTCGTTCCTGTGAATTTGGCATTGGATCGGTCGATCCTGTGATCGACCTATTCCACATGAAAAAGCAGAAGTAGGATTTTAACTTGGGAGAGGCTGGTGGTTACCCGTCGATTAGTGATCGACCGGTCCTACTGAGAAATGTAGAAAACTAGGTTTTTGTGTTGATTCGGCCAAAGAGAAAATGGGTATTCCTGAGAGTTGTGTTTGTTGTGATGTCTCCACGCGTCCTCCTTTACACAACAATGTAGATGAAGTGTTAGGTTTATGGGATAGATGAGGCTTATGGGAGAAGAGAAATAAAGAGAGAGAGAGAGACAGAAGAGAAAATGGCTGACAGAAAAAGAGAGAGGAGCTCTCTGGTGTTGATTGAAAAGCAAAAAAAGGAGGAAGAGGAAAGTGAGAGAGAAGAGAGTCTTGTGAAAGGAAAGAAGTAGAGGGACAAGGAAAGGAGAAGATAGAGAAGGAAGATGGTGATCTGCTCCTGGGTCTCGGGTGTGTTTAGGTAATGCATGAATTCCTTCTTGATTTTTATGGATTTTACTGGAATAATCGTAAAGGATAAAAGATAAAGTATATTGTTCTCTGTTTATTTACTGCCTTGTTTGATATGATTATTGGACGTTTAGAAATACAAATATGCTTTGTTAATTGGATTTATCTTCTATATCTCGATTGCTGAATGATAAATGCTATTGGCGTTATGGCTCTGCTGTTGGTTTTGGATATTGAGACCTCATTAGGATTGTATAATGTTCACTGTATACTGTTGGTGAGCATGTGAAAAAGTTGGAGTTATTTTCTGTGAATTTCAACTTTATGGATTATTGTCTGGTTGAGAAATCAAGTATGTTTTGCGATGTTAGTCTCATGATGCTAGAGATTGTTTGTTCTACTACCAATACTGTATCGGATATGAGTATTATTGAGAAATGGAATATGATGTGAGTTCTTTACTACTTAGATAATGGAACCCTGTGAATAGTTGTTAATGAAATGAAGCTAATGATTAAACGTTATTTATTGTGAAGGTATTAAGAAGGATAAGATTAAGTGATAAACGCGTTACGGATGCTAGGTAAATGATACTACTTGTGCTTTGCCGAAAGACCGATATTGCAAGAGTTAAAGGTGTTTGTTGAATGTGTTTACTAGATTAGGTTAACTTATGATTATGTTATTGCTCGAGGATTTAATGCTGTTGATCGAGGATGTATTGTTGCATGATGCTGTGTTTATTAGAATTAAGTTCTTTTAATGACATATTTATTAAATTTAAGTTCCTTACATTACGAATTTAGATATTGATCATGCTTGATGATTAGAGGATTTTGATGTTAATCATGTTTTGAGGATATAGAACTATATGCATTCACGAGCATTCATGCATCATGGCTTCCAAATGTTACGACAATGATTTTCAAGCATGGTTTTGAAAAGAGAACGGAAACAAATAAAAAATGGTAAAGGGTAAAGTAAAGTAAAGAAAAGAGAAAGGAAATTAAGAACCTAAAGTATATGTTGAGGCATTGGTACGTAACTCATAAATAGAGGCTTGGTGGACATGATCTCCATGTATAGATGTTTTGAGTGGATTGGTCCCCCAATGGTTGAGTTGCGTTCTAATGGTAATCCGTTGAGGCTTTGGTATGTAACTCATGTATTGAGGCTTGGTGGACGCTATCCCCATGTATAGAGGCTTTGGGTAGATTGTTCTCCTAATAGTTGAGTTGCATTCCAATGTTAGATAGTTAAGACTTTGGTGTTGAACTTATACTCATAAATAGAGGCTTGGTGGACATGGTCCCCCATAGTTAGAGGCTTTGAGTGGAGTAGTCCCCCAATGTTTGAGGGTTGAGTTGAATACCAAAGGCAGAACAGTAAAGTCAAGAAAACGGAAACGGAAATGAAAATGAAAACATAAACATAAATAGAAAAATAAACTGAAAAGATACAAAAATAGAAAAGAGACTTAAAATAGAAATGAGACTGATATGTAAAGGAAAACAAAAACAAAAAATTGCTTACGAATTTTAAAAGCTGCATAGCATGTGTGTAACATCCCAATTTCCATTTCACATTTTCATAAAATTTTTCTCATTTAAAACATAAATGAAAACACTTGAAGAAAGTAATTAGAGTAAATATACACAAAATAATTAAAACGTTAGATCGTTCTTAAAAACAACATCGTCAACTCACTAGCTAAAAACATTTAAAACATAATATAAAGTCTTTGAACATAATTTAACACTTTTATTCTTTCATGAGCCATAACCCCCAAGGTCGTTCCGCGCTTGGTAACATAAGCTTGCATCGTATCACACTTATTCCATTTCATTTGGATCACATTCAATACCTACATCACAAGAAGGATAATGAGCCTATTGCCCAATAAAAGATATAAATGAAATGCAAATGCAATGCCTATGACAACTCTATATGCACATGTCTGATAGAAGAGAATCTATCCCTTCTCTTTAATTAAAATTTGATGTACCGTCAAAACATTAGAGATATTTCCCACAAGGAGATAGATACATCCTCGAGATACAACTTGAGCAGTAACTTCCAAGCCATCCCAACGTGGGAGGAGGCAAGTTTCCTCAAGCAGATCTGTCACTATACACCCCAACCTCCACATGTCTATTTACATATATTAAGTTCATTATTATCTCGTAGAATGCATGATATGCAACCTTAACTAACATGTCTATATGATATGCATGAATATCACACAGCAATTCATATATCGCAGGGAAAACAATACAATCAATTAGTAAACAATGAGGCATAAATTATGAATCAACTTTAATTTATTACTAAGCATGCTATCACATATAATCAAACAATAATTCAACGTACATCACAAACAACCAATAGAGCATGAACAATAATGCAATTGTGAACAAATCCTATAGGAATACTATAACTAAATGTCAGTAAATGGAAGAATATTATATCACTCTCTTTATTCAATTATTTCCATTAATTTTTACCTTAATAGGGATACAACACACTTATAATTCTTTCGTCTTTCACATGTTATTATTGACAGGTTATTCATAATTTATTTCCAACATGAACAATTCCCTTTTAAAACAATATTTATTCAATAGTGAAGGACTAACACATAGCAATTATACTTCCTTCACTCATAACCAAACCTACTATGCATTAAGAACACAAAGAGATACTATCGAAAGGGAATATGCTATAAACTTTATTACAAAATATTCCAGTAGCCATACTTCTCATCAAACATACATAAACTTTATTCAATGTGTATCTACAGGTTCCAATTATCCTAAACTCTTAATAGAGGGCAATACAGGGAGAATTCATCCAACAGAAACATTTTCACTTAAGACTTACTAGATATAGGAGCATATAATTCCTAAAAGAATTACACAAAACCCAATTCTTTAAAAACATACTATTAGCATATTAGTTTATCAAGGGAAGCATATTCATTACGGGGTTCATACTGAAGAAAAAAAACTTGTTATCATGGATATAATCGATAGATGCACATATAGAAAATTATCTTTACAGAGAACCTTTCAAGAAGTTGCACAAAAAATTATCAACAAACAAGCTTACTCCTGTGATGTAGGTCCTTACAAATAAAAAACACACATAATCCCTTACCTTGCTTAACCTTCTTGTCTTCTTACTTAGTAGAAATCCCTCTCCTCACTATCGAAGCGTTTCCTCCAAAAACACAGAACCAGAAAAGCAACCGTTGAGTGAACTCAGAAGAGTGATTTCCTACCTAATGCCCTCTAAATCCACTCTAAACCTCACAGAGGACGTTGAGGAGACGCGACACTTTGATCTTCAGTGACTCCTTAAGCTTAAAAGCAACAGTTATACGTTTTTAGACAGATGGTCATTATTTCAGACAATCGATTCAACATCCATGATCGACCACCATCACACACTAATCAGCTGTTAATTTTGTTTTCCAGATTACCGGTCGATCATTGCCCAATTTACGATCGACCACCACACCAATTTCACACTACCAAGATCAACTGCGAATCCACCTGATCGATCATCACATAAATGGAAATTCTACCGTAACCTACATTAATCCTATATTCTCCTAATATAATTATAAATAACCACAACTCTAAAAATCCGATACACTTCAAAGTATTAAAATGTTATCATTCACAATGATCTCAACTATAAAGCGTGACAGTTTCACAATGACCATATATTACTTTTTACTTATTCTAAGCTTTACACATAATTGAATACCCTGGGTATTACATACTCCCCTCATTAAAATTTTATCCCCAAAATTTCAGCTAATGAAATAATTTCGAGTACTTAGCTTCCATGTCTTCTTTTTACTCCTAAGTAGCCTCCTTAGTTCAATGATTCTGTCATAACACTTTAACAAGTGGAGTCTTTTTGTGTCGTAGTTCCTTAATCCTTGAATCCAGAATTTGAACTGGTCTTTCTTTGTAACTTAAGTTTAATTGAACTTTGATATGTTCCTGAGGGTATGCTTGAACTGAATTTTCAAGGCACTTCTTTAACATAGACACATGGAACACGTTGTGAACCCCATCCATAGAGGCTGGCAATGATAACTAATATGTCATCCTTCCTATTCTCTTCGCAATTGGAAACAGACCAATGTACCATAGACTTAACTTCCCTTTCTTTCCGAACCGCATAACCCCTTTAAGTGATGATATTTTAAAAAACACTGGGTCTCATTCGTCAAATTCCAATTCTCTTCGATGAAAATCCGTATAACTTTTCTAGCAAATTTGAGTCGCTAACATCCATTGACAGATAATTAGAGCTGATTCAGAGGTTTTCTATATCATATCCAGCCTGTATAATTCTGGTTTTTCAAACTCATCCCAATGCACAGGAGATCTACACTTTCTACCATACAAAGCTTCATAAGATGTCATTCCTATCGTGGCTTGAAAGCTATTGTTGTAGGCAAACTCGACTAATGGTAGTATCCCTCCCCATCCAACTTGAAATTCTAACACACAAGCTCTTAACATCCTCCAATCTCTGAATTGTTCGCTCATTTTGTCCATCAGTTTGCAGTGAAAGGCAGTGTTAAACTTTAACTTCGTACCCATAGCCTTATTCAAACTTTTCCAAAATATGGAGGTAAACCTAAGATCCCTATCTGATATGATTGAGACCAGCACTCCGTGTAAGCACACAATCTCCTTAACATACAATCTTGCGAACTAGTTTATCTTGTAAGTCATAACTATTTGTCCATCAGTTTACGGTGAAAGGCAATGCTAAACTTTAACTTCGTACCCATAGCCTTATTCAAACTTTTCCAAAATATGGAGGTAAACCTAGGATCCCTATCTGATATGATTGAGACCGGCACTCCGAGTAAGGACACAATCTCCTTAACATACAATCTTTCAAAATGGTTTATCTTATATGTCATAACTATAGGTAGGAAATGAGAAACCTTTTTTAGTTTGTCAACAATCACCCAAATTGCATCAAATCCTCTCACTGTCCTAGGTAATCTCGTGACAAAGTCTATAGTGATACGCTCCCATTTCCATTCTAGTATAGGCATTGGTTGAAGCATTCCTCATGGCCTTTCATGTTTCACCTTCACTTGTTGGCATACGTGACATAATGTCACATATTGCGCAATATCAAATTTCATTATTGACCAATAGTAATGCAATTTGAGGTCCTTATACATCTTCTTGCATCAAGGGTGAATTGAAAAATTTAATGAATGTGCTTCCCTTATGATTGTTAGCTGCAATTCTGACTTGTCTAGTACATACCATCTATCCTTAAATTTCACAATCCCATTACTAGACATGGAGTAGTACTGATATTTCTAAAGAGTTGGGTTTAGATTGAAATCTTTGCACTTCTTTTCTTCTAATTGAGCCTCTTTAATTCTCTCCAATAGTGTAGTTTTCAATGTCAGTGTTGACAAAAGAGCAGTTAACTGCATAGGAACCAGCTATACATCCAATTCTTGAATATTCTTATGAAGTCCTACAAACATTTCTTCACATAGTATACTCATAACTGCCACTTTTATACTCAGAGCATCTGCTACTACATTTACCTTCCCAGAGTGATATTTAATTTCACAGTGTTAATCTTTCACAAACTCTAACTACCGCCACTACCTCATGTTTAACTCCTTTTGAGTGAAAATATACTTTAAACTTTTGTGATCTGTAAAGATTTCACACCACTACCCATACAAATAGTGTCTCCATATTTGAAGTGCAAACACTACTGCAGCAAGTTCAATATCATGAGTGGGATAATTTGTCTCATACGGTTTCAGTTGCCTTGAAGCATAAGCGATTACCTTCCCATTATGCATAAGTACTCCACCTAATCCACTCTTGGAGGCATCACAATAGATACAATAATTGCCTTCTTCTACAGGCAGGGTTAAAACAAGAGCTGAGGTCAAATGATGTTTCAGTTCTTGAAAACTCTCCTCCCAGTCATTTGTCCACCAAAACCACACATTCTTCTTCATTAAGCTAGTTAGTGGAAGTGCAATTTTGGAAAACCCACTTATAAACCGCTAGTAATAGCCTGCCATACCAAGAAAACTTCCCACTTCTCCCACATTCTTTGGTTGTGATCAATCCACCACTGCTTTGATCTTGGTTGGGTCCACCTTTATTCTTTCCTTAGAAATTACATGGCTGAGAAAACTTACTTTGTTCGCCAGAATTTACATTTAGGGAACTTTGCATACAACTAATGCTTCACACGTACAGACAGGGAAATTCTCAAACGTTCCCAGTGCTCCTCTTCAGAGAGTGAATAAATTAGAATACCATTGATGAATACAATGATAAATTTATCCAGATACTCCCCAAAGACCAGGTTCATCAAGTCCATAAATACCACCAGAGCATTGGTTAACCTGAATGACATTACTAGGAAATCATAATGGCCATATCGAATTCTAAATGTTGTCTTGGGGATATCATCAGGCTTAACTTTCAACTGATAATACCCAGACCGGAGGTCGATCTTTGAAAAGACACAGATTCTTTGTATCTGATCAAACAAATCATCTATTCTACGTAGAGGATATCAATTCTTAATTGTCACTTTATTTAGCTCACGGTAGTCAATACACATCCTCATCGATCCATCCTCCTTATTCATAAATAGGATTGGCGCTCCCCAAGGTGAAATATTGGGACGAATAAACCCATTGTTAATTAACTCTTTGAGTTTGACTTTCAATTTCCTTAATTTTTTCGGGGCCATTGTGTATAGGTTCTTAGAAATCAGTTTCGTTCCAGGATGTAGATCGATTAGAAATTTGATTTCTCTATCCATAGGCAATCTAGGAAGATTGTCTAGAAAAACTTCTAGAAAGTCTTGAATGATTGGAATTTCCTCCTGTTTTGTCTTTGATACCACTGTCATGTTTATACTAACAAGAAACCCTTCACCTCCATTCCTCATTAATTGATCTGCTTTGAATGCAGAAATTACAGTCAATCTACTCTTTTCCTTACTCCGATGAAACGTGTGTTGTTCGCCATCAGGGGAGAGAAAATATACTTCTCTCTTTCTACAATTTATCATTGCTTGGTGCGGAGATAATCAATTAATGCCCAGGATAATATCATACCCTTTCATGTCCATGACAATCAGGTCAGCATGAAAAACATGATTGATTATTTTTATGGTGTACGCCTTTAGGATTCCATCGGTAATCAAGCATTCACCAGAGGATAAGAGTACCCTATATTCACGCTTTTCTTGTTCGGGGAAACAATTTATTTTTATACTAAATTCCTTCGCAATGAAGGAATGAGTAGCTCCATAATCGAATAAAACACATGCGGATATATCACTAATTAAAATTTCATCTGACATAACCGGAATGCAATAACATTACGAGCTACTCAAAAGAACTTTAAGTAGCTATTTCAATAATAATGCATACCAGACACCATAGTAGGCTCCCCACCTCATCGTCATATTGAGCTTCATTACCATACAAAGAAAAGACCCTTGGTACCACTCCCCCAGATCCTCTGATTCCAGCTAAGCCAAATTTGGTAATATGCCAAGGCTCCCCGAACTTAAAACACTATCCAATACCCACTCCATTGTAACGACCTGGACTTTTCATAAATCCTTTAAAATGCGAGGAAATTTGAAATTTCTCTTTGAAACCAGTCAGAGCACGCCTAAATCGGACCGCTACTACCGTTCATAAAACTCATTATAAAATCCTATTTAATAAAACTATGATGAAGCGTTATGAAAATCTTTTATTTAAAACATTGCGGAAGTCTAAATAATTTAATGAAATAAACTAACTTTTTTAATTACAATTTAGAAAACTAAATTTAATTACACTATTTCTCTTTTATCCTTTTTATGCCTAGTCAGCCACGAACTCCCTCGCGTGTGCAAACCCTTCATCCCTATTTTATGATATGTTTGTTGTCTGTTTGTTATATGTTCATCGTTTGTACCTACACCACAAGTAATATGGCTCAGTAAGGAAAAGGGCTAATGCAATTATGAAATGCCTCTCTTTAGTTCTTTTCGTTAAGCCATTTGTTCAATTATTACTTCCTATTAGCCATTCGTTCGTTCGTCAAGTTAGTCTCCTATGTGCATACTCGATATCAGACTACAACTAGCCTCCCATGTGCATACTATTTGTTAAGCTAGAAACTAATATCCTGTGTGCATACTAGCTGCCAAGCTGAACTAGCCTCCTGTGTGCATACTAGCTGCCAGACTAGACCTGTCCACCCTATTATTCTATCATTCATTCTTACATTTTCCTCACTCATGCATGCGTCCTATTCCTTTCTATTAGCATGATGCATGAACATACATTCTCAACCTATAATGATGCATGATGCGTTCTGACATAACATTCATAATAATTGAAGTGCGCATATAAAGGAAAGTAACTGTAATTGAAATTGCGCATATAAGAAAGTAAAGCATATATAGAAGGAAATAACTGCGCACAACAGAAAACAAGTACAATATCGAATTGGAACAAAAAATGCATACAGTTAAGGGATGGTACAGTAAACATGCAAGTGATTTATCTAGACTAGCATATTTAGGCAATTATAAATAGAGATATGCATAGACAACAAATAACGAAAACATGCCCATAAATTGATAATCTATATTCTAGTTGATTAAGCATGCTTTTATTCTAATTAATTAAAACAAGTTATCATCAATAGTCTAATTGATTACCCTAATGAATTTCATGCTCAAGAGGGTACCATTATTATCCTAATTAGATATCTTAGTTAATTCCCTAGTCCATTTACATGCTCAAGTATTAATTACTAACTACACAACTTGTTAATTAACATGCTTCAATTAAAGACTTTGATTATTATCAAGGATGCTTTTATTCTAGTTAATTAATTAGACATGATAATTAAACATACTAATTACATGCTAATCATTCTAGTTAAGTTTGTTAATTAACATGCTTGTTTAGTTAATTATTATAGATAGTTTACATGCTCAAGGAAAGATTTCAATTATACTTCTAATTAGTTTAGTTATTCTAATGGATTAACATAATTATTCTAATTAATTAACATACTCAAGTCTAATTGATTAATTTAGGTAATTATTGTAGTTAAGCTAATTAACATGCTAAATTACGTGTCATCCTAGTTAATTAATCTAGTTAATTAACATGCTCAATGGTGAACTAAACAACTAGTTAAGTTAATTAACATATTACATATGCTTAAGTCTAGTTGTTTAGTCTAATTGATTTCATGCTCAAGTTCAATTAAGATTATAATTGTGGTCCTAATTGATTACTCTATAGCTAATTATTCGAGTTAATTACTTATTCTAGTTAAGTTAATAAACATGCTCTATTATTCTAAGTTAAGTTAATAACATGCTCAAGTAATACAAGTTAAATGCCCTAGTTCTTTATCTTAGTTAAGTTACATGCTCAATTCACATCATTAGTTAATTGCATGCTTAGAATACATGATTAGTTAAATTACTCTAAACATGCTTGCTAGTTAGTTCATTAACAATTAAACATGCCCATTAGTTAATGTGACATGCATTAGTCAATTAAGATGTTAATTAATTACCCTAATTACTTACATGCTTAATAAGTAACAGTAAGTAAGAGACTAAGCATATGTGCATGAGAAAAGACAACAGCAGGATTAAACCACAAGAAAATTAGACAGTGAGCATTTCTCGTTTTACGCTTTAACCCTTTTATCCTTTCATTATTAACATTACATTTGCATCACTTAACAGACAATGAAACAGAGCACATCAACAAAGGAAGTATCACAGAGTTTAACTGAAAATTACATAACACAATTCACAACAACTACCTAGCACTAGCATGTAAGCATTTTAACAATAAGCATTTTAAGGCAAACAACATACTTAACAATCATTTTAAGAACACTAACACTAAACTCACGCACACACTTGTGGTGTAGGGCCTCCAAATGGCCAAGACACCCCTAATCCCTTACCAATATGATGAACTAAAATCATCCGGAAGTCAATTCCTAGACACATTAGGACATGAATCCTTGTCCTCAAGGTGTCCCAAGCATCGGGGACATTATGCAATGCACTCGCGGATGACATAATGCGTCCACAGTGTTGTCTGCAGGCATCCGTAAATGCCCTGGATGGCCTTTCCTTGCATATCTCCGACTTAACTCCTATCCCGTAACAATTTCCCCATGAATACCCATCATAAAATGACACGTATAAATAGGCAACATAATTTCCTACTTACCCGTTTGTCCCTTAATTACATCATGTATACGGGGAAAACATGATAGAAATACCACTAGACTTAACGCTCTAGCACAACCTTGGTAATACCCCGATAACTATCCAACTTAAAAAGTCGGTGTGTTACATCTACATTCTCCTTTATGATTCTTTTTGCACTTCGGACATTGATTCGATTGATATGTCCTCACATTGGATGGGATAGTAACTGCCTCGTTCATAGGGTGCTTCTCCTTTATTTGTTTTACTTCATAATCTGAAGGCCTTTTGTCCCTTTGTTCACCATTGGTCCACTCTTCTGCTGCTGATTCAAAGCATTCATCAAGAACCTTTGATTCACTTCTCGCTGTTTAGCCACCATCATTTCGGCATCTTCAACTTTTAATGCCTTAGAGACAATCCTTGTATATGGGACATCCTAAGTACCAAAAATTTTGACTCCTTTGAAAATCTCATCCTTTAGTCCCTGAAAAAACTTATGGACCTTATGCTCATTGTTCGCCTCTCGGTGTGACGCAAATTGAGATACCATTTCAAATTTCCTTACATACTCGAATACAGTTCTAGTTTGGCACAACTAGACAAATTCCACCAGTTTCTTCGATCGGATCGCTTGATTGAAATACTTCTCATAGAAGATTTCCTTGTATTTGTCCCACGTCAAAGCTCAAACATCTTGTGTTGCCTTCACGATATCCCACCAGAACCTCGCATCCTGAATCAGTAGGTACGCAGCACATGAAACTTTCTTGGTCTCTCTAATCCTTGCGTACTCGAACATGTCCTTTAAAGATTGAATCCATTCTTCAGCTCCCATGGCTTTTGTAATATTTCCATTGAAGCTTGGAGGCTTAAGTCTCCTAAAATTCTCACAACCAGCTTACTTGGGAACCACCACTTGGCGTTGATTTCCATTCTCGTTCTCCCTCTCCATAATGCGTTCCATGAACTAGAACTGGCGATCCACAATAGCCGTCAGGCGACCTAGAGAGTCATTTCTGCCATTTTATGGGACAACGGGTTCTTGACCAATGACATTTCCAAGACTAGCAACTTCTTCGTCCCTAGCTATATTAGCCTGAACGTTTCCTCTGGTTGCCCTTGCCATTCTATTATCCTATAATAATACTTTTATTGTTTGGTATTAGTTGTTTCAAAACATTAAACTAGTTATCATACAGGATTATACATTAGGGAGTATTAGATTTATTATTCTTTAGGAATTTTATTAGAAGGTATTGATTTATTCATTTATTTATTTTATATATATATTTTATGAAGTATTAAAACAAGCAATTAATCTAACAAAACAATTTACACTAACACAACAATTTAAACTAGCAATGAAATTTAACTAACAAAGCAATGTAACAAGGCACTTACAGACGAAGAAGTATGCCGCGACAAATATTGTGTTACTAGCAGTCTACAAAACTGCGTTAGACTCGGTTATGCTCTGATACCATAATTGTAATAGCCTAATTTCCATTTCACATTTTCATAAAATTTTTCTCATTTAAAACTTAAATGAAAACATTTGAATAAAGTTATCAGAGTAAATATACAAGGAATAACTAAAACATATAATTAAAAGGTTAAACCATTCTAAAAAATAACATTGTCAACCCACTAGTTAAAAACATTTAAAACATAATATAAAGTCTTTGTACATAATTTAACACTTTTATTCTTTCATGAGCCATAACCCCCAAGGTCATTCCGTGCCTGGTAACACAAGCTTGCATCACATCACACTTCTTTCACATTCACTACATTTGGATCGCATTCAATACGTACATAACAGGAAGGATAATGAGCCTATTGCCTAGTAAGAGATATAAATGAAATGCAAATACAATGCCTATCACGACTCTATATGCACATGTCTGATAGAAAAGAACTTATCCCTTCTCTTTAATTAAAGTTTCTTGTATCGTTAGAACATTGGAGATATTTCCCACAGGGAGATAGATACATCCTCAGGATACAACTTGAACAGCAACTTCCAAGCCATCCCTACGTGGGAGGAGGCAAGTTCCCTCAAGCAGATCCCTCACTATACACCGCAACTTTCGCATGTCTATTTACATATATTAAGTTCATTATTATCTCGTGCAATGGATGATATGCAACCTTAATTGACATGTCTATATGATATGTATGAATGTCACACAGCAGTTCATATATCGGAAGGAAAGCATTACAATCAATTAGGAAACAATGAAGCATGAATTATGAATCAACATTAATTTAATACTAAGCATACTGTCATGTATAATCAAAGCAAGAATTTAACATACATCACAAACAACTAATGCAGCATGAACAATAATGCAATTGTGAAAAAATTCTATAGGAATACTATAACTAAATGTTAGTAAATGGAAGACTATCATATCACTCTCTTTATTCAATTATTTCCATTAGCATAAAAGTGTGTTTACCTTAATAGGGATACAACACACTTATAATTCTTTCATCTTTCACATGTTTTTATTGACAGGTTATTCATAATTTATTTCCAGCAGGGACAATTCCTTTTTAAAACAATATTTATTTAGTAGTGAAGGACTAACACATAGCAATTATACTTCCTTCACTCACAACCAAACCTACTATGCATTAAGAACACAAAGAGATAATATCGAAAGGGAATATGCTATAAAATTTATCTACAAAATATTCAAGTAGCCATACTTCTCATCAAACATCCATCAACCTTATTCAATGTGCATCAACAGGTTCCAACTATCCTAAACTCTTAATGGAGGGCAATACATGGAGTATTCATCCAACAAAAACATTTTCACTTAAGACTTACTCGATACAAGAGCATATAATTCCTAAAAGAATTACACAAATTCCAATTCTTCAAAAACATACTATTAGCATATTAGTTTATCACGGAAAGCAAATTCATTAAGGGGTTCATAGTGAAGAAAAAAATACTTGTTATCATGGAAATAATTGACAGATGCACATATAGAAAATTATCTTTACAGAGAACCATTCAATAAGTTGCACAAACAATCATCAACAAACAAGTCTACTTATGGTGCAATGCATGCATATGTCTCCTTATAGTGCAATGCATGCATATGTCTTCCTTTTCATAACATGTCTAACCATGATGCCTACCATGTATACAATGCACACAATTTAATAGTTTATACTACACATTGAGAAAACAATACAATCTATGTAGCAGTTTATTGAAGCATGAAACAACAAGTCATTTTCAATCTATTTAACACATGCTGTAAACCAATATTTTAACAACGCAGTAACAACTTATTCCACATTTCCAACCTATCAGCATGCTATAACATCTTAAATAAAGTAGCGAGCTATTCGAACCACATACTCAACATGTATACCTAATTAACAGAGCACAGAACAACATATATCAAGTAGAATATAACATGCAACAACCTCAACATTTCCATTAAGTATAGTAGTAAGGAAGATCAACAAAAACATTTTCCTACATCAATTACTACCAGTAGAAAGCAATAATCTATCAAGCATAAACTATAGAGAATACCTCCATCCTTTTCATCATTTCTATCAATGAACCAAAGCCAACAAGTGAATATTTTTGCAACATTCATATCAACGAAACAAGGAACATAGCCAATAACAGAACCTTATCACCTACTCACCTGAGAGGATTTCCAGCACCCTCTTAACACTTGCTGTCTTTATCCTCCAACCACAACCGACAGCATGCCTCCCCTTCCCCTAGCTTTTTAGAGGCTGTCGCTGGAAGGTTGTACGGGGTTGTCTGCTTGGCAGACAACAAGCTGCTCAAACCGGTCAAGTCAGACCCGGTCACACCCAATCAAAACCACACCCATGCCATCTCGAGTTCGCCGGGTTCCATCCCTGAAACACTCTCCAGCCAACACCTGATCCTCAAAATGTGAAAGAGGAGGAAAACTGAACAAACATACCTCTGATTTGTCACCAAAAATCGTGACCCGTGGAACTCCCGAGTTGTCCCACGCCGCCTCGCCTCCCAAGCCCTAACCCATGACACCCCTCGACGTCGCCCGTTGCACGCCCACCAGAACGAACCCGAGATGCCAATGAAGCCCAACCTCGAGCCCACCTCGCCTCACTTGTCACTCTCTTACCTCTCCCCGTTGTCTCTCTTTTCTTTCTCCTCGATTTCTCCCTCCGAAGAATGGCTATTCAGCCTTTCTTATTTTCCCTTCAACCAGTTCACTTAGTGAACTGATTCAAAAGGGTGTGAACCGGTTCTGCTGAATCGGTTCTGCTGAATCGGTTCTGCTGAACCGGTTCTGCTGAACCGGTTCATGCCTTTCATATTTCTTCCTTAATCCTTTTTTAATCCAATTAAATCATAATAACCATCCTCTAATGGTTTAACCCCTCTCTATTTTTATTCAATAAATCCTTAAATTTAAAATGATTATAAGTAATTCCAAACTTATAATTTAATAATCTTAACAAATTCTTAAAGTGAAAACTCACGAATACATCCTTGGTAATACCCCGACAATTATCTAATTAATCAAAATCTCTCAAATTACTTTCGAATTATCTTTTTAAATTCTGATATAAAAGTCGGGGTATTACAGAGGAAGGCAGAGGAGTGTGCTTGATTTTTCAGAGAACAGAAGAGAGAAAAGAAAGAGACAAAGGGGAGAATTACTCTGGTTGTTGGTTTTACAGAGCAGTGTACAAGAGAAGTGTTCTTGGGTAGCAGAGAAGGGAGTGAGCCGTTTCTTCTGTCTGGCTTCTTGCCTGTTACTAGCGTGAAGACGAAATTCTACAGGGTAAGTTTGTGAAGAAGTAACGAATACGATGTGTGGCCAGTGGAGACCTACATCACAGAACTATTGTTTGTTTGAGTACTGCTTTGGTTATTTGCCGTTTATTGTTAACCTATTGTTGTTAAATGATTTAAGTTACTACCATTATATTTGGATGAGAGGCTGGATAAAATTTGGTAATATATTGTTAACTGTGATTCTATGGTTTACTGTGAACTGTGAGGCTTTAGATGATGAAGAATTGTTCTACTATATTGAATGATTTGTTACTGCCTTTTTTAATTGGATCGAGAAACTGAATAGCTATTGTCATTCATAGCCTCTATGATTTCTTATGACCTAGAGGGTTGGTTAATGATGGAAAGTGTTATTCTACTATTTTGAATTTGCTCTCTTGTTTCACAAATTGTTCTCTGTTAATAAATTTACAACCCTTTCTAATACAATAGTCCCTTGAATTTTTCTTTAGAAATCATTAATAAATGCTTTATGATAGAAGGGATTGTTTAGCTTGAGCCATGAACTGTTATCTCATTGTTTCAATGCTATGTTTCTTTTTTGTATATTCTGCATATTATTGTGGACTGAATATTGGACGACATACATGCATCATGATTAAGATTTATGAAAATGTTGACATATGCATGATATGTTAATTAAATGAATGAAATAAACGTAAATAGGCATGTGGGGTTTAAGGAGATGGGTAACGGTGCTTGATGGTAACACCCCAAATGGATAACTTGTCCCTCGTAGGGATTGAGTTATGGTGAAGTCCACATGGACCAACAGATGTATCCCTTCTTCTGTTCCAGAAATCCCCAATGCTTGGAATGGTAAGCGAAACACAAACTAAAATACAGAGAAGATAGGTTCTTCTCTGAGATAGACTGCATAAGCATGCATGAGTATTGCATTTCATTCTATTCCTTGCTGAGTGTTAGGCTCATTGTTTTATCCTATGATGTAGGTGACTGTCATGATATCAATGATATACCTATGGAGGAGGAAGCATTGCTTGATGAGCACTTGGCTTATCGGTTGGTTTGACCTGAGGGTTATGGCTCACGAAAAGTAAAATGGGGGTTTTGAAATAGTTGATGGTTTTGGTAATATGATAAATGATTTGTGTAAACAATGGATTTTGTTTAAAGTGTTAAAACTATATTTTGAAGTTGCTACTAGTTTCCACTTTACTTACTCTTATCTATTTTCCTCTTGCACATTTTAAATAAATTAAAGAAAAATTTTATATGTCTAAGAAAAAGTTAAGGATTTTATTTATGGGTCATTACAAACAATCTCCTGAAGGCATCCCTAATTCTTGTGATGTAGCCCTCAAAGAGGGAAAGAACATGCACATTTCTCACCTGGCGGTCTTCAATGCAATTTAACACAAATGCTTATCTTTCTGTGTATTAATGTACACCTTCAAAATTACTAAAACTTTCATCAATAACTATTTCCTATCATCCATTCCATAATACCGTTAGTGAATAGATCCTTATTACATACTCAACCAACTATTTCCGACCAAGAGCAACCAACTGAATCTTATTCTCAACATTTTTCTTTACTTCACTATTTATCATTTTCGTGCACAACAGACAATGTGATTTATGTAAGTAAGCATCAAACACAACAACCTTAAAATAACCCCACTGCCAAGTATAAAATCCTAAACCATGATCATTAAAAGCTGTCACTAAAATAAATAATAAGACCTCAATTACTCGAAGCGTAACATCTATTAATAACCAGTAAGCTTTAAGCACAACAGAGAACGAAATCCCCACAGGGTCCACTCAAAACAGGGACCAAACCCAATCACCAAAAGGTAAATCCTTTATAATATCTATCAATATAGTAATTATCATAGAGATTAAAATCCAATTGACTGAGCTTAAAAATTCACCATGTCCAGTAAGCAGAAATTAAAATTAAGAGCCTAACTCATTCAACAGACAAGGTTTCGGCAGTGTCCATCAACAGAAAAATGCGAAAGAGAAGGGACCCATAACAACAGAATAAAAAATCTCACAGAGTCATTCAAGCAGTGCAAGAAACGGATATCATACCCGAATCAACAGAACTAGAACACTAATAGAGTCCATCAATCAGCAAAGAAATGGAGGAAAAACCCCTGCTTGTACCTAGCAAAGGTCGAGAGAAAAAGGAGAAAGCTGAAACTCCTTAACTGATATTCCTTCCTTTCTCTTCGGAATTACCCGTGTTCGCCCAAGCCCTAACCGGTTCTCTATTTTATGTAAATGCCCTACCCTTTCACTGCTTCAGGTTTTTAATTCTTATATGTCTAGGTTGATCAACCTAGGTTTTTTGGTCGATCGCCCAAAGGGTTTTGATTGACCACCAGTTGCCCTGATCAGCCGCAAACCAAGTGTCTAGGTTTATGACCAACACAGACCACAATCGACCAGCCCCA
Organism: Begonia loranthoides; assembly: GCA_022433065.1. Lineage (NCBI taxonomy): Eukaryota > Viridiplantae > Streptophyta > Magnoliopsida > Cucurbitales > Begoniaceae > Begonia > Begonia loranthoides. The sequence goes on along the minus strand of CM039477.1, from coordinate 12,392,601 downwards.
ACATTGATTACAAGATCAACCGACTTCAACATTGCCAATCTACTTATATGCCATTGCCATTTTCGCAGTCGATCATATGATCGACTGATTCCAACGTTGCCAATCTACTTCTATGCTATTGTCATTTTTGCGGTCGATCACATGATTGACCGATCCCTTCTTTGTTAAACTCCTTGCCACGGTTATTTTCGAGGTCGATAAACCAACATTGCAAGTCTTTGAATAACTTGAAACCTTGATGATCGACCGCAACTCCTTCATGGAGATCAACCACATCCTCTACTTCCCTTCTAAATTAACAATTTCTTTTTCTCTAAACTTAACCCACCATTTACTCAATTCATCCTCAATTAATCCATACCTAGAACCATGAAAAGTTAGGATATTACATAGGGTTTGAAACCCTAGGAAGCGTCGTCACCTTCCTATTCCCATTTTCCACACAGCGCACAAACATCTATCTCCACGCAGCAGGAGATGTACTGGGGATAATCTCGTGATACTTTGACACCGAAATCATCCAAATTATCATGAGGATTCATCACTCCTAAATCAAATATCAAACATACCATGAAAATTATATGCACGGAAGTAAACATATAAAACTCTTGTACATAAGTATAATAAAATCAGACATGTTGTGAAACAGTCCCCATCTGTTTTGCATATGTGGTAAGCCACAAAATATTAAGTTTTAAAACCACGGTATGTGAATGCAAAGCAAATAGATGTAAAACCCCTACTTCGATAGTGCTCCTTTTTTACGCTTGGGGCAACAATTTCCTCTGGAAGGATCTCACAGTCCTCAAAGCCATCGGAGCCTACAAACACATCAAATAGAAGTATCCTCACTCATTAGTTTCAAGTATTAGGTGGAAGGGTCCTACACCTGGACTAGGAACCCAACTAAGGGGTAATTGACTCAATCATCCCTTAGTATCGTTCATCAAAAACACTAAAGGATTTCTAAGGTAGACTCACCTCGAATAGGGACGGGGTGTCAAAACTAGCAAGAGAAAATCGCCCTTCACTCTAATCACTTCACCGGAGGAAGAATATTCGTTGATAGAGCAAAAGAGTAGTAGACAGAGGAGTGAGAACAGTGGGGGACTGCACCCCCCATGCACTCTGTAATAAGGGGGGAGGATCCCCTTTGTTTCAGCAACAACCCCCTTGAAAGGGGTTGGTTTTTTTTACCCTTCTTATTTTTATTTTTTTAATAAAATTTGGGTCGGATATAACAATCTTCTCCACTTAAAAAATTTTGTCCTTGAAATTTAGAACAATCTCTTTTGTACCATTGAATAAGTGATGATATTTTGTCATCGTTTCTGATTCAATTTCCCATGTAGATTCTCTTTCATTATGATTCTTCTACTATACTCTAACCAACAGTATCTCACGATGACAAAACTCTTATATCATGACTGATTATTTTATTAGGTTCTTCCTCAAAAGAAACATCCTCTTAGATAGGTACCTCGGGCCAGCAAATCATAACTGATGAATCAGATACATACTTTACCAGCGTGAAAACATCATGAACATAGTTTAACTATGGCGTAAAGTTCTATTGATAAGTTTCCTATCAACATGCTTATTAAGCCGAAGAGGCTTGATGTACGTCTGGGAGTTAATTTCTCCAACACATCAAACAACTAATATCGCAACACGATCGAACTTCCAAAATTACAAAGATGTCATCTTGAAACTTTTTTGACGACTCATAATTGTTTGAAAAAAGTCATCTCATAATCACCCCAACTTTCACAATCAGTACTTGAACTAAAATAGGGCCAAGGTTTACCTACATCTTGACCCGAACTGTACATAGTGATAGTTTGCACTATCTCCATAAAGAATCTCATAAGTTTAAATTCCAACAACAATTGAAAGATTTTATTATATTCGAGGTTAGATAGCTCAGCATAGCACCCCATAAGTTGAAAACTCAAACTATCTTTTTATCGGAAACTACAAATCGCTCAAGTTAAACTCAGTGCTCAAAATCTCTAGAGATCTAAACTTAATCAAAACACTTAGATCTCAATGAGACATAGCTTTGAAAGAATACCTAAGATTGAACATTGACTTCTATATTTATTCTACTTAACTATAACCTATAATAGTCCGTCTTCACTGAAAATGTAAGAACTAAGTAGAAAGATCAATCATTTTGTGACAACTCAACATCACCATATATCTAAAATATTTTCGATAATTGAATCATAAAATCAATAGTTTCCATATCATGTTTCTCGCACCTTAAGTGGTAAGAGCGTAATAACTTAGCAGGTTGTAGGTGTTCAATTTCTAATTTACTAATAAATCAAAATTTAGTCATACATCATCCACACTTAACTCCAAATTAGCCCATTTATACTACTGTTTCAATGTTTCAAACAATTGATATTATCTGTATGAATAACCAAAATTTTGGTTTAAACCCATTAACTAATCTCTTTGTCCGAAATCCAAATTATCAAGCTCTATGAATAAATCAATGAGAAGTCATAATATCATGAGAACTAACTTTTCTATAGTCATGTTGTTCATCCTACTTCAGTTTTTTAAAACTCTCTTTAAGCTCATCATTAAGATTCTACATTTTCTAAACACATTGTGGAAATTTAAGAATTTTCTCCAAACTACATTCCTTAATTATCGAATCAATAGCAGTAGTCAAATAATTCTACCATCCTTTAATATCAGACATAGGAATTAAGGTTTGAGATTAACAACTCAAAATTTTAATCATAAAAGTGCTTTAGCGTAATTGTACTATAGAATAAAATCATAACTCTTCACATTCTCCACCTATCAGAATATTATAGTATTTACTTTAACTATTTCAACTCTTAAAACCAAAGAGAATATTAAACTCCATGCCATAAAATAACTCTATTAATCTTCCAAGGAATAATTTTGCTAACCTAACTCATGAGTTAGGTTAATCTGTCATGACTAATAGAGTTTATAGGTATAAATTTCATCCTTCCACAACTTTAAGCATCCAAATGCAACTCTTGATGCATCAACATAATCAACATTTTATGAACATGCACATAACAGTGCAATAACAACCTTAAATTTCAACTCCTTAGAAATCAACCAAATATTTTCCTTTACAGTCATACTTAACGTTTTCTTTCATTAGGTTATTTAACAATACCAATATTGGATGAAATTCTTGCAATTAGATAATAGTACAACAACCCAAATTTAAGAAAATCTAGACTTTACTCAAACACTTTAGTGGTTCCTGTAACGACATGGTTTTTCTTACTTCAAAAATCACGTTAAATTTAAAACTTTTATAAAACATTAGCAGAAGTCTTTCTTTAAAACCTTTTAAATTAAAATCAGAGTTCTTTTCTTAAAACTGAAATGTTAAAATCCCTTTTACCTTTACCCATTACTAAATTTGTTATAAACAGTGGAAGACTGTAACTATAAAATCCTTTTTATTAAAATGCAGCGGAAGCATAAACGATTCATTTAGATAAATAAACTGTTTACATTAATTTTACAAAACTCTTTTCTCCTTAATCCATTAACCTAGCTAGCCACAAGACTCGCTCGTGCAAATCCTTCATCGACTACTCCTTAGTCTGTTCATCATTTTCTCTTGTGTTTGTACCTACATTGCAAGTCATAAACTATGAGCCTAACGCTCAGTAAGTGATAAAACCTAATATGCTAGTTGCACATGTTGTGCCATTTTAAAACATATGCAGTTTCTCTTTTCATTTTCTTTCTTTTATCTTTTATCTTTTCTCATTTACGTACTTTCTTTCTGTTTTTGCTTCCGTTCCTATTTCTGTATCTGTTTTGGTATCCGTGATTGTACGCCTTTTCGTATATGTTCCCGTGTCTGTTTCTGTACTGTATCCATATATGTGTCTATATCTATTTTCATTTCTAGAAACTCGTTTCTGTTTCCATTTTTGTTTTTGTTTCTATTCCTATTTTCGTGTCAGTTTCTGTGCTCATACCGTTTCCGTATCCATTTCTGTTTTGATTTCGTATTCGTATCCGTTTCTCTTTTCATATTCTTTTCTTTTCTTTTTTTCTTGTGTCGGGCTGAGCTACTGGACCACAGAAACCTTTATCTTTTTCTTTCATTGGGTTATGTGTCGGGCTGAGCTACAGGACCATAGACCCCTTTTTGTTTCCTTTCTTTAGTTGGTCTTTTCTTTATTTTATCTTGAAAGATGTTGGAGATGTCTAAACTTGACGAGGAGGAACAGCAACCTCAACCTCGCATCCCCAGACGACCCCGATTTTTTTGTCTTAATCTTGAAAGGCATTGAAAATGTTTAAACTTGATGAGGAGGAGCAGCCAACTCAACCTCGCATCCCCAGGTGACCCTGGTTTTGTTGTCTTAATCTTGACAGGCATTGGAGATGTCTAAACTTGATGAGGAGGAGCAGCCAACTCAACCTCACATCCCCAGACGACCCTGATTTTGTTGTCCTAATCTTGAAAGGCATTGGAGATGTTTAAACTTGACGAGGAGGAGCAGCGAACTCAACCTCACATCCCCATATGACCCCAGTTTTGTTGTCTTAATCTTGAAAGGAGTTGGAGATGTCTAAACTTGATGAGGAGGAGCAGCCAACTCAACCTCACATCCCCAGATGACCTCGATTTTGTCTGTTCTTTATATTTCGTGACTGTTTCGTTTCTTCTTTGTTTTCTTTTTTTATTGTTTTATGATCGTTTCATTTCTTCTTTGTTTCATTTTTAAAAACCATGCATGGAAACTATTTTCGTATCTTTTGAAAACTATGACGCATGATGCTCGTGAATGCATACATTCTCTATCATATGGTTAGCAGAATCTAATAAAACAACCAACATACAATTCACAGATCATGTTTATAAAGCTGTATACATGCTATAAAAATTGTAGACATGCTTTAACTTAATAGACATGCTTTTAATACTGTAGACATGCTCAACAATTATTAAAACTGTAAACAATGAAATATGAATATCTTATTTTTGCGATGTAGGGCCTGAAGACCAAAGCACACACATATCACTTATCTCGTTTTCTTTAAGCGCTTAACACTTAAACATTATCCTTTTCTTACTTTCTTAGTACCTTCACAATTAACAACATTTATCATTAATCTATGCTAATAATGTAATATCCCAAATTTTTGTTGGGCTAAGCACAAGGCTTATGTGAGGATTTTGGAATAATAGGAGCTGAATTGGACGACTTGAAGATATTGGTCAAGATAAACGTATTTGGAATAAGTGAACTATGATACTCCGTTATGTTTATAATTAGCTTAAGAAAATTATTTGAATTAGTAAAAGAAAATGTACCTGGAGTACGTAACGTATAAGGTTGAAGTTACAAGGCCTACAATATATATTTTGAGTATTAAGGAATAAATTACAGATGGTTGGATAATTCAAATGTTGGCCAATGAGGAAATATGTTTGAACTTAATTGGACATATTTGTTGGACAATATAAAGACTGGAAGTTTGGATATAGTTGGATGTGGAAACGTGGAGGATATATATAAATATATATTTTTTTAATGGGTGTCGCGTTAAGAAAATAAAGTGAGTAAACATGATCCGAAGAAATTTTAGTATAATGTTCAAGATGTTAAATCTACAACCGTTCGAGGTGGTCGATTGACGAAGTGTCGATCGACCGGCGTGCGAAATGGAAGAATTTCTGAAGGAATTGGCTGATGCTTGACTAAAGACTGGTCAATCGACAATGAAGAGAAATCGATCGACTGCAATTAAAAATTGTCATTTGGAATGCATAACTGATGTGTTGATTCATCATCTCAGAGCCTGGATGATTATGGAAGAATTATGATACATTGTTGTAACCTCCTACCTTCGTCTGGGTATGAAGAGTCATCTACCATGGCTATAAATAAGTGCAGTAAGGAATAAGAATGGGGAAGAAAAGGAAGTTGTTACAGAATGCTGTCGTGAGTGTGAGAGATACAGAGCATGGTATTAGTTCAAAAAAACTGGAGAGAAACTTAGGAGATACTCCCATTACGTTCCCTATTATGCCATCAGTCTTGGAAGGAAAATGCTATCGAACATGGATGAAATGATTTTCTGGGATATGCTGATGACGAAGAACTTCAATGAACCCTTTCAAAGATGGGAAACACTATATGAGGTAAGGAATAATATTTCCATGTGGTTTGTCCGAAAGGACCTACATCGTAGGAGTAAGATTTTGTGAATGAATTTCTCTCTGTTGGCCTCTGTAAATTCATAGACCTTGGTGTAAGGAATGGTTTCCATGTTGCTATACTATCTGTTTTCGTAAATATTGGTTCAAGAAATAGTTTTCATACTTGTAAATTGTCTGCTCTATATATATATGTTGGTTAAAATGGTGGTTTACATAATTATAGGTTTTCTGTTCTTCGTAGATATTAGCTTGCATACTTGTATATCGTCTGCTCTTCATATATGTTGGTTAAAGTGATAGTTAGATGTTGGTTTTCATGTTCACATATTGTCTGTTTAATAATTTATACACGTAACGTGATGGATATTGTGAACAATCAACCTTTGATCACAGTCTGGGTGTACATATTGTGTTATTTTGTTAGATAGTTCTAAACAATATACTCGAGAATAGAAAGTTAATACATTTATTACACTTTAACTCTTTGTTACTTTATGGTCCAAATTGTTATATTAATACTTATATTGTTAAGAGATAACGCAACAAGGATAGAAAAATTGATGTATGATAAATAAAGCATGTTTAGTATTAAAGTTATGGTTAAAGCATGATAATCATTGTTAGTTGTTTGTAATATTATTTCCAATATATATGAACTGTTTCGTGTGACATTCATGTAGCCATATTGATAGGATGTACGTCATGCATTTCATGTGCTAATAATAAATATAAGTATGGTGTTTCTATGTGGGTTCAGAAACTGAAGAGGTTGTTCACAGATAGAAACAACTTGTTTGAGTAAGTTCAGAAACTGAAGAAGTTGCTCTCACCTAACGGTAAAACGCTAAACGATAACGAATGTAAATGTATCGGATATTGAAGAGGTTGCTCTCATGTAAAAACAAATCCAAATGGGGAGTTCGAAAATTGAAGAGGTTGCTCTCATCCAACTTACGAGATGGTATATGAAACTAAAGCATGTAGAATTGTCATAGAGGTTAAGATTGCATTACATTTTATATTCTTTACTGGCCAATAGGCTCATTATTCCTCTTGTGATGTAGGTATGAATGATGAACCAGTTAAAGTGAATGTTGAAGGAGCGTGACGTGATACGAGCTTATGTTACCATGCACAAGACGACCTCAGGGATTATGGCTCTATTAAATAAAGTTGTTTTTAAATGCATAAGATATTGTCATGGATTTTAAGTATTTTATTATGTTATTTCTGTAAGACAATTTAATGTTTTATTCTGCGTAACGTACTGTGATATATTTCATTACAATATGTTTTAAATGAGATTTTAAAATGTTCAAAAATTATGAAAATTTTGTAAACGGAAATGGGATGTTACAAATAAGAACCTCATCTACTTGGTACTATTATTCCTCGTTCATTTCGTAATATAATATTATAATCCAAATACTCCGATTCACTAAACAGTTTATAAAACCCATAATTGAATAACCAATAGAGCCATAACTATTATTCCACAAGGTGAACAAAACCAACGAAGCATAAGCTTCACAGTTCATCCAGACAATAACCAATAAGGAGCATTTCCATATATTTTGCCATTTAATAATCCACTCAAGGACATCAATCCAAACAACAGAGCACATTATCTTAGCATTCTATAACAAGTAGCAAAAGACTTATCTTTACCTTGAAGAACACCTGAGAGGCAAAGGCAGATAAGACCCGAGAGCAGCAGCTCACTAACAGAACAAAGAACAATCATCACAACCAAGGAAAACAACAACACAGGAAGTTGAGAGTCCAATCATAGAAGACTTACCACGAATAGCGAAGGCCTCCAGAACTGGCAACATTCAACTGACCCAAACACACGAGGCAGCAGCGAGGGAACCGGCCCCCAGCAAACACATACTCAAGCACATTGTCCACCCTCAGTTCACTCACACATAGTTCATAGTGGGAGAAATCGACAGAACCCACTCATTCCTTCTCCTATTAATTCCTCGCATGAAGCACACAGCTCCACCCGAGAGCGTTTCGCTCCCGTCTCCTAGTTCTTCCAGATCTCTACCTCACACTCTGTCATTCTCAACTTCTCTTCTCCTTTTCACCAGAGAGGTGCGCCATTCCCTGCCACGGACACCCATGCACGTCCCAAGCCATACCCTATCTTTCTCCATTCCTCTCTACAAGGACATCCACTTACCAGTTTGGCTAAGGGGGGGAAGTCATATGTCTTCATCGTTTAGGTGTCCGTCAACCATTAAGAGACGTCTTTTAATCTCTTTGCCATGAGGGACGTTGGTCGCCTTAGTACCAAACGTCCATCATTTCACTTTTAATGACCGTCAGCTGCCTTGTCATGAGGGACATCTGTTCCTCATGAGGCACGTTCGTCGCCTTAATGTTTTATTCGTTCATCAGTTTCTTCGCTGCAACGGATGTCCATTCCTCATGAGAGACGTCTGTCGCCTTCACATTTTAGTCATCCGTAAGTTTCTTTGTTGTAGCAGACATCTGTTCCTCATGAGGGACGTCCGTCGCCTTCACATTTTATTTGCCTGTCAAGGATGTCCGTCAAAACCCAACAGTTGATTGTTTTCTTTCGCCATGAGGGACGTTCGTTTTCCTATAAGGGATGTCCATGTCGCACCAAATGACGCCATCACACTTACATACCATCGTCCGTCTTCACAAAGGGACTTCCATCATGCACCAAACGATGTCATTCTCCCAATATAAAATGTCTGCCACTAACCAGGGACATCCACCTTCTATCAAACGACGTCGCACCCAATATATAAAATATCCACCTTTGATAAGGGACGTCCACCAAGCTTCAAACGACGTCGCTCCCTTCTCCATCCCAACATCTGCCGCCCACAAAGAATGTCCACCCCAACTTGAAGGGCTTCCATTACCTGCACAACAGACGTTTGTCCCTCTCTATAAAGGATGTCCGTCCACCACCAAGTGATGCTCGCTCTTCCACAAAAACGTTCGGCTCCTTGCTACCATGAAGGATGTATGTCCCACTACAAAGGACATCCGCAATCCACACAAAATCACCACGGTTAGCTTAGTCACACTCTGCTCTTCTCTCTCTTCACTTTTAATTAATCCAACACTTTAATCACCATAAATACCTCACTTAACCACTCCTAATAATTCCATCTAATAAATCTTTAATGATTATCCAAGCAATCCAATTACTCTCAATGAATTTCTCAATTATCCCTTTCTTAATTCCACTACAGGAAATCGGGGTATTATAGTTCGAACCTAACATAATTGCAATCTGTATAGAAACCAAAAAAATACTGACTCAGAATCCTTATGTTTGAAAAAATTTAACTCATCGTCTAATAGTTGTATCCAACCACACCTGGCTAACAACTAATGATCTTTAAAAGTATATAACAAAATTCTTAGATGTTCCATATGCTCATCACGAGTATCATAATAATCAATCACTTAAGGAAAACTTAACCAAAATAGTCCACAAAGACCCAAAGATTCACTTCCCCATAATCATAACATTAACACGTTAAGCCAACATCAAAGTTTCAAACTTGAATCGTCCATAATGAACTCAAAAAGTTGATCACACCTACATATCACATTAGCAAATTTATTGATGATAGTTCAACTTGGAATTATTTATAGAAAAACATGTTGACCCTTCCAACTGATTAATCAAGATATTTCTCGATATTAATGAATCATTAATATCGATAGTCACTTGATCAAACTTCAAACACAAAATGAACAAAATTGGAAACAACCTTTCCATTTCCAAACAACATCAAAACTGGAATATCTCCTCATGACATACTAAACATGTGAAACTTATTCTACAACCAATCAATTTGTAGCAATCAAAGTTTATACACCTCGCCTAAACTATCTCGTACGAAATAACATAAACTAGAGCATTGCTAGGTACAAAATAAATGCATAACTTAAACTCACGGTAGGGTGGTAATGTAACGACCTAGTATTTCGTAAATCCGTTAAAATGGGTAAATTTTGAAATTTTCTTTTTAAAGCAAAACATATCAGAGTGTGTCTAACCAGATCGCTACTGACTCTTTCCTTAAACTCGTTATGAAAAACCAATTGATAAAATGTGCAGAAGCGTTATAAAATAAATCATTATAAAATATGGCAGAAGCGTAAATGAATCGTTTAAAGAAGAAACTAAACAATGAAGTACAAAGTAATAAAACTTAATGAGATTACAACCATTTCTCAGTTTACTCTTAGCTTGGCCAGCCCCAATCTCACCCGTGCAAATCCTTCACCTCTGATTTAGTATTTTTTCATCGTTCTCGTATATGAGCCTATTATTATATGTTCGTCGTTTGTTCTTACACCACAAGTAATACATGAGCCTAATGGCCTAGTAAGGAAAAGGGTTTTAATGCAATTATGCTTATGACTCTCTTTAGTTCTTTTGGAATGGGGGCCACCCAAACCAATCTTTTCATTACGTTCATTCTTTCATTCGTGCTTTACTTGTACTTCGAGTTGGAGATTGAAGAACCCATATGGGATGGTATAGTTTGCCGGATCTAACCTCCTGTGGACAACTAGGTCCCCTTCCTGACAAGGTAGGGGTATTTCTTAGCTGCCAGACTAGAACTGCTACCCATCCACCTCCCCAACTCCCTTTTCTTTCCTTTCATTCAATTTTCGTTAACGTTTTCCCCTCACTTAATGTGTGTGAGTACCGCCCCAAGGTGGCACTCCCTACTTTGTTTCTATTAACATGATGTATGATGCATATAACGTAACATTAATAATAATTGAAGTGCGCATATAAGTAATTGAAAGCAAACTGTAATTGAAAGCGCATATGAGGAATGACAGAAATTAAAAGCGTACAACAAGGAACAGTTATATCAAATTGAACGACGAACGAATAATAAGCAACGGTAAGGCAAAGGTGCGATGAATTACAACAACTAAACATGCTTGTTAACTAATTTAAACTAAACATGCTCACAATTATTAGTTTAAATGGAAACATACTTTAGACAATAAATAACGGAAACATGCTTATAAATTCGTAATTTCTTATCCTAGTTGATTAAGCATGATTTTATTCTAATTGATTAAAGATGTTATACTTTAATAGTCTAGTTTAGTTAATTAACTGATTAATTAATTAAGCACGCTCAGATAAGTTGGTTAAACATACAAGGATTGAACATACGAGCATAATTATAAATCATTATCCTAGTTAATTATATGCTCAGGTCTAGTTAATTACTCTAACCAATTTACATGCTCAAATTCTAATTGAGTTAATTACTCTAGTGAATTAACATGCTCAAGGAATAATTAACAACTAGTTAAACATGCTCGTACAATTGTCGTCCTAATATACATGCACACGTTCATATTAGAAAATGGAATTGATAGAACAATATATGCATAGACCAATAGAAATGACAATAAACACGGAGAGACTTACGATATACAACAAGTAATTAATAAAGAACAAAACAGTTCAGGGAATTCTTGCTCATTTATGCTTCTTTCCTTAGTTCATCATTCTACACCCATCATTAACTCACTAGGCATTCACGGCATTAATTTCTATCAAGTAAGGCATTTGCAGTAAAGAAAATGAACTAACAGTAAAGGAAGTGTCTAAAGAGTACCAACAAGGAAATGCATTTGAGCATGGAACAACAATAAATGAATTAATATCAAACAATAGTTAACTAACATATATGAAGATTAATAGTTAATTGACATGTTTGAAGATTAAACAAGTAGTAGCTAATTAACATGCATGAAGATTAATAGTTAATTTAATTGGTAAATCTAACAACCTAATTAGTTACATGCTTAAATAATAATTAATATGCTTAAGTCAATCAACATGCTTAGATCTAATTAATCACTCTAGTTTACTTAATCACTCTAGTTAAGCTATTTAACATGTTTAAGTTATAATTAATAGGCTTAAGTCGATTAACATACTTAAGTTAATTAACATGCTCAAGTCTAATTTAATTCCTCTAGTTAGTTAATCATTCTAATAGATTGACATGCATCAAGACTTAATCAAATTATTAAACATGCTCAACTTGTAAATCGATTGTTATCTTACTTAATTAATGTGCTCAATGAAGTGATAAACAACTGTTAATTAGTTGACTAAGTCATTAATTAAACATGCTTTTGTACATCAAATGTGCTAATCCGATAACCTAGGTGATGAACGTATTATTAAACATGCTTCAAGGATTTATTACAGGATTAACATGCTCAAATTAACAAGTTTGAGTAACTAATGAAAACCATCTAACTATCGTAGAGATATTTAGGAAATGGAAATAACAAAACAATGTATATGTCTATGTATATGGCACAAGTAATATATTAACCGAAAGTAAGGCAGAAAATTCATATAGCAGTAGAGAATCAAAGAAACCCTTCGGTCATTCGTCATTCACTAGCTCGTTTAGTGTTCGTTAAGCCTTTTTCATAACATTATCTCTATCAAGACAGTAAAGGAAGTGCCATAACAAAGTCACAAGAAATTTAACAATAGCCAAAAAATCAATCAAATGGATTAACGACAGTGATATCAACTAAAATTACCTACTAACACAAGCATTTTCATTATCAATTTATCTAACTACTAATCACAGTATAGCATAAGGGAATTCGCAGTGAACTAAACATAAGACTCATGCACAACTACTTGCGGTGTAGGGCCTCCAAATGGCCAAGACACAAACTAGTAACATTTATAATTAATAATTACGATTTATAAACTTTCCTACCCATAATCACGTACAAAATCTAGGAGTCCCTTAATACCTAACGAAACATAACATCCAACATAGGAGAAGGCCCTAACCATCAACTGAGCACATATCCATAACAAGCTAAGTCCAACATATTCATGCTTCGGGATTGGCTAACAAAACATATCATTCATTTATCCCTTTTTATTCCATTAATAGGGCAGCAAATAAATCCTCCTAACGTACAGGTTAACAACATACTTCACAAAACACATTATTCCACATATTACTATAACAGTCAACCCAACACAGCAAATTTATAATAAAATGCATTTCATTCTCTTTATCCCAACAAATAGTTGTTAAATCATCCTAGAGAAACAACTAGAAGCAGATCTGAAATCAACCATAGTAGTAGACATTCAACAGCCAATCTAGATAACCAATCCAATGTGTTTCCACGTCCAACAATTTATTTAGAATTTTAAGCTTAACATGCTCCAGGCTGACAATAATGTAGAGATAGAACTAGCAATTTTTTCGACAATACATAATAGCGTAAACGTGATAGTAACTCATTTAAAGCAATTAAAATCATCCCACATATCAATACCTGAACCATAACAGAAGACTAATCCAGATGCTTCATTCTAATTTTTAATTCATAAACACAATGGAGGAGATGTCCTTACCAAAATTCATTGAAGACTCACTGCACTGTGGACAAATCAGCTCCCAGTTCCCATTTCTCACCATCCCACTCCATTTCTTCACTCACTCAAGTTCAGAACCCTACAACAAAATCACACAGCTCTCTCTCATTCTCCAAATTTTCTGTTAGTTGCACATTGGAAGGGGCCACTCTATGCCAAAATGGAGGGCAGAGAGTGTAAGCTCTCAGCCCTCCCCTCTTGGCTCCCAGGAGATTTCCCCCTTCCAATCCGAATCTTCTGCCTCATGCTATCTCCCAGGAGATAGCCCACTGAAGTCCAAGAGTAACAAGTCCGATAACTATTAAGTTATGGAACCTAATCACAATAATTTTACTAAAGATTAGAATTCGTACTCTATAATAAAATTTTGAATTATTAAACTAACAACAACGACCCAATTATGATTGGGTCAAGATTTTGAGTAAGGAAAATTTCAGCCCAAAACATAGTGGGTCGAAGCCCAAATTTATATGGGCCGAAACCCATAAAATTTATGGGCCTAAGATCAATTTAATTTTTTTTTCATGACCAAAGAAATCCTAGGCTACGACCTGGATGAAGCTGGCATGTGGCCTTCATTCATCCCCAGCGACTCTGCAGAGTTGCTGGTTAGCAACAACATGGAGCGGTCGAGAATCACCTCTCGATCACAGGCCTCCTCTCACTAAACAACATAATTCTCTCAACAACAACCAGTATCCAACAATTTATCTTGTAATCCAAAAGAATTGTCTTCAACAATTATGTAGAATCGCTCTCGGTCGGAAGGTCGAAGCTTCCGGTTGGGAATGCCTTCCTAACCTCTAGCAATCATTCCAACAACTCATAAACCAATAAAAAATTATCTACACTTAAAATACAGTATCAAAACCAATCAATCTAGAATTTTTCATAAATTTTCAAATGAAAAACAAAAATTGTAACTTTAAATGTCTACCTGAGAACTTACTCACTGTAAAAAAAAAAAAAAAAAAAAAAAAGCCTCGCCGTAACGGGTACCCCTAGCACTAACGTCCAACCCCTAAAGAAATTGAAAACATCCCGTAGTACCAATCATCAAATGGAGTTTTAACAAGATTTTCATAAAACTTGATTAAAAAATCAAGTTTTTCGTCGAGGCATTTAGAATGCTTATGCATTCCTAGAAAGGGCACCTAGGCACCAGCCATAGACTTAAATTTATTTTTTTAACAGTGTTCCAAGATTGAAAGCCACAGAGCCCAAACAATTTTAAGGAAAAATAAGTTAAAAAAGATCCTAATTATATAAATTTACTGTGATGTTGGTTATGCACAATAAACATATAGCATTACGCATGTTATAAATAATAAGTGGCAGGAGTGTCATTACATACATAAATTGAAATGTATTGGGTAGAAAGATTTGATGTACATATTAGATTTCTTATGTATTACATGGAGGTTATATGACTGGTTAACATCGAACCTCAGTTATATATATACTTTTCCCAAACATGCGGGACACAGTCAGCCTAAATTTTAGAAAAATGAGTTTAAACTATAAATCTTTTGTATGGTGCGACTCCTTAAACCTTATGAGGAGAATGGTGGTGGCCGCTATAGTCTGCTCGTAAAAGACCCAGAAATGTAGCAATGTGTGACACTTCATGTGTTCGTGCATCACATATATAAGTATATATATTAGCATGTTGATATATGAGCATGATATTTTGCTATATCACATATGATACGATTCTTCAGTATTACACGTAGGAAATGGCATAATGTGTGATCTGATGGGTGTATCATAATTCACATTCATCATGGTATGTGGGATATAGTTTTTATTACCTAGATCATATGTTTTGTTTGTATTTTAGTAAATATTTAGCATAGAAATTTACTTAGGATTATGAAATCCAAGGCGGATTAGAAGAAACAAAGATCAAGGTAGGTTGGACTTACCGACCGGGGATCTTTATGATGTACGTCCACCTTAAATGTGTTTGTAAAATATATGTAACCTAATATGATAAATAATAATAGGGGAAATGACAAACCAACCATAATCCTTTACTTTTAGTGGCAAAACAACCATTATCCTTTTTTTGTTAACAACTTAACTACTGAACTATGGAAAAATATACCGGCAACCATTGTTGTTACGTTTACCATCAATGTCCTTCGAAGACCTCGCAGTCACCCTTCTTGGCAACATTATCTTTGCAGTCATCTTTGCACTCACGTTTCCCAGTGACATTATTGGTGAACGTTAGATTCTGATTATGATTTCATTGACGGACATTAACGGTAACCGAGAAGATGATGTCGGGAAGCTCCGGCACAGGTCGGTCCACAATTTTAACGTTTTTAGTTTTTTGATCATCTTCTCATTGTCGAAAGTAGTTTTCATCGCCGTTGTCCTCGTCTAGTATCTCAATTCTACCACGGAACACTCATCCCTCTGGCTACATCGTTATGGGAAGAACGACATACACGCAACACCGCCGTGATCTGTGAAAGACTGCTGCGGTCTGAGAAAGACCGCTGCGGTCTAAGGATGATCCACTGCTGATCATCGTGCGTCTGTCTACCTATATAAGAATCGACTGTACGCTCTAGCGAGTACTGTAAAATACGAAATCCTCATCGAACTAAGTTCAATGAATTATAGGGACGTTTTTTATGTTCAAGGGGCGTCCTTCATGATTATAGGCAGATTTAACATTCAGAGAAGTCCGGCGAACATACAATGGACATCCATCGGCCAAAGACGGACGTCCGTTTTAGCCTAAACGACGTAGTCTTAAGTCGAGGGACGTCCGTTGTGAGACTAGGGACGTCTGTCATCGCCATTTGGAAAATGGAAAACTCCATCCTAGCCGTCCATTCCAATCGAGGGATGTTCATTCTCAATACAACGGCCATGAACCATAGTTTTAACGAGCACAATGGACGTCCCCCGATAATTGATGTAACGTTCAATGAAGTCCGGCAAACATACAATGGACATCCATCGTCCAAAGACGGACCTCCTTTTCAGCATGAATGACGTACTCTTAAGTTTAGGGACGTTTGTTATGAGACTAGGGACATCTGTCGTCGCCATTTGGAAAATGACAAACTCCATCATAGCTGTCCATTCCAATCAAGGGACATCAATTCTTGATCCAACGGCCATGAACCATCGTTCCAATGGGCACGACGAACGTCCCCTGATAATTGATGTCCTTCGTCAGTCTATTAAATTATTATTCGACGATTCTTGGCCAACGAATTTTGACGGACGTCTCCCATTGTTGTTGCCTTTGACGTCTCCGTTTGACAGTCCTTGGTCGACAAATTTTGACGGATTTCTTTCGTTGTTACTGACTTGGACGTCTCCGTTCATCGTCATCAAGCCTCTGCCGTACATCATCATCAAGCCTCTGCTGTTCGTCATCATCAAGCCTCTGTGGTTCATCGTCAAGCCACCACGGTTCGTCGTCATTAACGGTTGACGTAACAGTGATGGTTGCCACGATGTTTTCTCATAGTTTAGTGGTTAAGCTGTTAGCAAAAAAAAGAATGATGGTTGTTTTGTCACTAACAATAAAGGATGATGGTTGGTTTGTCATTTTTCGATAATAATATATAGGGTGTGTGAGTGGGACATAGGCTCTTATATAGGTTATTCACGTATGATAAACCTATTAGTAAATAAATAGTCATGTTTGTTTGATATTTTCAATAAATAATTAAAAATCAAATCATTTGCAGGAAAATTGCATATATGCAATACTATTGGATTGTATTAATTTGAGTTTTCATTTTAAGATATCGAGTTTGATGAGATTCAAGACACTGTCTAATAATTTAGTTCACGAATATGGTTGCACTTCTTCTGTCACGACTCAGCGGTGAATCTAACAGAACCGCCAGGTCAAGGACCCTATCCACGTAGAGAACCCCGGTTACCCAGCCCAAGGCGTAAAAGAGGCGGAAGTCTTAACAGGAAAATAAGCTCAAACCCAAATCACATAAGTTGGGATTCACAGAGTAATCAACTAGAGACATGATAGCATAAATAAAGAAACGTAATGTGCAGGAATTAAATCAAACAACACCAAAACTACAAACCTCAAACGTACCGATACGAAGGGATTGAACCAACAAACATCCATCCATCCACGGGAAGATCGATACGCCCACCAGAGGGTACCTGCAACACCACCATGAAAACACGTGCAAATCCTATGCACCAAGCGTACACCCTAACCTGGGGAAAAAATAGAGTCTAAGGGCTGATTGACAAACTCAGTTGGAAAGTCGATACTAATGTAATGCATGCTAAAAAATATTTTTCTCATCTCCTTTGAAAACCATTTCATGTTTCTCATTTACCGTACATAGATTTAAATCATTAAAACATCTTTATCATTTTATCAAACCGGCCCATGGCCTTCGATGTGGCTTTATCAAAACCTGCTGTATACATTGACAACTATACCGTAAAATATGCCAACATTGTTTTTCGTACGAAAATGTCATTAGTGAAAAGGGATGCTCAAACAAGGACCCATCCGACACACACCACAAAAAAGGTAGCCATTTGTCGAGAGCTACACCTCATAAGATAGAGAAAACAAACGATGGCGATCTATAGATCCAACACATCACCTGGATATGCCGATGAACCGTAGCCCAGCGCCGATATGATTCGTATAATCGAAGTAATGGTAAGGTTGCTCGAGATAGAATGATTCTTAACTAAAATACTCATGTGTTCCAAATTGACGAGGGTTGCCGACAAGCAAAGCTACGAGGCATCACGCCACCAGTCAAATGGAACGATACTAGGATAGGTGAATCTCAGTGATTGACAACATTCAATCTGTGTGACTAAATACCCTTGCCAGGTTTTTGGGCTCAAACCCAAGGACGCGTCATCATTGCCCCATCTCCATTTCAACTTCCGGGTCACCAATGCCCTATCACCCTTTCGGACATACAAACAACCAATCTTCTAGCAATAGAAGATTGCACAGGATAGCCTCGTGATGCTTTAGCGCTAGAATGCCTAAAGCATCAAGAGGATTGCTCCTCTTAACACATACACAGATATCACATCATCAATGTGCGCGGAATATCAACAATATATCAAGTATGATTAAGTAAATGTGAGAAAACATACATGCAAAGAAAAAACCAGATGTGCTATTGAAATAGTTTACGTCGGGTTTTTAAGGGTGGCACCCCACAAAATATCAGTTTTGAAAACATGATGCAATACAGTGCAGAAAGTATAAAGATCCCTACCTCGATGACAACTACAACGCGCTTACCTACTAGCTAGCTCCACGCGCTATCAGAAGGAAGGTTGCACCACTGACATCTCTAGAACCTATAACAAAGTCGATGTCAACATCCCAACAAACATACAAGGGATACAACAAAGATGTCTCAATGAAGATTCAAGATTCAAGATGGTCTCTAGGGACAACTACTAGTCCTAAACCGGAAACCAACCCCTACCAGAAAGGTCAACACAAGACTTCTCTGCTCAAACAATGAATGACAGGTTCCCTACACCTCGAGCCAAGAATCTACACGATGGAGAACAGGGTATGGCTGATGAAGCCGAATGGAGTTCGCTAAACCTAACTCCAAAAAATAATTAATATGGTTAACCAAGACATAACCATAGTCAACCCAGCACTCAACAGATAACCAAGAAGTCCCACTGGTCAACAAGACAAAGTGACAGGAGACGGAATACAACACACTCGACCTGATCCACTCAACAGTTGAGAAGTCATAACTGAAGCCCTTCGAACCTAACCATGGTTGACAAGGCATAATAGTGGCCAACTGAGACCATTCAACAGTTATCGAGGCAAAGCAAAGGTCAACTAGGACCTCGAAACCTCTACCAGACTCAACAATAGTCAACCGAGACCATCCAATACCGACAAGACACATCGAAGGATAACCAGGACCTCACAACAGTTGATACAACATGCTCATAACCATCCAAGACTCAACAGCCACGGAGACTCATCTAAAGTCACTCGAGTATGACTTTAATGGAAAGTTAGCTCTTAAACCACAAACCAAACCGAGCCTCAACCTTGTCAATGGACAAGAATTTCCAACAATGAGTTACAAAATAGGTGTAAGGGCCCTATGTCAACTCAAGTAACCCAACCAACGCAAGAGTGGTCCAATAACACGTGTGCCTACATAGCAAGACAACTTGAAACAGATTGCAAGCCAATCTGCCCAATTTTGGTCATTAGCAGTCAATCAGCCCATTACCAATCAATCAGCCACTAATGAGAGATCGATCATTCGAACAATTGATCATCCAAAGCCGTCCATGGACTTCGAGTGATTGATTGGTCCATTTTCAGTCAATCGACCCTTGCCCTTGGTCAATCGATCGCAAAATTTATGGTCGATCAACCCCATGCCTTTGGTCTATTCATGATTGACCAAGCCTATGTCAGTAGATCAGCGATCGATCGGTGTCCCTCTCGATCAACTAGCGGTCGATTAGGAATTGCCAAAAACTGCAGTTGTTCCACGTTTCCGCTCGACTTTCAACTCCTAACAATCAATAACCTTGTATAAACTTTAATGCAACCAAAATCAAACAAAAATGTCCACCGATTTAAGTTTTCAAGCTCGAATCCAAAGCCAAAACAAACTCTAACTTCAAAATGGGAAAACTAGGAGAAAAACTTACTGAAATGCACACCGCTTTCACAATTGTTACTCACAAAGACGATGGGAACATGAATCCATCATTGAAAAGTTGGAGGAGCTCTGATCGGGGCTCCCTCCTCTCCTCTCCGACACTCAGCCGTGTGAAGAAGAAGAGGGGTCTTCTTCTTCTCCTTTTCTTCTTTTTATGAAAAAAAAATTTTCATTTTAATAAAATACTATAATTTATATATTAAATAAATCTAATTCAATATCCGTTTTAAAACCCGACTCATTTCAAAATGCTAGTTGAAAACAATTTCTTAGTCAAAATAATTTTACCAAAACATTTTCGTAATTTAAAACACTGCTTGGAAAATCCAATATGACCGCCTAACTGAAAAACACACACGTAGCTGCTAAACGACAAAACCCAACAAACACGGAATTTGATCTAATGTAACAAAAACTTACCAAGCAAAATCTGCAGCTTCGGCCCGCAGGAGAACACGAAACACACATCTGACCATTTACTGGACCCCTCACACGTGGTCGAAGACCAACGACACATGGGAATGACCTGATCAACACAAGAAAACTTGACTTGGTCAAAGCAAAAAATTTACACGTGAAATTTTAAAATCATTTAAAAAATCTCAGATTTTATATATTCCTACTTTAGGAATCCACAAGTCGGGATTCAGTCGCTTGGTACAAGGTGCAGGGCTTCGGCCTTGACAAAGGCGATGTCTCTATATTATGGAAATTGTAAAGCATTTTGTGAAAATAGAAGGAGAAATAGTGTGTTTTTTTTTTCAATTTTGTCTTAGACATAAGGATAAATAGAACATAAGGGAGTGAATTATGAAAATATCTCATATTGCTTTAAAACTAAGGCAAATAAGTTATTTCTTAGGACTCGCTCGTGTAATGAATTTTTTATCTCTTCATTTATAATTATGGCATTTTATGGTTAGTAATGATTGGAGAAATAAAATCGTGATTTGGTCATTTTACATTGTGTGCTAGAAGAGAAAAAATTGAAATAAGATAAGTTATAAAGTACCCATCTCTCAATGCAATATGAAGACAAAAAGAAAAAATAAAAAGATAAGGAAGTCACGAGTGTTTGACCGAAAAAAAAATTATTGAATTTATCTATTTCTTTTTCAACTCCAGTGGATATATAAAGAAAGAATGTACCATCTATGACGTTTAAGCATGTACATTTCAAATATACTCTCTAGATAGCTAAGGACTTGCAACACAAGAGGGCCTCATATGATATGTTTAAGAATGTACCATCTATTAACGAATAAATGCATATAACTTTCTAATTTAGTTAAGTGGTTCTACTTGATCGAGTACCCTATTAATATATTTTGTGGATGTTAATAGGTGTAGTCCTAACTCATCCTATGTAAAGCCCCACATAATTATGTAGCACCTTACTGGCAATATTTCCAATAAGCGTGTATATTTCAAATATAAACTCCAAAGGGCTAAGAATTTGCAATCCAAGAGGGACTCACAGTCATTCCCCTTTTATTTAATACACTTTACAAGCCGGCAAGATAACTAGATTTGAATGTGATCAATATATCTCCTACAATACCATTTGTACATATAAATAATATCGTGATGCAGGATTTGAGCACTCATTCTATTCATACATTGAATACTTAATACATACTAATAATGCATGTAATGTGAACTATGCAAATCTTGTTATTTAATAGGCCAAAAGATGAATGAATGATAACAATACCTCTATCTACATGTCTTTTAATCATACTCAAAATGTTATGAAAAATTGATATATCACTAATTAACATCCAGAATCAAAATGTAGATTAACAACTCATTTCACATAACAAGACTTCATACAATATTATCGTGGGGCAGCACAACCAATATCCATTACAAGGTATAATCTCAAAGAACAAAGATCCCAAGCCACTGCATAATTCATAAACCCAAGGAGTGAACCTACATTACCTAAAGACAGGAGCAGACCCAAGAGCACAACAGCTTCAACCTCTAAGCCTCTCTGCCCTTCTATCTTCGTATCACTTCCACCCAGGCACTCTCACACTCCCACACTGTATTTATACCCAGATGGCTAGGTTAAAAAAATGAAATGCGTATCCCATGCTTTCTGGCGATATCTTCGTCGTTCGAATCCTCCTTCTCATCCTCTTCTGAAGTTGCATGTTGTCGTCTTCTCTAGAGCAAGAACCAGTAACAAACCAGTTTTGTTTAACAGTGGAACGCAGATCGGACCAATTGCCCATCGCGAACCGAGGTCGCCCCTAGCCATTTGTCGCATCGATCATTGCCTCCCTACTGCCACCATTTCGTCCCTGCCAAGCACCACCAAATAACAGAGCACCCACAATTGCAACTCATCTCGACCAGGCGTTGCCACGAACTGTCCCGCAGAGCTGCAACCCGAGCCCTAGCTCACAACCCGACATTCCACTATGTTGCCAGCCACACGCCAACCAGACATCATCTCAAATGACCGAGCCTAAGCTCCTCTCTCTTCGTCCCTCTCGCTCGTCTCCTTCCTGACCTCCCTTTCGATGGCTCTCTCAATCTCTCTCTCTCTCTCACTATCTTTCTCTCCTCGCAAAAATGGCCATCGGCCAAACAAAATCCCTCCTTTCTTCAGATTTTAAACTGGTCCAGCAAACCAGCAACATGAACTGGTTCACCTACTGAACCTATTCAGCCCTATTCCCCCCCTAATTTCCTTCAACCAATTTCATCTCCTCCTTCACTCTATTTAAATTCTTCTTTTTATTTTAATTCAATCCCTTTTAATTCTATCCCCAATTAAATCACTCTACTTCATAATTAATTTACAATTCTTCCAACTAAATCTCATATCTTAATTAATCCAATAATTGGTACAAGTTATACCCAAACCTATTATGTTTATTAAAAATATTTTTGAGATATAACATTTCGTAATAAATTCATTCTGAAATCCCCAATAATCATCAAAATCCAATTAGTTCAATTACACCCAATTATTTCTCCATTCTCTATAATAAATCCTGTTATTGAAAATCAGGGTGTTATATATTATTCCCTAATGTGAAAATGTAGAGAACTATAGAATGGCATGTGTGAATTAATGATGAGAGGACCGAAGTACCCAGCGATCAGGAAAATATTGTTGACCATAAGGTTCATCATTTCATGCGGGGACTTAAAGTGGATCTCTTAAATGGGGTTAGATTATCTCGCATTCAGGGAGTCCCCTATGCGCAAGTTGTGGCTAAAGTGCTCGATGAGGAAGATGTGGAATCATTAGTGGTGAAATACAGGGAGATGAACCAAAGGGTCTAGCAGAACAACCAGAACCTGCAGCAATGTGGTGCCCCATCTATGAACCATGGGGTGAAGAGACCATCTGGGAGTGAAGTTCAGCAGGGGAGAGGCAAGCATCCCATGGTTGAAGAAACTGCTGCTCTACCCATCCAGTGCTCAAAATATAAGAAAAACCACAACGGGCAATGTATAGCAGGCTCAAGGCTGTGTTTCAAGTGTGGAAAGCTGAGCCATCAGGTTCTCTTTCGTGTTTTTCTTTGTTGGCTGAAGGAGAAGGATGTGCTGTTGTGAATGGATAATTAAGAATATTGTGCACTGTTATTAAATTTTGTTAAAAGCATTATGATTTTAGTCGATGGCCTCCCTGTTTTGTTAAGCTATTCTGTCAAACTTGGTGATGATTTCCTAGACGTTTGGATATTGTGATAAAGGGAATGCTTTTGGAGATGTTGAACCGAGGGTTGTAGCCGAGAGAAGACTATCAAGGGAAGAATAGGTGGTTGACAGTTTCCTTCATGGGTTTATTTTAGGTGATGTCTTCTCTTAGTTTTGAAAATTTATTGAAATTATAGAACTGAAAGTAGATGATAACAGCGATGATTTATGCTCTGTTAAATCTGGAATTTTGTTTGATTTTAATGTGGATTTGTATCTGTCAAATGGTTGATTTTATGAAGTGGAATTATAATGTTGGTTGTGGGATTATTAAGTATATGCCCTATGTAACTGGATAAGCTGTTGGTGATGGTTGTTGAAGATGGAGATGTAAGATGGGTTAGAAACATGTTTTCTAATCAATAATAGTTGTTGTACATACTAGCAATGTTTCTGGATATTGTGGAAATTTAATCTGACATTGGGATATGATAGGTTTTGTTTAGGAGTTGGAGAAGTGCTTAGAGTTCCTATAAGTTAGAATATGATTCATTGATGAGTTATAATTTTTTAATTTGTGAAGGTGTCGAAAGAAGGAGAAGGATGACGGTTGGGTGCTTAACGCGATATAGCCTTAAGGTAAGGAAAAATGGGTGTGTCTTGGCCATTTGGAGGCCCTATACCGCAAGTAGAGTGCGTGCATTTTGGATTC
Organism: Begonia loranthoides; assembly: GCA_022433065.1. Classification (NCBI taxonomy): domain Eukaryota; kingdom Viridiplantae; phylum Streptophyta; class Magnoliopsida; order Cucurbitales; family Begoniaceae; genus Begonia; species Begonia loranthoides. The sequence continues at coordinate 12,367,879 of CM039477.1, read as the reverse complement.
GTCTTGAAATGCTTACTGTTAGTTAGTTCCTTGAATGGCATTCTATTGTTATTTCCTTGGATTGATAGGGTAGATTACTGTTAGCTTTGTGATGTTGTTTGGTTAATATAACTGTTATTATTCATTGTGGGTATTCCTTAGTGCTAAGTGATATTGTTAGTTTTATCATAAAGGTTTAGATAATTGATAAACGAGTGATAGATAAATGATGAACGAGAAATGTTTAGATAATGAATGAGATAAATGAATTAAGTGCAAAGACATTAATGTGAATTGTTCCTTATAGTTTATCTTCTTTTCAGTTATTAATTACAAGCTGCTATTGATTTCCTCATTGTTGTGTTGCCATTAGGTTGTCTTACTTTCGTAACCTAGCACTAATACTTGTGATAATGAGCATGTTTAAATGGTAATTTTTTACGATCCTGAGTAGATTAGTCAATTGAGCACGTTAACTAATTTAGTAATCTAAGCCTGTAAACCATTTAAATTGCCATTTATTTATTAGCTTGTTTAATAAGTACTTAACTAGCATGTCTAATTAACTTGATTAGAATGTTGCAAAAGCATGTTAATTTACTTAATTAAAATAACTGATTAGAAGAGTCAATATGCGAGCATGTTCCCTAACTAGTCGTAGTAAAAACTTAACTAGAATGTTTAATTAACCAACTAGACATACGTTATACTAAGTGAACCTTGAGCATGATAATGAACTAGTATACTTAATTAAATTAATTGATTGAGCATGTTAAATAATTAAAGTAATGAACTAAACTCAGGCATGTATAAGTAACTGGTTTAATTGAGTCATTAATTAACCCATGTTAATTGTACGTACGTTGATTAATAGTTCAAGCATGCAATTAACTTAGTTTGTTAATTCTTCTGTGCTTAATTGGCTTGTTAATAAACTAAGATAAGTAGTTAACTTGAGCATGTAATTAACTAATTAGAATAAAAGCATGCTTAATTGACTAGACTAAGAATTCCCAAATTACAAGCATGTTTCCGTTGTTCATTGTTTAAAGCATGTTTCCGTTAAATGTTGTTTAAAACATGTTTCCATGTTTAATTTAGTTTAGATAATGAGCATGCCTAGTTAATCGTAATTCATCGCATGCTTCATTACCGTCTATTTATTTTACGAGTAATTTCAATTATAGTTTGCGCTCGATTACTTTATTTCGATGCGCACTTCAATTTCAATCGATGCTTTACTTTACTAAGAAGTAAAATGATATAGAGGATAAGAGAGGGGATGGAGTAAACGTGAATGAGTTAAGGGTCTCACTTATTATGCAAATGAATGTTTTATAATTCTTTTGTTATCATTTTCTTGTATTGCTTATGATTCCAAATCTCTAGCATAATATTTTTCGTTAAACCAAAGCATGATTAGTTAAGTAGAATAAAATCATCGTAAGAGCATATTAATAACTGGTTTAATAATTGCTTAGAAATATACATGTAGGGAGCATGTAAATGGACTAGGATAATTTACATGTCCATCGATAGTATGTTTTCGATTCTTTTCCAAATTATATTATCCTATTCATTTGAGCATGTTTCCCTTGTTTCAGTTTTGTACCTATTCTCTGTAGTGTGCGGTTATTTCCTTCTATTACATGCTTTGTTTTCCTTATGTGTTCTCAGTTATTTTAAATGTGCACTTCAATTATTATGACTGTTAATGTTATTAAGCATCATGCATCATGATAGGTTGAGAATGTATGGTCATGCATCATGTTAATAGAAACTAATAGGGAGTGCCACGGGGTTGTACGCACACATGCATGAGTAAAGATAAATGATGAAAATGAGTAAAACAGTAAGATAATAAAGGCCTCTGTTGTCTGGTAGCTTTAGCCCAGCACAGACAAAAAGAAAAGAATAAGGGAGTTGGAGGATGGTGGGGTAAGTAGGGATCAACCAGGTAGACAGGATTAAAAGAGAACGTTACCTTTCCCTTGTAGAGACTGCGAGATTGTCTATGCTAAGTGGTTGAAGCCGACAAAGATCTACCCTACCGCCACGGACTCCTCCAATCTCCAGTTCGAAGTACGAGTGATGAACGAACGACGTAAATAAAAGTAATAAAATGGTAAATGGCTAATGAAATGATTCGTTTGGGTGGCCCCCATTCCAAATGAAATAAAGAGAGTCATAAGCATAATTGTATTAACCATTTTCCTTACTAAGCCTTTAGGCTTACAGTTACTTGTGGTGTAGGTACAATGACGAACAGATAAACAAAGACACATAAACTAAGAACGACGAACAACGAGATAATCTAAAGCAGAGATGAAAGATTTGTACGTGCGAGACTCGGGCTGACCAGGCAAAGAAAGAGATGAGTAAACGGTTGTAAATCAACGATGTTAATTGTCAAGTTTTATTTGTTTAAACGTAGTGTTTTAATTGCTCAATATTTCCTTCTTGAACGATTTCTTTACACTTCCGCAAGATTTTAAACAGATGGTTTTATTTTACTACTTACGCTTCCGGACTTTGTAATTGGTTTTTCATGCATTTTCAAGAAATTACGAAAATCTGGGTAGTTACAGATACTCCTAGCCTCGAATTGAAGATCTATATAACACCCCGACTTTTTATTGGAATTTAATAAATATAATTGAGAGTATAATTTGGGCATTTTAGATTAATTAGATGGTTATCGGGGTATTACCAAGGATGTAACCTTGCAGTTATAATTTAAGAGAAATTATTGTAGGTTTAATTGATAGAAATCAATTTAGGAAATGAGATTAAGAAATTTAAATCGGATCCGTGGTAATCCTTTAGCTACATTTGGTATAAGTTGAGAGCCTCAAATTGGGTCGATTAACACGCGGTACAACTATTAAACACTTATATATATATATATATATATATATATATATTTAATGCTAGGTAATTAAGATTTAAATGAGATTTAAAATAAAATTAAAATTAAAATAAAAATAAAAAATAAAAAAAGAAGAAAGGCCTTCATTGGCCTTTGGCCATTCAGGCAACCGAGCCCGGAGAGAGAGAGAAGAACGAGAAGGGAGGAGAGGGAGAACGAGCGAGCGCTTAGGAGATCAACGGCGAAGGGGAAGCAACGACGGACGATGAAGCTTAGGCTCTGTCTAGGTGGTGAGCAGCTATGGCTCGCGGGACATCAATTTTTGGGCTTCAGGCCACGAAGGGCAGCGATGCTGTCATTTTCAGTGATGTTCGGTGAACGGTGAGGTCACGTTGACGATGTTGGAAGGGGCGGCGAGATCCTCGGCAGGGGGAGATGAACTCGGGTCGATGGGCAAACTTGATGGGCTTTGGGTGGAGTTGTTGGGCTCGGGTTGCGGTCCGTCCCAAATGGTGCTTTCTCCAGGTGAAGTGGAAAGCATGTCCAGCGACGGAGAACACACCCTAAAAAGGTGAAGAAAAATAGTCGGGCGTGCATAGTGCAAACTCTGCTTTCTGGGATGGCAATGTTTGTATGTTGGCTTGCTGGAGGCATTTGTTGTTGGGTTCAAGAGAGAAGGAAGGCAGAGGAGGGAGCTATCGGGAAGGCAGGGCTGTGGGAGTGAGGTCCCTAAGGCGTGCAGAGCTAGTAGCTCTCCCTGGGATTGGCCGAGAGTCGTGACAGTGGAGGAAGGAGATAAGCTTTTGGTCGTTCTTCTGGTATTGATTTCTCCATGCCTTCTTTATGAATTAGTTTGTGGAGATGTTCTACTACTTGGAAATGAGCTTATGTTTGGTTTCAGAGTTGATAAATATGCTTAGTTGGGCAGTTTGGACTCTCTGTTAGTGATATTTGGTTTGGCCACAGAGATTTTGTGTTGATGAATGAGTTGTTGTTTCGTTGGTCACAATGGGAATATGGTGTTTGGCTTATTGGTTTTATTGGAAATGGTAATCGACTGCGTAAGATTCGGTTATGTGAAATTAACTACTGCCTTGAAACACGATTTGTTGGAAGTAATTCTTGTGTTAATTCAGCTACGTAAAGGGTGAAGCATGTGTAATGTAGCTTTGTGACTCGGTTAGATATTGTTATTGGGATTAATATATTGGGCTATATGATATTCCGTTTAGGAGTCGGAGAAGTACTTAGAGTTCATACAAATTAGAATACAATTCATTGATGAATTGTAATGTTTTAATTTGTGAAGGTGTCAAAAGAAGGAGAAGGGTAACAGTTAGGCGCAAAATGCGATATAGCTTTGAGGGAAGGAAATAGGGGTGCTTTGTCCATTGAGGCCCTACACCTCAAGTATGAGTGTGTGAGTTGCATAAATTTCCATTGTCATGTTGTGTAGATACTGCCTTTATTGTTAGTTCTATTCCATAGACATTTTACTTATTGAATTTGATAGGATCTAAGAACCGCCAAAAGTACGAACTAGAAATCTGTCAAGACAATCTGTAATAATCTGGATACTGAACTTAAAACGGAAATAACTCGTAATCCAACCGTGAACTTTAGCTGGGTTTTGGTGAGCACCACCTCAACACATTCATGAATATTGTATCAAAATTACAGCTCATTATCCACTTAGAAACGAAAGTTATAGCAGAAACAATATAGCCCAGAAATCTGGAATTCTCCTAGATAGATCCGACAACCCAGATTAAAACAAACAGAACTTCTCCTGCATATGGAATATTAACGTCAATGTTGGAGGGTAGATACTTATCTCAAAACATAACAATTCTCCAGAAGAAATGAATTTGATGCAAAGAGCACAAGGGTCTCAAAATATATTCACAATCGGGTACAATCAGCAGCTCAAATAAAAGCAGAATTAGCAGCAAGAAATTAATCCAACAAGAACTCAATCTAGCTTGCACTCCATGAATGAACAACCAAAACAGAACACCAGCATCCCAAATAAGAGAGTTTCAGAGTATCAAAGAACCAGAATAAACGTATAAAACCTTTAAGAAATGAGTAGAGAAATCAAGGAGTCTGTGGACCTCCTACTAAGAGGAACGATTTTCAGTTTGCTTGGAAGCAAACACTCTCCAAGGGTGGAAACCTACTTTTACCCCACACCACAATCCTCACCTCAAAGATAAGGGATTGGAAGAGATAATAATCCGTGTATTCCAAGACCAAGAGGCTTCAAGAAAATCTTGCACAGAGGATGGAGGGATTGGCGCTGGGGAGGAGGCCGTGGGTTGCTCTTCAAGGATAAACAATTTCTATTCAATCAAAACTGATTTCTTTCTTCCAAAAGAGGGTACATAGACCCTATTGTTTACAAAATAGGTCAAAAGACCAAAATACCCTAGTAGCAAATGACTAAAATAACCCTTAATAATAAAACACAAACACTAGATCCGAGTTTGGAAATCAGTCTCTTAAAAGGAACATTTGATGTACCACACCAAACCAAAACAAAACGCCCAATATGTCTTTAGAAAGCCCCAGCTGTTGGCTACATTTGATATGAAGGACCAAATTTAAAACAAAATCATACCGATTGCCAAAAACACACTTGAACGCCCAGAGGACAAGTTCTATGTGGACAAAATTCAAGCCCACAATTTCTTCATTGATAAGCATGATATCCCCTAGTCCAAAAGGACCAAATCCTGTTTGTGACATTGATTAAAACTTTCCTCCAAATTGGCTAGAAAAGAAATACCTACAAAACAAATAAAAGTTAGAAAATAAAGGTGCCCCTGGCTCGACTCAAGCGATGGGACCTTGGGGCACATCAGAATTGCTCTGTGATTTATACCCCATAGATATTCTTTGGATGATACTCTATTGCTAAAATTTCCTGTGTCTTTGTTATGCAGCTTCCTTTATTACCTTGATAGAGATAAGGTGCCTTGATAGAGATAATGTTGTGAAGAAGGCCTAACGAACGATAAATGAGCTAATGAATGACGAATGACTGAAGGGTTCCTTGATTTTATACTGCTATAAGAATTTTCTGCTTTATTTCTAGCTAATATATTGCTCGTGCCATATACATTGTTTTGTTATTTCAATCTCTAAAATATCCCTACTATAGTTAGATGATTTTCCTTAGTTAATCAAACCTGTCAATTTGAGCAAGTTAATCCTGTAATAAGTCCTTGAAGCATGTTTAATAATGTTTCCATCAACTAGGTTATGTAATTAGCTTATTTGATTTACAAAAGCATGTTTAATCGACATACTAAACTAATTGACAACTTTTAATCACTTCATTGAGCACAATTAACTAAGTGAGACAACAATTGACAAGTTGAGCATGTTTAATAACTTGATTAAGTCTTGATGCATGTCAAATTAATTAGAATGATTAACTAACTAGAGTAATCAAACTAGACTTGAGTATGTACAATTAACTAGGTCAATAATCGTAGCATGTTTAATTTGCTAGCATTTCTAAATTCTTAAACACATTTAATTAACCAGAATTGAGCACGTAATTGACTACTTGAGCATGTAATCAACACTTGAACATGTTAATTAACTAACCAGATGAGCATGTTAATATTAATTAGTGAAGCATGTTTAATAACTTAATCATTTATTGATATATGACAAATAATCATAGCAAAAGGCATGTTTAAATCATCTATAGTAATAATTGTAATCCTTTCTTGAGCATGTAATCAACTTGAGCATGTAATTAATTAGGATAATAAACTAGACTATTAATTGTAGCGTGTTAAACTAATTAGAAATAAAGCATGTGAAATTAGTTGGAATGACATTTATGAATTCATGAGCACGTTCCCCGTTTTCAGTTATTTAATCTTCCTAAGTGTTTAAGCATGTTTAGTTTTGTTTAATCGAACGAGCATGTTTAGTTAAGGGTGATTCATCGTATGTTTACTTATTGTCTCCTATTGCTCATCGCTTCCAATGCAATATCATATGTTGTTTCCTGCTATGCTTTGTTGTATGCTTTCAATTACTGTTATTTATTGTATTCGCCAGTTTCAATTCCAGTTGTTTACAGTTACCTTTTTTTTAATGTGCACTTCAATTATTATGAATGTTATGTTCTTACGCATCATGCAACATGCTAGGGTAAGAATGTATGTTCATGCATCATGTTAATAGAAACTAATAGTGAGTGCCACGGGGTGGTACGCACACATGCATGAGTTAGGATAAATGATGAAAATGAGTAAAATAGTAAGATAATAAAGGCCTCTATGGTCTGGTAGCTTAGCCCGGCATAGACACAAAGAAAAGAATAAGGGAGTTGGGGGATGGTAGGGTAAGTACAGATCAGCCAGGTAGACAGGATTTATAAGAGAACGTTACCTTTCCTTTGGCGGGAGTGCGAGATTGTCTACTCTAGGTGGTTGAAGCCTACAAAGATCTACTATACCCCCACAGATACCTCCAATCTCCTGCTCGAAGTACGAGTAACGAATGAACGACGTAAAGAAATGTAATAAAATGGTAAATGGCTAATGAAAGGATTGGATTGGGTGGTCTCCATTTCAAATGAACTAAAGAGAGTCATAAGCATATTGCATTAACCCTTTTCCTTACTAAGCCATTAAACACACGTCTTACTTATGGTGTAGGTACAAACGACGAACAGATAATAAGTAGATGACAACCACATAATGAAACAGGGATTGATGATTTATCATGCACGAGACTCGAGGCTAGCCAGACAAAGAGAAAAGATGAGTAAATGGTTATAATCACATTAAGTTATTGTATTGTACTCCATTGTTTAGATTTCCTTTTAAATGATTTAAATACGCTTCCGCACATTTATTCAAAGATTTTATGACGGTTTTAAAGAAAGAGTCAGTAGGGATCCGGTTAGATGCATTCAAATATGATTTGTTTTTTTCAAAAAATTCAAATTTTACGCATTTTAAGGATTTACGAAAATTAGGATCGTTACAGTTGGTATCAGAGCAGCAGTTTTAAAAATGATTTTTTATGGACTGCTCTTATCGTTTTTAAAACCAAGTCTGTAGTTTGCTCATTTTGTTTTATTATATTTGAAATGAGCTCTGGTACATTTTACTGCTCAAAACGATTTTGTAAAAGTCAAACTAAGCAAAGAAGCCTGTCTGCCAGCACGAGCCTCGACGTGAGAAATCCATCATCACTGTAACTTCCTAAACACTTTACTATTACATGATTCCCTTATTTTATTTGATAACGTATTTTTAGGAGATAATATGTAGTGACTAGTAAGCTTAGTGATGACGAGTAACTTTGTTTGTGTCTTGGGTTAGTAGATTCGCGTGTGTAGTCGATATCGTTGGATGTTGTATTTTGGATTTAAGATTTTGAATTTTGGATTTTGGATGAATGAATGGTGAATATTCTGGAATTGTTTGGGATTTTATGGAGGAGTTATAGCTTTGGGGGAGTGTAAAAAACAGGGGACAATCTGCCCAAATTTTTGGAAAAGGGAAAGAGAAATAAATGGAAAAGAAAAATCTTGCATAACTTAGATCAACGAAATAGGTAAACAAGAACGCCTAGGTAACGACAGGGTAGATCAACTAGATAGATGAACAAGGTTCCCTAGGCTACAATAGACTGGATGAATGATAGGTTAGCTTAAAAAAAATAAAATAAATAATAATAATAATAATAATATTTAAGGACTAAGCTGACCTAAAGGAATAAGATCTAACTAACCAAGTAGTTGCCCCTTAGAATTAACTTGGAGAAAGAATTAAGGGAATAAGGTTTGGACTATTATGAAGGGTAGTTGAAAGAGGAATCTGTTGGATTCTAAGTGAAGCTGATTTCCTACATAGACTAGATTTGAGAAGTTTTGAGGAAGTCTAGTCTATCGATACGACCAACTTGGATTTGACGGTGATTTCTGACATAAGTGGAGTAACATTGGACTAAGTGTCAAACTTGGAGAAGTCAAATATGTCAGACTTGGACTGTGTTCTTCATCTCAGTTTGAACTCATTCAAGGTAACCAAGAACGTGACTGCACAACTGTATGGCAAGAGCAGATTCGATCGGTTGAGCTTATCCTCGAACGAGTACAGAAACAAAGACCGGAGCAGAAACTGGAACAGCAACGAAAACAGAAACAGAGACGGAAACAGAGACAGAAACAAAGACGGAGACAGAGACAAAAACGAAAATGGAAACGGAGACGGAAACAAAAATGGAGACAGAGATGGAAACGGGAACAGAAACAAAGTTTCCAGAGTGATTTCTGGGAATGGATACGGAAACGAAAACGGGAACGAAAACAAAAACGGGAACGGGAACAGAAACAGGAACAGGAACGGAGACAAGAATGGGAATGGAAACGGGAACGGGAACGGGAACAGGAACGAAGACAGAAATGGGAACGGATATGGGAACAGGAGCTGAACCCGAATCGGAAATGAGTACAAATACAAAAAGAGAAGCAAGACGGAACGCGTCTGACTCAGCCATGGAGCGGTGTAGCTCATAACTCAATAAAGCTTGGATGGACAGATTTGATTGTGGAGAGCATGTTTGAGCACACTGTGGTTGTAGGTGAGAGAGAGGAAAATATAAGTACTAAGCCTTGAGTCATAAAGTGTAAGGGACTTGAAGAGAAGAACGGTGAAGGGGAGGTGAGGTCAACGTCAAGTTATGAGTCTAGTGGCGGTAAGAAGTTTGAAGGGACTCTTCCTTGGTGTTGAATCACTTGGGAATAAGTGAGGAATCTGATGTGGAACATCAAACTTAGGGGAAAATTCGTGGAAAATCTGATGTGGAACATCAAATTTAAGAGAAAAATGTTGCAGATTTAGGAGCTGAACGACAAATGTGGAATAATTATCGGATTAAAGTGATATTTGGAGATTAGAGAGTTGCCATTTTGCTCATGATGTTGAAGAATGACAATGAATAAGGCATTTCTTCCCTGGGAATTGATGTAATCAGAATTGCGTAGCGAAAGTGTGGCGAGTAAATACGAGGATTTGGTCGACTTTTGGTTCAAGAGACACGCTGGATGTAGTCAAGACGATTCAGTAGCAGTAGTTGGACAAGATGTCTGAAAGAGGAGATGGCCAGGGAAGAGATTTGATGCGTAGTTTTGCGTTGGTTAAGTTATGAAGGTATTACACTAGGCAAATTTCGAGAATGAAATTTATATAAGGAGGGAGGAATGTAACACTCCAACTTTTTATCGGAATTTAATAAATATAATTGGAGTATAATTTGGGGATTTTAAATTAATTGGATGGTTATCAAGGTATTACCAAGTACGTAACCGTGAAGTTATAATTTAAGAGAATTTATTGGAGGTTTAATTGATGGAAGTCAATTTAGGAAATGAGATTAAGAAATTTAAATCAGATCCATGGTAATCCTTTAACGACATTTGGTATAAGTCGAGAGCTTCAAATTGGGTCGATTAACACGCTGTACGAATATTTAACACTATATATGTATATATTTTAATGCTAGGTAATTAAGATTTAAATGAGATTTAAAATAAAATAAAATAAAAAAAGAAGAAGAAAGGCGTTCATTAGCCTTTAGCCATTCAGGCAACCGAGCCCGAAGAGAGAGAAAAGAACGAGAAGGGAGCAGAGGGAGAACGAGCGAGCGGTCGGTAGATCAACGACGAAGGGGAAGGAGTGACGGATGGGGAAGCTCGAGCTCGGTCTGGGCGACTTCCTACGATGGCGGTCTTGCGACCAACGGAGGTGGCGAGCTGCTAGGGCTCGCGTGTCGTCGGTTTTTGGGCGTCGCCCGTGAAGGGCAGCGATGCTGTCATTTTTGGTGATGTTCGGCGAGCGGTGAGGTCACGGTGACGATGCTGGAAGGGTCGGCGAGATCCTCGGCAAGGGGGAGATGAACTCGAGTCGATGGGCAGACTCGATGGGCTTCGGGGTTGCGGTCTAGCCCAAATGGTGCTTTCTCTAGGTGAAGTGGACAGCATGTCCAGCGAGGTGGAACACACCTTGAAAAGGTGAAGAAAAACGGTCGAGCGTGCATAGTGCAAACTCTGCTTTCTGGGATGGCAATGTTTATATGCTGGCTTGCAGGAGGCATTTGTTGTTGGGTTAAAGACAGAAGGAAGGCAGACGAGGGAGCTCTTGGGAAGGCAGGGCTGTGGGAGTGAGGTCCCTTGGGCGTGCAGAGCTGGGAGCTCTCCCTGGGATTGGCCGAGAGTCGTGACAGTGGAGGAAGGAGATCAGCTTTTGGTCGTTCTTCAGGTATTGATTTCTCCATGCCTTCTTTACGAATTAATTTGTGGAGATGTTCTGCTACTTGGAAATGAGCTTATGTTTAGTTTCAGAGTTGATAAATATGCTTAGTTGGGCATTGTGGACTCTCTGTTAGTGATATTTGGTTTGGCCACAGAGATTTTGTGTTGATGAATGAGTTGTTGTTTCGTTGGTCACAATGGGAATGTGGTGTTCTGTTTACTGGTTTTATTGAAAATGGTAATCGGCTGCATAAGATTCGGTTATGTGAAATTAACTACTGCCTTGAAACACGATTTGTTGGAAGTAATTCTTGTGCTACTTCAGCTACGTAAAGGGTGAAGCATGTGTGATGTAGCTTTGTGACTCGGTTAGATATTGTTATTGGGATTAATATATTGGGCTATATGATATTCCGTCGAGGAGTCGGAGAAGTACTTAGAGTTCTTACACATTATAATATGATTCATTGATGAGTTATAATGTTTTAATTTGTGAAGGTGTCAAAAGAAGGAGAAGGATAACAGTTAGGCGCAAAATGCGATATAGCTTTGAGGTAAGGAAATAGGGGTGCTTTGTCCATTGAGGCCCTACACCACAAGTATGGGTGTGTGAGTTGCGTAAATTTCCATTGTCATGTTGTGTAGATACTGTCTTTATTGTTAGTTCTATTCCATAGATATTTTCCTTATTTAATTGCTCTGTGATTTATACCCCATAGATATTCTTTGGATGATACTCTATTGCTAAAATTTCCCGTGTCTTTGTTATGGTACTTCCTTTATTGCCTTGATAAAGATAAGGTGCCTTGATAGAGATAATGTTGTGAAGAAGGCATAACAAACGATAAATGAGCTAATGAATTACGAATGACCGAAGGGTTCCTTGATTTTATACTTCTATATGAATTTTATGATTTATTTCCAGCTAATATATTGCTCGTGCCATATACATTGTTTTGTTATTTCAATCTTTAAAATATCCCTACTATAGTTAGATGATTTTCCTTAGTTAATCAAACCTGTCAATTTGAGTAAGTTAATCATGTAATAAGTCCTTGAAGCATGTTTAATAATGTGTCCATCACCTAGGTTATCTAATTAGCTTATTTGATTTACAAAAGCATGTTTAATCGACATGCATAACTAATTGAAAGCTTTTAATAACTTCATTGAGCACAATTAACTAAGGGAGACAACAATTGATTTATAAGTCGAGCGAGCATGTTTAATAATTTGATGATTAAGTCTTGGTGCATGTCAAATTAATTAGAATGATTAACTAACTAGAGTAATCAAACTAGACTTGAGTATGTACAATTAACTAGGTTAATAATCGTAGCATGTTTAATTTGCTAGCATGTCTAAATTCTTAAACACATTTAATTAACCAGAATTGAGCACGTAATTGACTAATTGAGCATGTAATCAACTCTTAAACATGTTAATTAACTAACTAGATGAGCAGGCTAATATTAATTAGTGAAGCATGTTTAATGACTTAATCATTTCTTGATGTATGACAAATAATCATAGCAAAAGGCATGTTTAAATCATCTAAAGTAATAATTGTAATCTTTTCTTGAGCATGTAATTAATTAGGATAATAAACTAGACTATTAATTGTAGCGTGTTAAACTAATTAGAAATAAAGCAAGTGAAAGTAGTTGGAATGAGATTTATGAATTCATGAGCACGTTCCCCGTTTTCAGTTATTTAATCTTCCAAAGTGTTTAAGCATGTTTAGTTTTGTTTAATCGAACGAGCATGTTTAGTTAAGGGTGATTCATCGCATGTTTACTTATTGTCTTCTATTGCTCATCACTTCCAATTCAACATCGTATGTCGTTTCCTGCTATGCTTTGTGGTATGTTTTCAATTACTGTTATTTATTGTATTCGCCGGTTTCAATTCCAGTTGTTTACAGTTAACTTTATTTTCATGTCCACTTCAATTATTATAAATGTTACATTCTTACGCATCATGCATCATTCTAGGGTAAGAATGTATATTCATGCATCATGTTAATAGAAACTAATAAGGAGTGTCATGGGGTGGTACGCACACATGCATGAGTGAGGATAAATGATGAAAATGAGTAAAACGATAAGATAATAAAGGCCTCTCTGGTCTGGTAGCTTAGCCCGGCATAGACACAAAGAAAAGAATAAGGGAGTTAGGGGATGGTAGGGTAAGTACGGATCAACTAGGTAGACAGGATTTAAAAGAGAACGTTACCTTTCCCTCGGCGAGATTGCGAGACTGTCTACTCTAGGTGGTTGAAGCCGACAAAGATCTACCCTACCACCACGGATACCTCCAATCTCCAGCTCAAAGTACGAGTAACGAACAAACGACGTAAAGAAAAGTAATAAAATGGTAAATTGCTAATGAAAGGATTGGATTGGGTGGTCCCCATTCCAAATGAACTAAAGAGAGTCATAAGCATATTGCATTAACCCTTTTTCTTATTGAGTCATTAAGCTCACGTATTACTTGTGGTGTAGGTACAAACGACGAACAGATAATAAGTAGATGACAACCACATAATGAAACAAGGATGGATGATTTCGCATGCGTGAGACTCGGGGTTGGCCGGACAAAGAGAAAGGATGAGTAAATGGTTGTAATCACATTAAGTTATTATATTGTACTCCATTGTTTAGATTTCCTTGTAAATGATTAAAATATGCTTCCGCACATTTTATGCAAAGATTTTATAACAGTTTTAAAGAAGGGTAAATAACACTGTAGACCCTATAGTTTGCGATCAACGACAAGTCAAACCCTAGAGATTATTTTTTAACAACTAAAACCCTGAACTATGAGAAAATGTCGCCGGCGACCTCGCAGTCACGATTTTCGTCCAAAGCCGTCGAGGTTAACGCCCCATTTGTACCCTGTCTAGCGGCGTCGAACGGAGTTGAAGGGTGATGGCAGAGCCGACGGTCGAATCGTCCAGAGCCGACCGAAGTACGACATTCGCTGGCCGTTGGATCGACGAGGATCGTCCCTCGTCTGGATCGACGGCCAGGATTGAATCTGGTGTCCCTGCCAGATGAGATGACGGACAAAGATCCTTGGCCGTTGGATCGAACGAGGGACGTGCCTCGGATCGACGGCCAGGATTTAATCCGCCTGGCGAAGACGGACGTCGATCCTTGTCCGTTGGATCCTCGCCTGGATCGAACGGTCAGTAGTGACTCCAAATTAATTGGGTCACGTGTGGGTCACATGCAATCCTAAATCGCCAAAATTCCCCATTATGACGGACGTCCGTGGGAATACCACGGATGTCCGTCTTTAAATAACACGTCATCAGCATCTGGACGGCGTCCGTCGGACCATGACGGACGTCCATATGAAAATGACGGGCGTCCGTCACTCTTGGATTTTATACTAAAACCCTAACAGAGTCGAGCACAAAAAGTCCGACCATTGCCATAGATATTCGAGAGAGAGAACTTGTTTCCCCTGACCAACTCCCTTAACGTAAGCGAACGAACAAGAGTGTTGCACATCACATGGAGTCGTCAAGGTGTGCTTCTTCATCATACATGGTTGAAGAATCCATTGACTGTGGAATGGAGGTGGATCCTAATCCTAATCCTATTTCGGCAGTAGAGACCAATGAGAATCGGTGGTTCTATCACGAAGCCGGTATAGAATTGCGTTCAATCTCGGGATCCCTGAAATCGGAGCTACGTTCGATATGTGACTCAGAGGATGATGATTGGGCAGAGAGTATGCATCCCCAAATTGAATGTTCGTCCTCGGAGCTCTGTCTGGGTAAGAAGTATAGTGCGTTGAAGGATATTAGAGATGAAGTGGTTAATTATGCTTTGAAAAATGAGCACGGGATCAGGTTTGTTAAAAGCGAACGACATCGGATAACTGCTGTGTGCAGTGATGGATGCAATTGGCAGCTTCACGCTTCAAAAATGAAATGTGAGCTGACCTTTCAAATTAAGAGCTATAATGAGGAGCACAAATGTGCACGACAAATGGAAAGCCGACACGCTTCCTACAAATGGGTGGCAAACCAATATTTGGATAGATTAAAAAGTCAACCCAAGTGGGACCTTGCTTCCATAATTGAGACTGTAAGGAAGGACTTTAATGTCAATATTTCTCTGAGTCTTGCTAGAAGGGCAAGGAATTTAGCACAGACTTTAAACGAAGGGGATGGTGACGAACAGTACAAGCTACTTTGGTCCTACGCAGAAGAGATTCGAAGATCCAATCCAGGTAGCACACTGTTGTTGGTTGTAGATTTTCCAGATTTGGTGGCCCGTCCAAGTCCAATATTTAAAAGAATGTACATGTGTTTGGATGCGTGCAAGAGGGGTCTGAAGGAGTTTGGTAGACTCATTATTTGTCTTGATGGCTGTCACTTGAAGGGGTCGTGCCTAGGCCAATTGCTCACAGCTGTCAACATTGATGCCAATGATGGGATTTATCCAGTTGCTGTGGCACTTGTTGAATCAGAATGCAGAGACTCCTGGACCTGGTTTTTGTGTTGCTTGCTGACGGACTTAGATAGTGACATAGGCAGAGGATGGACACTCATTTCCGATCGACAGAAGGGGTTGGTGCCTGCTATTGAACAATATGCACCACCAACTGAGCATCGATTTTGCCTAAGACATTTGTATGCCAATTTCAAAAAACAATTTCCAGGAATACAATACAAAGATATCATGTGGAAGGCAGCAAGGGCCACAACATCACCGAACTTTCAGAAAGAGATGAGTAAACTACTTGCGCTCGACCATACAGCGCATGCATATATGCAGAAAATTAACCCGAGGTGTTGGTCAAAACATGCATTCAGTCCTGTCCCAAAGTGCGACATGGGCCTTAATAATTTGAGCGAGTGCTACAATGCTTGCCTCCTGCCAGCACGGGACAAACCAATCCTCACTATGTTTGAGATGATTAGAACGGGCATAATGACTAGGATCGTTAAGAAACATAAGCAGCTGGCTGAATCAACAGATCTTTTGCGTCCTAAGATCACAAAGAAGCTTGCCAAACTGAAACATGCGGCTCAGAATTGGTGTCCAACACCTTCAGGATGTAATCGGTTTGAGGTAAGCGATGGTAACGAACGGTACGCAGTCGATCTGGACACGCGTACCTGTAATTGTAACCGATGGGAGCTGACTGGAATCCCATGCGTGCATGTCATCCCTTGCATCAATTTTATGCGGACTTCAGCGGAGGATTATGTGCATGCATGGTACCATCGGGACACATATATGAGGATGTATTCCCATTTTACCCGACCTGTCAGTGGCCACCACATGTGGCCTGCAACGAACCAGCCTCCAATTTTGCCACCACCAGTAAAGAGACTCTCGGGTCGGCCTCGAAAATGAAGAGTGCGAGATGCAGACGAGCCCCGTAGCAGCACGGTACTCAGCAGGAGACATATCCCTATGACATGTAGTCGTTGTCATGGTGTAGGCCACAATGTCCATTCTTGTCAAGGCGGAGGCTCAACAGGTGGCACCGCAAGTGGCAGTGTAAGAGCAGAACACTCATACGACACCTTCATGGGGTTTAACATTGTTGCCGATACACAGGTGCTTAGATTGTTATGCTTTCTTACATTGTTCTCACTATGAGCGTTTCGTCTGACATGAACTTCCTTTTGTGTTTTACAGGAGTCTGTCGCCCCACACCCACATCCTTAATCATGGAGCTTCATCTACGTATTTGTTTTGTTCATGTATAACACACTCAAGTTTTTAATACATTGAAGTTTATTTGTTCATCTACGTAGTTGTTTGGATAATATTTGTTCATGTATAATACACTGCATGTGATGGACGTCCGTCATGTTAAGACGGAGGTCCGTCATGTTAAGACGAACGTCCGTCATGTTAAGACGGACGTCCATCACATTTAGACGGCCATTCGTCACCTTGAGACAGACGTCCGACCCCTTCTAACGGACGTCCGTCACATGCAGACAGACAGCACTTGCCCTGTTTTGGGCGTCCCTCGCGCCAACACAAAGAAGATTACAGCCTATAACAAACCACAAAGCAGTATGAAGAAAACCACAAAGCAGACTACAGACTACAACAAATAATTGAATTCAATTTCAATTGAGCCACTTGTTCAACGTTTTTTCTATTCTTTCAACTCTTTCACGTGCTGCACCTCTTGCACGTCCTGCGTTTCTTGTATATCTAGAATACGTTACAAGTGGTACCGTTGCAAGTGGCTGAACAGGTGGGGCCTCTGGGAGTGACTGAACAGGTGGGGCCTCTGGGAGTGGCTGAACTGGGGCCTCTGGGCGTGGCTGAACAGGTGGTGCCTCATCAAATATGGAAGGCTCTGCGTCCCGGATGTCGATGATGTTGAAGTGCAAATCGGAGCTCATCTCCACACTCGTGCACTCCTCGTAGAGTTCATCTCGATCGTACGGATCGTGGAGATGGAAGCCCTGCCCATTGCATTTGGACATCACCGACCACCCTATAGGGCGGGAGACTTGAAATATGCCGTGTTGGCTGCAATTGGAACTGCAAATTAGTTTGTCACGTCATTCAAAGCGCAGGTCATTCAAAAACATACCGTTTTTTGTCCACTGGGCCATGACAATTGCAATTGAATCTGGCATCAATTGTTCGTACGCATACTGCGTGTGCATGTCAATCGATGACATGAAACAATCCATCTCCGGGTGGCACTGTAGGAGGAAGAAATATTAAACCATGTATGATTTCATGAATGAATAGAAATGGCTTACATGGATCCAGCCAATCGTCAACAAACCCTCCCTTATTTGAACAACGGCGGTGTCCTCCTCATTTGTCATCACGCACTGCATTTTAAGAACACGATTTATGTAGTTATTTTTAGTAACAATATAATATAAGTTGGTTAAACATTCTCATATAGTCAGGAGCGCCCGATTGCTTTGGCACAAGGAGAGTTGTGATTGAATATATCTTGTCACCCTATAAATCAACAACACAACGTACAACATTAATTTTCTAATCACAACTGATAATAAATTTCAAATGACGTTGCTTCTTACCTTGGAGCCGCAAAGGAGAGTACACGTCTCCTTTTTATTCTTCGTATTGACCCGTGCAAATGCCATGAACTCTTCCATCAAATTCACAGGCTGCAATGGAAATTCAGTCTAAGTGTAAATTCTACACATTGTATAAAACCAAATAGAAGACATACCACTTGCACTGTCATCCTCTGACGAGCGGTAGGACCCACCACTGAAGGACCTGGGGCCAAAATCTTTTGAACTTTAGCCAGGGTTGGAGGAGGGGACGGTTGCCTGATGATCGGAGACCTGCATAATTGTAACACATTGTTAATCAACGATACTAATGCATATAAGGAAATTACATGTAAAATCAAAGACATACTGGCATCCGTCTGGACCGGCATCGGAAGATGTATGAGATGCTGATGGATGAGATGGCAGGGCGGTTGTGCGAGCAGTTGCCATATGCGTTTGTACTTCTTGCATCTGTAGTACAGTGGCTTGAAGCTGGCCAAGTTAACTCTCATGTCTATCCAACTTGGCTTGAATCTCTCCAAGTTCGGTGACAAGCCACTGCCACCTCTCTTCGCTGCTGAGTACGGAGGGCGACGATGAGGACTGGGGTGGGGGAGGTGCATCATCCGCCATAGGACGCACAAAATCGTCATCCATAGGACGCACAAAATTGTCATCCACCTCCACATGATATGTCGGTTGTGCGTTTGCTGTCCACGGAATTATGGCAGTGCACATGGAAGGAGCAGGTGGAGCTGACGTGGATGGCAGTGGTGGAGCTGACGATGATGGCCGTGGTGGAGCTGACGTGGATGGCGGTGGAGCAGCTGAAGTGGAAGGACGAGGTGCAGGAGGTACAAGATGTGCAGGAGGTGCAGCTGCCACATCTCCTCTGAATACCCACTCCCCTCGTACTTTTTGCAACCCCATCCGAGCCAATGTAACTTCATTATACATGTCAAGTGGTTTTTCGTCTGTTTGTCGCTCTGTGTGAGGGACAACCAACCCGTTGCTGTCAATAATGCGCTGAATGAGCCAATTATATGGGAGATTCTTCCTTGCACTATTCAGAGTTACTTTCATTTGCTGCATAATGACGTATGCAAGGTTGAACCTCTTCCCATTGTATAGCTTCTCCATTACGTACAAATCCATGGCTGTGACAAGGTCTCTATGTCCATCACGAGGCATAAATGTGTGCGTGATCATGTGATGGATGACCCTTGCTTTCGCATCGAGGTCTTTTGATTTAGGCCGGAAGAAAGACTCAACGGCTGTAGGATTGCGAACCAATTGCTTCAGCAATGCAAGACCTTCTCCTTTTTGGACAAATTCGGGGTCCTTTGTCGCATGGTAATACTCCTCCAACGGCTCCTCCGTGGAGCATCCAATGAGCTCATTTAATTGTCCGAGAGTTATCCTAATCTGTTTTCCAAACAGAAAACTCCTCAACTCTCTATCACTTGATTTGTCCAACTCCAAATTGGCATAAAACAGTTTGACAGCTCTCTCATAGAAATAACCTCCCATTGTGCACAATTTATCCAATCCAATTCGTTCAAACATTGCCTTCAATCCAAAATCAGCAAATGAATTGAAATTTACCTTCCTGGATATGATTATTGCACGGGGTACAATGTCCTTCTCGTACCGTACATGGGCGGAGGCTGAGCTGAACATCCTAGGTTCTACAAACTCCACTGGACCCGTCGTCTCGGTCCGAGCCACCACCTTACGCTTCTTCGATGCTTGATTATTCCTCGGCGCCATTTTCAGATTCAAAACTCGGGGGTTCGGGAATTCGTCGGGGGAAATCGGGAATTCGCTCGCGATTTGAAGTACAGGGCGATTTCTAGGGCTTGGATGCCCTTCGCGAGTATAAGCAGCGTTTTGTCATCCGTCAGGACGAAAACGAGGTCGTTTTGGTTATGACGGACGTCCGTCATGGTCCGACGGACGCCGTCCAGATGCTGATGACGTGTTATTTAAAGACGGACGTCCGTGGTATTCCCACGGACGTCCGTCATAATGGGGAATTCTGGCGATTTAGGATCGCATGTGACCCGCACGTGACCCAATTAATTTGGAGTCACTACTGACCGTTCGATCCAGGCGAGGATCCAACGGACAAGGATCGACGCCGTCTTCACCAGGCGGATTAAATCCTGGCCGTCGATCCGAGGAACGTCCCTCGCTCGATCCAACGGCCAAGGATCTTTGTCCGTCATCGCATCTGGCAGGGACGCCAAAATCAATCCTGGCCGTCGATCCAGACGAGGGACGATCCTCGTCAATCCAACGGCCAGCGAATGTAGTACTTCGGTCGGCTCTGGACGATTCGACCGTCGGCTCTGCCATCGCCCTTCGACTCCGTTCAACGCCGCTAGACAGGGTACAAACGGGGCGTTAACCTCGACGGCTCTGGACGGAAATCGTGACTGCAAGGTCGCCGGCGACATTTTCTCATAGTTCAGGGTTTTAGTTGTTAAAAAATAATCTCCAGGGTTTGACTTGTCGTTCACCACAAACTATAGGGTCTACAGTGTTATTTACCCTTTAAAGAAAGAGTCAGTAGCGATCCGGTTAGATGCACTCTGTTACGATTTTTTTTAAAAATAAAATTTTCAAATTTTACGTATTTTAAGAATTTACAAAAATTCGAGTCATTACAATCTATTCGACTAGTTGCACGGTGCCAGCATGTTTTCAAAAATTGACCTTCGTTTGGGGTATTATCAGTTGAAAGTTAAACCGGATGACATACCCAAGACAGCGTTTCGAACAAGGTATGGGCACTATGAATTTCTGGTGATGTCTTTTGGGCTGACCAATGCCCTTGCATCTTTTATGGACATGATGAACCAGATCTTCAAGGACTATCTTGACAAGTTCATTATCGTATTCATTGATGAAATTTTGGTATATTCTCAGTCGGAAGAAGAACACGTGAACATTTAAGAACTTCCCTATCTGTTTTGAACCGGCACCGACTATATACAAAATTTTCAAAGTGTGAATTATGGCTAAGTCAAGTCAGCTTCATTGGCCATGTGATCTCTAAAAAGGGCATTGCAGTGGATCCAACAAAAATTCAAGCAGTCATTGACTTGACACAGCAGAAGAGTGTGGGTGATGTGAGGAGTTTTCTTGAACTAGCAGTATACTATAGGCAGTTCATGAGTGGGTTTTCAAAAATTGTTATGCCTCTCACCAGTCTGACAAAGAAGAATGTAAGATTTTAGTGGTCAAGTGAATGCGATAAGAGTTTTCAGGAATTGAAACATCGGTTGACCTCAACACCAGTATTGGCCCTGCTTGATGAAGAAGGTAATTTTTGCATTTATTATTATGCGTCTAAAAATAGACTTGGTGGGGTACTGATGCAGAATGAAAAAGTAATTGCTTATGCTTCAAGAGCTACGTTACTCACGACCTTGAACTCGTTGATGTGGTTTTTACGCTGAAGATATGGAGGTATTATTTATATGGGCAATGATGTAATGTCTACACGGACCATAAGAGCTTGAAATATATTTTTACTCAGAAAGATTTCAACATAAGGCAACAGTGATAGTTGAAATTGGTAAAAGACTATGACTGTAACACCTCGATATTTTTAATTATCGGGATATTACATATCGTATTATGAGCATTAGACTTACGAGTATTTTAGTGATAACAAATAAATTTAATTTGCTAAATTAAATCAATCACAAATAGGATAGGGTTATAAATGATAAATTAGGGTATATTAATTTAATTTAATAAATTAAATTAATAATGAGATATGATAAAGTTAATCAATAATTGGATTAAATTAATAAATTAAATTAATTAATAAAAATGTTTTAAATGAGATTTATATAGAATTATAATTTAATTAAATTATAATGAGGGAAAGGGGAGAAATGGGGAAGAAGGCCTTCGGCCATTTCGCAGGAAGAGAGACCGAGAATGAAGGGAGAGAGGGAACCGCGACAAGGGGTGTTTGAAGGTGAGCTCGGACTCGGCATTCGAGACGATGGCCGGCGAATGTCGTGAAGACGGTGAGTTCGGCAAACTCGGGTTGTCGAATCGGGCAGAGTTTAGGGCTCGGAATCGGAACTTCATGTTGGCCGGCAACGCTTTCCGCCTTCAGGGTGTCCACGAGCAGTCCATTCCGGCGACCGATTGGCAGGGACGGCAACGGCATTGGCGTTTCTCGGACAATGGCAGCGAGCGATCGGCGATGGAAGGGACGGTTTGGAAAGGGCTAGGCTTCAATTCGCGATTGGGCTTGTGGCTTGGTCTTCGTTTTTGTTGGACTGAATTGGTCCATTGGTTTCTCTCTATTGAAGGTAACAGTGTGGTCCAGCTGGGAGGATTGAACAACGAGAGTGTGTCCAAAATATCAGCTTCTGTAGCTGATTTCGTGGGACAACTTTGGTAAGCAGTTATGTGTTTCAAATATGGGTATGTCGCTAATTGTGGGATAATTGCCTCGGATGGTTAAGCATTTCAAATTTTCAATTATGTATAAATTCAGTGGATGGTTGTTGGCTCGAGCATTTTTCTCTCTTTGAGGCTGAGGGTGTTCTAGAGCTGGAGACCTAGAGGAAAGGCAACAATAGGGGTGATTTACATCTTGGATGTTTTGGGTCAGTTTAGTTCTGCTTCGTCTTATTTGTTGTTGAGTTCATGTCCCTGATTATTGTGAGTTTTGTTTTGGTCATATTCTATTGATGTGATGGAGATCAAGATCCGAAGTTTCTGCTTCTGTTGCTGCTGTGTGATGGAACTTGTTGTCCCTGTTATGGCTTGCTTCAAATGGTAAGAATTGGGTGTGTTGGCCGTCTAAGCCCTACCCACGAGTATGTGTGTGTGCGTTGTGTATGGTTTGGTGATTTCTAGTCTCTGTTGTGAACTCTTTGATTGATTAACCGTTAGTGACTTCTTGTTGATAATTGTGTGTTAATTCTCTGGATTCTCATATAATAATTGCTCAGTATGCTTTCTATGCATAAATGCTATGTATTTAGGTTATTGTAATGCTTTGTATTAGTAGAATTGTATTACTGAGTAGAATTGCTATTGAATCCTTATTGTTAGCTCTGTCATTAGTAATGTAGCCTGCCTTGTTGTTAGCTCTCTGTTAGTTTTAGGATCTGATGATGGTTGCTTGTTAATAGCTCTGCTCGTTTCCTTAACAATTATATTTAAATTCCTTCTATTAATTCTTTATGTTAGTTAATTGTAGAATTGTTTTCGTTATTTAAATTATGTTTATTTATTAGCCCTTTCTTTACTAAGCCTTTTAGGCTTACAGTTTACTTGTGGTGTAGGTACCTGCAGGAGAAGATAGTGTTAGATTAGAAGCAGTGGATGAGGGATTTGCACGAACGAGTTTGTGGTTAGCCAGGCTACGAAACGTAAGAAATAATCGGATTGTAATTTAAAGTAAATAAAGTTTTGTAAATGTAATTTAATGTTTTGTTATTTCGTTAAAGTATTTTAGTTACGCTTCCGCAGTATTTTAAATAAATGATTTGTTATTAACGCTTCCGCAATGTTTTAATAAATTGTTTTGCAACGCTTCTGCATTTTATTAAATAGATTATTTTTATAACGAGTTTTAACGAAAGGTTGGTAGTGGTCCAGATTAGGTGCACTCTAAACGTTTTCTAAAAATTTTTACGCATATTTAAAATGGGACGAAAATCCGGGTCGTTACAATGACTGTGAGATCTAATACCATCTCGTAAAAGCAAATATTGTGGCTAACGCTCTAAGCAGGAAAGTTGCAATAATGAGTATAAATTGTGAAGAAATTGCCAGTTGGACTGCAGAAAGATGTTCGTGAGTAGGACATGCAAATGGTTCCTACACAGTTGGCGGATGATCTATTGACTCTGACACTAAAGCCTTCTACACTTGAAAGGATTAAGGAAGCCTAGCAGTCAGATGCCCAATGCGAAGATTTCAAACTAAATCTGACTCTAGCTGAATTTTGAGATTATTCTATATCTGCGAACGGAATAATGAAATTTAAAAACAAATGGTACATGCCTACCAACTCATTGTTGCGATTGGCGATATTGAAGAAAGCTTATTCTTCAAGTTTTTTCATCCATCTCGGGTGCATTAAGATGTACAAATACCTAATAATGCACTATTATTGGCGTGTCATGAAGTACGATATTGCTGAGTATGTTGCACTGTGCCATGTATGTCAATAGGTAAAGGCAAAAAATCAAAGACCTAGTGAAATGCTTCAACCAATGTCAATACCAGAATGGAAGTGAGAGCACATCACAATGGATTTTGTTACCGGACTACCAAGAACTGCAATGGGGCATGAAGCGATATGGGTAATTATTGACAGTTTGACCAAGGTTGCCCACTTTCTACTAGGAGAGATGACCTAAAAAATGAATCAATTTGCAGACCTGTATGTTAAAGATATTGTGCGACTGCATGGTGTTCTGGTCTCCATATCGGGATCCACGATTCACATCTATGTTCTGGAAGAGCTTGAACAAGGTCATTGGCATAGAATTGAAGTTCAGTACTACCTTTCATCCATTGACTGATGACTAAAGTGAATGTACAATCCAGATATTAGAATATATGTTGCGTGCCTGCTTACTAGAATTTCAAATCGGTTGGGGAAGGATGCTGTCGTTGGTTGAATTTGAATACAATAATAGTTTTCAAGCAACTATTGGAATGACACCTTACGAAGCAATGTATGGTAGGAAGTGCAAATGCCCTTTATATTAGAGTGAAGCTGGTGAAGCTAAGTTCTATGGCCCTGGCCTGATACAGCAGATAGCAAAATCTATAGCAATCATCCGCTAAAGAATGATGGCTGTGCAAAGTCGCAAGAAGAGTAATGTCGATCACTGCCGTCGGGACTTGAAATTCAATGTTGGACACTTAGTTTTTCTAAAGATATCATCTTTCAAGGTTGTTATGAGATTTGGGAGGAAAGGTAAGCTGAGTCTGCTATATATTGGCTCCATTAAGATCATAGAAAGGGTTAGCAAAGAGGCATATCAGTTGCAACTATCAGCTGCCATGGAGGGCATACACAATGTATTCCACATAACAATGTTGAAGAAATGCATTGGGGATACAATTCAAATAGAACCTTAAGAAAACATTGAAGGTCAAGCCAACTTGAGCTATGAGGAAAGACCGATTCAGATTCTGGACTCAAGAGTAAAAGAACTTCGACAACAGTAAATCTCGCTCGTCAAGGTATTATGGCAAAATCACAATGCGGGAATAACCAACATGGTAAATGAAGGAAGACATGGATGCCAAATATCTGCAATTATTTCCTTAGCCAAATTTTGGGGACAAAATTTTGTCGGGGGGAGGAAAGAATGTGATGCCCGGATATTTTCCTCTATAAATTGAGTGTAAACGATTTTACAGAATGAACGTTTTGATAAAGGGAAAAATTTCCTATCGTACGGTTAATATAATTCCCTAAAAATTTATGAAGAAATATTATTGGAATAATGGAAGGTAAATTAAAAAGGTGTGAATTAAAATAAATAAATAAATATAGGATAAGTGTAAGTGGAGGAACAGCGACGTTTTATGGCAGCGGCATTATCCCTCGGCTCCAGGCGACATACCCATCAAATTTGCATGTCAACCCAGATGTCGACCGAAGTGGTGAATTTTGCGAAAAACATTTTTTTTCCATGGCCACTCTGTGTTCTCCAATGACTTCACGTGATTCTCTAGAAGATGGGATGAGGCTTTCCACGTGGCTGGGCCAGATAGGACCTCCTCCATTGAAATGGGCAATTGCGTCCATCAACCATCACCACTTATGAAGCTCTTTACTGGCCTATAAAGCAAGGGCAGACGATTCCTTGAGGGTTGCACGTTGCCACTATGGGTTTTCCATTTTTGTGAGCTGAAGGGTGATGGGCTGCAGAGTGATTTGGTGAAGAGAGTAAAGGAGTTTCTTCTTGGTGTTGGTTTGAACTGTTTTCTTCCTAGGAGAAAATCAGAGGGAGTGAATGAGAGAGAAGGAAAGTGCAAGCTGTTGTTCTTGGTTGCCTTACGCTGCTGGAAGGAAGGATTTGGACAGTGAAGGAGAAATCATCATGAGAGGTAAGAAATTAGGGTGCAAGTGGCTAGTGGAGGCCCTGCATCACGGGAGTTTTGGATTTCTGCTTCTACTTTCTGCTTCTGCTTTGATTCTACCTTCGTTGATTTCTAGAAGTAAGTCCTCTGTTGATGATTACTGCTTTGGATAATTTATAGAGTATAAGCATCTGTTGAAATTGCCTTGATAGATCCTAAAATTTGTTCATCTGTTAAACTGCTAAAATATATTTATCTGTGGATAATTGCCAAATTTTCCTTGGATAATTGCTACAATTATTTTTGATTTGCTGTTATATTGTCGATGAAATAATACTCCAATAAGTTTGCTTGAGCCCTATCTTGTTCTTTGAACATTTCCTGGATGGCGTTATATAAGTTGTCATTAATTAAATGCTAAAAACTATCAATGTTAATGAATGTTGTTGCAAAAAGAAATTAAAAACGGATAATGATAGATGACGAAGGACTTCGACACTGATTGTGAAACTATATATATATATATATATTTTCCCTAATTTTTTGAGTTGCCTTGTTAATTAAATTAAGTATATAAATTGTCCACGTTAATTGTTAATTAGCTTATAAATTTCATATAAATTGTCCGTTATATTAATAATATTATGTGTACTACTTTAATATTTCTTTGATATATTTTGTATACTGTTGTGGATGTTGTAGACTGGATATGACTTAACATTCATGCATCATTATAGGACTTATGAAAATGTGGCATATGCATGGCATGTTTAATGAAATGAATGAATGTAAATAGGCGTGTGGGGGTTTGGGAGTTAGGGTCACGGTCATAGGTGGGAACACCCCAGATGAAAAACCTCGCCCTAAGTAGGGGAAGAGTGTCGGTTAGTCTACACTAATTAGCAGTGTGAAGTGATGTCAAACTTTCAAGAGGAGTTTTCATTGGAAAAGTCATCCATACAAGTGTGCTAGTGTGACTTCTTGTTATTTTCAGCCAATTTACTTCTCTCATGCATATTTCCAAATCCATGGTGTTTCTCATCTTTATTTTTGGAAGAGTTATTCTTCATTCATTAAGGAAGTTGCTGTCAAAATTTTATAAAGAAAGCTTCTAAATTGAGGGAGAAATGGGTTTCTAAAGTTGGAACTTTCCTAAAGTGAATTGCAAATATTTTGGAAACTGTCTAAGAAGGCGAGCAACCGCAACCTCAGTGTCAACGTCCACTTTCAGCTAGAAAATAGAAGAATATTGATTTTGTGATATTCTTGAATGACCGCTCTTCAGCCAAACGACCGCCCTTGCTAAGTTTCTCCTAAATTTGTCTGATTGCATCAAGTTTCAACTTCATTCTTATTTATTTTTGGATTACACTTCCATTGGTGCATCATGTTCTATAAATATTTGAGTTAGGGTTTAAACTCTAATCACCCGAGAACACCATGGACGAGAGAAGCTCTCTCTCTCAAGCTCACAAGTGAAACTATCCTACAAGTTTCTATAATATCAAAAGAAGTTTTAAGTAATAAAAGGTATTTGGAATAAATAAATATTTATTGGGTCATTAAATAGATGAAACTTACAAAGAAAATATGTAACGACCCGGTCTTTCATAATCCTTTTAAAAGTTGCTTAAATTTAAAACTTTTATCAAACAGCTAAAACCTTAAATTAAAACAGTTTTAATATAATATCAAAGTGCGAAACCGGACCGTTAAAACCTTTTTTCGTTAAAACATAGCACAAGCATAAATTGTACAAGAAATGAAAACCAAACAATGAAATATAACTTCATTACAATCATTCTCTCTTTTACTCTCTTCAGCCTGGCCAACCACGAGTCTCTTACGTGCAAATCCTTCATCCTTGCTTTTGATCTATTGGTCGTCTTCTCATATAAGTACCTACGCCTACACAACAAGTAAATTGTAAGCCCAAAAGCTTAGTAAGGAAGAGGGTTTAATGCAACATGATATGTCTCTCTTTAGTCCTTTTTGGAATGGGGGCCACCCAAACCAATTTTTTCATTATATTGTTGGTTCTTTCATTGGTTCTTTACTTGTACATCAACTTGGAGAATGGAGGACCCGTATAGAATGGTATAGTTTGATCGGCTTCTAACCTCTTGTGTACAAACTAGTCCCTTTCCCGATAAGATAGGGGTTTGGCCTAGCTGCCAGGCTAGATCCGAACTACTCATCCACCCCCAACTCCTTTTTTCTTTTTCTCTTTTTTTTTCTTTAACATTTTTTCTCACATAATGCATGTGTGAGTACCAACTGGTGGCACTCCTTAGTGGTTTCGGCTAACATGATGCATGATGACATTCTCCAAATAACATGATGCATGATGCAGTATAACGTAGCATTAACAATAATTGAAGTGCGCATATAAAAGAAAGTAATTGAATAACATAAATTGAAAGTGCATGTTGGAGAACAATTATGATATTGAATTGAAAATGATGAAAAACATAAGGGAATCAAACAACGAACACTAGGAAAATTAAATAGCGAATCATGAAAGTGGTATAGAAATTAAACACACATATCTGAACAATATACAATGAATTATAGCATGCTTGAACTTATGAGACACAACAATAAATGAAACAGAAGTCGTAACATACTATGAATTAATATGCTAGTTATCTTAGTTCATTTACATGCTCAGGAAATAACTACATTTGTTATTCTAGTTAGACATAGAATTACCATTATTATTCAAGTTAATTAATTGCTCTAATTAATTGACATGCATTAAGAAATAATCAAGTTAATTAAACATGCTCAACTAGTTAGTTAATTAACATGTTTAAGGATTAGTTATTATTTAAACAACTAGTTAAACATGCTCGAATTAGTTATTTAATGACTAGTTAATTAATTAGTCACTTAAACATGCTCAATTGATTAACATGCTCAAGATTCTAGACATTTAAACAGGATCAACTTATAATAATGTATCACAAGTATTTATACAAATTCAGAGTAAGGGTTGTTATAATTATCACTTATTAAACATGTTAGTTTAAGGAAGTAAATTGACCCAATGGCAGCAAAACAATAATGAAGCAGCAGGACAATAATGAAGGACATAACAGCTTATGGTTAATAATTAAACCGCAGATAAACTATAAAGAAGAGAGTCATCCTCTCTCTAAACTCGTCATACCTCTCAAGTCATTAACTTATTTATCTAAGCAGGAATCATTCATAAACTATCTATCAACGTAAAGCATTATTAACGGAACTAATAATAAAGGATATCACAAAACTAACAACAAGAAACAGAGCTACCAATCAATGTACACTATAAATCAAAGGAAATATCTAACAGCAAAGAAATTAACGAAGAAATTCACAACAGAAATTCATCCAAGGAATTGTCAACCGAAAATATCCACTAACAACAAGCATTATCTTTATCAACCTATCTAACTAGCAAATGACAGTATAGCATAAGGGAAAGATGCTCCAGCAGAAACGACAAAGATTCCTTAGGGATGAAACATTAGTCATTGATTGAAAGATACCAGGGCAAGTATTGACCATTAGATTAATATAGGATGCTCCCGAGGAAGGGAACAGTTCCATGACAGCATTTTATTAAGTGGAAATGTAGTCATTCAGTTATTAAAAGAGTAAATCAAGGGAAATAAGCGGTGTCATTTTGATATATATAACTGTAGACTTGCAGGACTGTTGGCATTTGTGGATGGTAACACATCTGCAGTTGAGGGGTAGTGGCACCATTTTGATTAATCGCTATCATTAAATTATGGAGTTGATTGAGGAAGCAAACGTTTCTACAAATGGGAAAATATTTGCAGTTGAGGGCTAACACCTATTTTGTAATACCCAAACTTTTATATCAGAAATTAATAAGGATAATTGGAAAGAAATAAGAGATTTTTGGATTAATTGGATAATTATCAGGGTATTACCAAGGACAGATTCGTTAGACCATTATTTTGGAAAAATAGATAATGTTTTCCCCGTATATGAGTGTTGGGATAAGTAGTATATTACATTGCATATTTATACGTGTTATATTGTGACGTGTATTTATGTGGAAAATATTGTGGGGTGAAAGTTAAGTGGAAAAATGCAAAGGAAAATCTATAAAGTGGAGTTTCAGACGCATGCGGGAGACATGAGAATGAGAAATATCGTCCACAAGTGCATTGCATGGCATCCCCAGTGCTTTGGTATGCATCATGACCAGATTTTGCATCCTGATGAATCTGATGATGGACTTCTGAACAACTTGCGGATGAGACGTGTCATCTGCAAATGCATTGCGCGTTGCCCCTGAACCTTGGGATGACTCAGGATACAATTTTGTGTCCTGACTTCACCTGCTTCGTGAAGTTCAGATGTGTCCAGGCGAGCATGGACGCAGATGGATGCGACCACTTTCAATCTGATCTATTCGTGGACACATTCGGAGGAACGCGGACGCTACATGCATACGCCATATCACATTCGAATGTCGCATTCGGACGGTATGGACAAGGCAAGGATGTCATTTCTCGTCCGTGAAACACAAATCTACCTTAGGAATTTTGCACATGCAAACGAATGCGAATGAGGCCAGTACGTCCGCACTCATCCAAAACAGCCCAGATCTACGTAAATTTAAGGATTTAAAATCAAAAAAATTGACGCGTAGCCAATTAAAACGTGATCCCTTGACAATGAAATGGTCCCCTCCATGTCCAGACCATGCGGAGCCACCCTCCTACCCCCTAGGTGTACGGGTTGTCTCCTCCTCCAGGCAACAATTCTCCTCTTAATTGTCTTCATCGCCATTTCTCCTTTCGCGTGAGTGTTTCCTGCAAACGAGAGAGCTCCTGCGAGTGTTCCTTGTGAGTGAGTGAGTTCCTCTGTGAGAGAAATGATGAGATTGTGAGAGTTCTCTGTGTGAGTGAGTGTGATATGCGGGTTGCTGGAGGTTGGAGCTCGGGAGCTTGAAGCTGAACGTACAATAGGAGTTATTACTGAGGAGTTGCTGTTCGTGAGTGTTCTTCTTAAATGATAAGGAAAATGAGTGTGTCTTAGCTTATGGAGGCCCTATCCACAAGTAGAGTGCGTGAGTTTTATGTTTAGTACATTGTAATTCCCTTATGCTATACTGCAACTGCTAGCTAGATAAGTTGATAATGCTAATGCTTGTTGTTGGTGGATGGTTAGTTCCTTGGATGGTTTACTGCAGTTATTTCCTTTTGTTGATTCTTTGATGTTTGTTAATTCTCTGTAGATAGTGTAGATCCCCTTACTGTTAATTGTTCTCTTGATGTCGTTGATTTCCTTTGATAATAGTGTAGATTTCCTTTACGGTTGGTTTATTTTCCTTGTTATAAATGCTTTACTTTGATGGACAATTGATTAATGATTAAAGGAGTTAATGACTTGAAAGTATGAACAAACGAGTTGCGAGCTATGCCTTTTGAGATGACCCTGTTCTTTATCTGCTTACGTGCTATAATATTCTGCTATATTTAGTTTAATTCCTTGCATTTAATTTCTTCAATCATGCATATATCTATATATGGTTCTGCTACTTATCTTCGTCCGTTTAATTGCCAATAAATCTTGAGCGTGTTTATTGGCTAATTAACTAGAATCTTAAGATAATGAACTAAGTTATTAATTCAGAGCATGTTAATCAATTTACTATAGTTTAAACGATCAATTAGTAAATCTAAGCATGTGAATAAATCTATTGGGGTATGTTTTTCTATTTAGTTATAATCTTCATAAGCATGTTTAATTAACTAGACTTAAGTATGTTAACTTAATTTAACTAGAGAAATTAAGAGCATGTTAATTAACTTAATTAGAGTAATTAATTAGACTTGAGTATGATTAATTAACTAATTAAACTTGAGCATGTTTAATTAATTAATTAGTTTAACTAGTTTAATTAATAACTAATCCTAGAGCATGTTAATTAACTAACTAATTGAGCATGTTAATTAACTAGTTGAGCATGTTTAATTAACTTGATTGGCTGCGGCCCAAAGCGGACAATATCTGTTGGGCCAAGATTGGGCGGGCTATCGCTTATACTTATGGTATCAAAGGCAGGTTCAGCTCGATGGTGGCCACAATCTCACGAGGATGTGGGCCCCCTAATGGGGGGTGATTGTGACACCCCAAAAGAAAGGGTGTGCAATCCCACATCGACTTGGGAGAAGTAAAGAGAGCAGAATTTAAGTGGGTAGCTCTCTTACCCCAATAGACCGGTTTTGGGTGGGTAAGTCACACCAAGAACAAATCTGTGCGGGCTGCGGCCCAAAATGGACAATATTTGTTGGGCCAAGGTTGGGCAGGTTATCGCTTATACTTGTAATGACCCGGATTTTTGTAAATTCCTTAAAATGCGTGAAATTTTAAACTTTCCTTTTTAAAACAAATCAAAGAGCGCCTAAGTCCGGATCGCTACTGACCATTCGTAAAACTTGTTATACAATCTCATTTAGTAAAACTTATGCGGAAGCGTTAAAATAAGACCATCTTAAAATATAGCGAAATGAAAGGACTAACAAAATTAAATACACTTTAGATAAAACTTATATTAATTACAACTTAAAAAACTTAATTAAAAGCTTTTCTTTTTTACCCTCTTTATGCTTGGCCAGCCATGAGCATTCCTCGCGCATGCGAATCCATCATCCCTGCTTTCTATTGTTCATTCTTTATCTTTGCTCATCATTTGCTACTTCTAGTCCATGCGTTTTCTCTACGTACTGTACCTACATCTACACCACAAGCAACTGTGAGCCTAATGGCTCAGTAAGGAAAAAGGGTTAATGTAATATGCTTATGAATCTCTTTAGTTCATTTGGAATGAGGGCCACCCATACCAATTCTTTCATTACGTTTCTTCTTTCTTTCTTTCTTTCTTTACTCGTATTTCGAGTTGGAGATTGGAAGACCCATATGGGATGGTATAGTGGGTCGGACCTAACCTCTTATGGGCAACTAGGTCCCGTTCCCGATAAGGTAGGGGCATTTCCTAATTGTCAGGCTAAGATCGCTACCCATCCGCCTCCCAACTCCCTTATTCCTTTCATTCGTCTTTTCGTATCCTTTTACTTTCCTTACCATGCATGTGAGTACCACCCCGTGGGAGCACTCCCTACTTTGTTTCTATTACATGATGCATGATCAAACATTCTCAACCTGACATGATGCATGATGCTTCTAACATAACATTCATAATTAATTGAATTATGCATAGCATAGAAGTAAAGCAGTAACTATAGTTGAAAGCGAAAGCGAACTGAAATCGAAAGCTTACATTTCATGAAATAAAAACACCCATAGAATAACATACCCAATATAGTAGAGCAGAGTACATGAATTTAAACAAAGAAAGCATACTTGAAATTTCATCGCGTCAACTTCCTAATCCATTTACATGCTTCCTATATTTATTATTCTAAATGACTATTCTGTTTACTTGTCTTAGGCTATTTAAACATGCTTACTAGATAAATTAACATGTTTAATTACTTACTTAACAAGCTCCATTAATTATAATGGTTATAGTGTTCTAACTAATTTACTCTAATTAATTCTAGTTAAGTTAATGAATTAACATGCTCGCTTAGTTAATCATCCTAGTTAATTGGCGAAGTTAATTAGCATGCTCATTGTTGATTATTAATTTACCCGCTCAAAGTGACATGTTTTTATCCTAGATGAGTTAAACATGAGATTACTCTATTCTACAGATTCATATTACCCTAACCAATTTAATGCTAGAATGGAGTACAATTAAATAGTCTGCTGTTATTACATGTTACGGTTATCGTTCTTAGTTCACTTTACATGCTTGGATTCACCAATTAGTTAATCAGCGTACTCATGTTCCATTAATCAATCACCCTAGTTAAGTAGCATGTTGTTCATTGATTTACTCCTGTTAATTATACATACTACTTAGGTTAATTACATGCTCAAGGGAAACATGCTACTTAGGTCAATTACATGTTCAAGGGAAACATGCTACTTAGGTCAATTACGTGCTCAAGGGAAACGGTCCTAGAAGTTCAAGTAAAACATGCTTATACAAGTAAGGATGCAGAGAAATGTAACTCACAGCAGTAAAAGAATAAACAACAAGAATAAAAGGAAATCCATTCACTAAAGCATGCTCATCCCTCGGCTTATCCCTTCCTGTTACTCCTCATCTACTCTACACTTCATAACATACTTCACAATAATCACACATCAACCAATAGCATCTACAATCTCAGCACTATCAATTGAAATCAGATAGCAATGAAAACAAAAGAACAAAATAACATTCAAAGGAAATATCACAGAACATACCTAAATCTACACAGCATCAACAAGAGACTCGACTAGCAGTAATCAATTTACTAACAACAAACATTAAACTAACCAACACTAACTCACGCACTCATACTTGTGGTGTAGGGCCTCAATGGCCAAAACACCCTTAATCCTTACCTCAAATTTTTAATGTAGTTTAGCACCAAATCTTTATTTTTCTTCTCTTCCAATACCTTCATGATTAAAAACATTCATCATTGACAACTTCTCATTGAATTCTATACTTTAACATTAAACAGTTCTCAATTCTAGCTCATCCATCAACATTCTACTTCCAGTAACCAACTTATCAATTGCAGGGCTCATCACTATGAAACAAAAACTATCACTGACCCTATATCTTTTCTTTAACATAAATCTCCACAAAATACTAAACAGAGCACTTCAATCAACAAATAACAGATTAACCCATTTTCCAGCACCCAAATCAAACCAAAGACTACAGAATAGAGATTAATCCTTAACAGCAGAGTGTATTTATCCATTTAATGACCATTAACAGAGCTGTAAATTGAAGGAACAAAGGGCACCCAAAATCCATTCTCGAAATCAATAACAACCAAAATAATCAATCCCCAACCAATCAACAGAGAACATTATTCCAACAGAAGACATTATTCATCACCAAGGTACATATTTCAAAATTGTACGTACAATAAGGATTTATTCCATTAACCCATCCCACAAGGCAGCAACTCAATAACAGAATCGAATCCCAATCGACAATGCACAATGTCTATAAGCCTCTATCATCTACTCTTAACCAAAATCATAAATCCATAATACTGTAAAGGAGAGCAGGGCGTTACTAGAAGACAAAGGTTCACCCGAGAAGACCCTGCCATCCATCAACCCAAAAATCGTCCCTGTCAAATCGCAAATCAAAAATCCAGCCGACGATTCCTGACGCCAACCCATGTCTGTCGGTCACTGCCAGCTTGTCGGCATCGCCAGTCGTCATCGAAATCGTCATTCGTCATCGGAATCGTCAAGGTAGAGGCTCCGATCGCGAGCCCTAGCCGCGATTGGTCCCCACTCCACTACAGCTGCTCACCGGACGACAGACAGCTTTGTACCACCGTCGTAACAGCTTTCTCCAGCTTGTCGTCGCACGACCCTCCTCTCCTGATCGCCTCTCTTCTCCTTCAAGTTCCCTCACAGTCGCCGTTTCTCTCTCTCTCTCTCTCTCATCCCGATTTCTCCCTTCAAAAGAAAACACATAACCTAATTTCTTCCTTTAAATTGTTTCTTGAACTGGACTAGGCAACTCAAACCGAACTGGTTCTTTACTGAGCCGGTTCAGCTCTCCTTCCCTTCCTCACTTAATTTCTCTTTTAAATTTTCCTATTTTAATCTTAATCAATTAATAGTAAAATATAGTTAAGTGTTAAATATTCGTATCGAATATTAACCGACCCAATTTCTAACTCTCGACTTATTCTGAATGTCGTTAAAGGATTTTTACGAATTCTATTTAAATTTCTTAATTTCATTTCCCAAATGGATTTCTATCAATTAAATCTCTAATAATTTCTCTCAAATTATAACCTAATGGTTACGTCATTGGTAGTACCCAATAAATATCCGATAAATCCAAATACCCCAAATTAATTTTCAATTATTCTTAATAAATTCTGATATAAAAAATTCGGGGTATTACAAAAATGGTTCACATGCATATGTTTTCATGTAAGAAAAATAGAAAAAAGAATTTAAGATATGTAAGAAAGAATACGAAGGGTTGAGAAATTGTTGTCCCAAAGATTGGTCTTATAGGGGATAAACCTGTTAGCCTAGTTATGTCGAGGCTTGGCCGAAGTTCACCAGGTTGTTGTGCATTGAGGACATCCATTAGTGTTGTGCATTGAGTGCACAACACTAATGGATGTCCCAATAAGGGGGACTGTCTCGTTGAAGTTCATGAGACTCAATAATGTGTTTCTCATTGTCATGTCTACTATGCTTGTAAGAATCTCGAAAAAGGTTGTGAGGTTGTTAAAATAAATAAAAGTAAAGAAAGAATGAAAATACATATTTTTATGAAACTCAATTGCATAATCATATTATATTGTGTATCTCTTACTGAATGTTAGACTCATAGTTTCAACTTTGTGATGTAAGTAATAATAGAAATATTGAGGAATATGATGATAGAATTAATGAATAACGCGATTGAAAAGGAATTCTCATTGGCAAAGCTAAAGCGTTGTCGAAGAGAAGTTGACCTGTGAGTGAGGGATTTAAGGAAAGGAAGATTTTAGTAATGAGTCATAAAGTTTTTCATTCAAACTTTATATTTATTATTGTTTGGATTTAAGTAGAAATATTTATAAATGCTTATTTATACTTAAATGGTTAGTTTTACTACGTTTGATTTTAAATGAGTTTTCGATGAGACTTCCACTGCATGGTTTTAAAAAGGTATGAAAGGATATTTAATCAAAGAATTTTACTAAGCTTTGCTTTCAAAAGAGATTTATTTTAAGGACTTCCGCTGTGTATGGTTTTAGAGAAGCAATTTTATGCTTAATGTATTTAAAAAAAATAGCAAGAAAAAGTTTAACGCTACAGGGCATTACCGAAATTGCCTTGGACTCCGGTAGACCAAACTCTTATTCCGGTCGACTACAAACCTGCCAAATGTCCACTCGAAAGAGCGTTTTTCACTTGCAGATGTACGCTACTTCCATCCCTTTCGGCAGATACCCATGATTGTTATGCACCGGTCGACCGCAAATGCACCTGAGCATAAATCAACTAAATCTTTATGCTTCTAACCTTCATCCCTATTTTATCATCACTCAATCCTTAACAATCAATACTCTTAATACTCATAATTCAATCTCCACAAATAAACACTCATTAACCATAGCCCAAACACAATTAATATGATAAAAATTCTAGGTGTTACATTATCTTTAAGATGTCTACTTTAACTTATAATTTGATAAAATTTCATTGACATTTATCTATTTAACGACACTGAAATATCTAAACTATTAATAGAAAACAACTTACATTTTTTATTCTTCTTATACACAATAATTAGTTTTACTTAGTCATGCACATTTACTACTTTCATACTATTTTACTCCCACATTATAGTACATCCTTTCCTACATATGTAAATTTATGAACCATCACACTACACATCCATATTTTCTGTAACGACTCGGTTTTTATTCACTTTAAAATGGCGTAAATTTTAAAGCTTTTTCTTTTATAAAATCAGAGTGAGATTTTTCTTTATAAAAACCGATCGTTAAAACTCTTTACTTAAAACATTTTGCAGAAGCAGTAATAAAATTCTTCTTATAAAATGCAACGGAATTAAAACAAAACGTTAAAGGATATTAAATAATTTACAAACCTCTTTTTCAATTAATTTCCTCTTTAAAACTCTTAGCCCAGCCAACCACAAGACCGCCATAGAAATACTCCATCAATGGCTACAATTTGGTCTCGCACATATACCTACATTACTGGAAAAACAATGAGTCTAACGCCCAGCAAGAATCAGAATTCAAATGCAAATGCATATGATGCATGATCACACGATGCATTACAGAAGAGAGCCATATATTATCTGTTAACAGGGGCGATGGGTAAGTCTAGGTCTCGTCGCTTAACCGTATTTCCGACGAGGAAACACACCAATCGGGGTATCACCACGAGCCATACCCATTCACTTTTGTTGAAGACATTGGGGATTTCAGAACAAGAGAATTAAGAATCTTACTATTCTCGTGACTTAACCGTACCTCACCGCTCCCTAAGTGGGAGTAGGCACTCCAACAGGGGTGTCACCATGACAACCATTCCCATTCCTCCTGCACCCCACATGCCTATTTACATAAATTTTAGGATGACATACAGCATGCGAACAATTTCATAAGCCCTAGGATGATGCATGAATGCTGTAAAGTAAAACAGAGAATTAACACTTAACAAAACACAACCAATTTGATCACAATTGTAGATGGACTTTGAATTAAAGACACTGCATTAACTTATTGTAATGACAGGATTTTATATTTTAGGGTGAGAATATAATATAAGGAAGTCATAAGTTTCAGACTAATTCAAGGAGAGAGTTCAGTTTCGTCTTCATTTCAACTATCCTATGCAAATTCTTCCAGCCTTTATGCAAAACAAATGCAAGTCTACAGATTAAATTCAACAAGGTAATTTGCTAAGCATGTTAAAATCAGTGATACCAGAGATGAACATAAGGGCAACAGTGCAAGGTTCCAAAATTAGATATCAGTATAACATTCTCTAATCATGATTTAACTAATCCAACTATGATTGCCATAATAAACAGAACCATTCCTCTCATCATTCATCAAGACCAGAATTCCAAATAAACTGATGTTAACACCAATAACTACTCACATTTAGTAGTTAACGTTCATGCAGTCTAGTTTTCAATAATTCAACCGTAATTTTATATTTGTCCAAGTTTCCAACAGTTCAACCACAACCTCAGATTATCATTATAATTTCTATCCGTTAGACTACTCATGCTTTTCAACAAATCAAAGATCATGCTTTTCAACAAGTCAACAATTTAACACCCAAAACCCGTAATGTAGGGCTTCCATTGGCCAACCAAGATTCTAATTCTTACCTCAAAATTCCAACAGCTATCCACAAGCAACACAGCAGTCAAAACTTCATAAAACATAATCCAAATGGGTATCCACAATTCTTCCAACTCCCACGCTTCCTAAACAAATATAGCATTAAAGATTACATTTCATACTCCAAATCAACTTTATCCTAGCAGTTGGAGGTCCCAATTAAACTAAAATCATAAATTCATATTCAATTCTTACCTACCAATCTCCACGGTGGAAATCCAACAGCAAGTAAATCCTTAACTATCCAATACAACTCACACCACTCACCCTCACTCCACGGCTGGATCCACTTCCTCAAACACACCACACTTCACTATCTCCAAATAACATACACAGAGGAAACCAAATAGCAGACACAGAGGAGAAGTCCTACCTCTTATAGACGGAAGAGGGAGAAAGAGCTACAGCAGGGGATAAAAGAGCTGACAATTGTGCAAACCAACAAAAGTGTGGTCCATTGAGGCACACACACGTGGAAAGCCTTCCCATCTGCAGGGAGAGGCTGGACGTTGCAGGGGTAGGCTGGAGAAGAAGACTTTGTTGATTTCTGCAAGAAATCGGAAGAGAGAGACGATTTTAAAATGGGTTTCTCAAAAATTCCCAATAATTCAGACGAGCCGAGTCGTCCGCAGCATCGTCTGCATCCATCCGAATTGTCCAAAAATTATTACAGATTCAAATCAGATGATGGCCTTCATCATCCGCGTTCATCCGCTATCGTCTGCTATCATCCAAATGTTCCAAGAATTGTACAGATTCAATGCAGACGCAAGTCTTCCTCGTCCGCTTCCGTCCGAATGTCCTTCACAAAACAAGTTTAGGACACCAAACGCCATCCTCAATCTCGTCCCAAAGTACAGGGATGTACACAGTGGGTTTGCAGACGCGGCGTCCGTAAGAGTCTGAAACTCACTGTATACACTTTTCCTTAAAATTTCTTACTTCAAATTATTTTCTAATATTAACCCTATACTTTTTAAGCATAAATTAACGCGTACATTCATGCAACATAACATAATTATCATCCAATAAACTCTCATAAATTATAATCTAACAATTCCTTCCCCGGTAATACCCCGATAACTATTCGACTAATTCGTACACTCCCAACTCCTTTTCCAATTTATCCTTTTTAAACTCCGCTATAAAATGTCAGGGTATTACATTTTATCTATGTCATTTGATTGTTTTTGTATTGGTGACCATTGATAGGTTTAGTGATGCACAAATGGACAAGTTAGGAAATATAATTTGTGCAGTCATTCAACTATAGAAGGGTGATCAACCAGACCATTTACAATTCAAAACTTCACTACTTCTAGACAAATGGGGGTCAACCGGCTGTAGAGTGATGATCGATCAGTTGGCTTGAGACAAATTACCAATTTGATAACTTTCTTTTTCCACCAAATGACCTTTTCTTGATTAATCAAAAATAGGAAATTGATGCACCACGAAAGTGTAGCCTTGGAATTCGGAAAGAGTTGGCGGTTGAGAGGAGTTTGTAGATTAGGAAAGTAGAAAGATTCTTCAACTTACCATAAAGCCCTTTAGGAAATATCAAACTTTAGAATAACTTGATGAATATGTAATCTTTTCTTACAAAATTTGGACAGTAACCACTTCAATGAATGATGAACAACTCCTCCAAAAATAATGCTGAAAATCACCACAAAATAAGGAAATATGCTCGATTGTGCTAGTTTGGCCGAAGATGTCAAGAAATCACAACTTTAGTCTTCTATTTGGAATACCTCCACCAATTTAATCCCCTTGATAGTTGAACACCACTTCGCATGTCCTTCCTCCAAAGAACAAAAATATGGATGCCAATGAGAAAGATTACTCAACTAACAAAGCAATCTCAATGTAATATCAGATCTCAAACTTTAGATGAACACATCAAATGGTAGAAAAAGGAATTACTCCCAATTCAAATATAACAAAGCATAGCTTTAATATTCAAATTCCATTGTGATGCACTACAAGGCTCGGTTGTAGAGCCCGAGCCAGGAGACTACTAACCACTTTTCCACTCTTTATTTTGTAGGTCAAGTTGAAATTGAGGAGCTTAATTGAAAATATCCTTGCCCCAATCATCCATCAATTTGGACCCGAGAATCACATGGAGGAATCTATGGCTTAACTAGGAGCACAAGCTGAAGATATATCGCTCCATCAATTTGACATATTTATTTACTTTATGTTTTGTGGGATTAATAGTATTTGGATACATTTTGGATTGATATTATGTTGTTTAAAATTGTGAATGTTGGTTGTACTCGGCTAGTGTGTTAGCCAAGTACTTGTGCGAGTTTTCTACCCTTAAAGTTATTATTGTAATTTTTGTTTAGTGCAACCCTTAAGGAAGTATTTAAGCTTCCTTAAAGTTTCCTGAAAATAGGAATTGAGATTTTAAAATTGCTGCTGCATTGTGTTTGGAGATTTCCCTCTTGAACTGTAACAACTCGGTTTTTCTTTTCCTTTAAAAATGTGATAAATTTAAAACTTTTATAAAGCAACTTAAATAATCGTTAATTAAAATCAGAGTTCTCTTCTAAAACCGAACAGTTAAGTTCTCTTTCTTAAACTCATTATTTAAACCATGGAAACCTAGAATTATAATTCATTATTCTGAAAACGTAGCGGAAGCTCAATTAAACTAATTGCGGAATAAAAACATCTCCGTACATTTATGTTTACAAAACCGTTTTTCTCTTTATGCCTTTAGCCTGACCAACTACAACGCTCGCCCGTGTAAATCCTTCATCAACCGCTTCTCCTTGATTAATTGCAATAACCCAATCACCTACAACACAAGTAAACTGTAAGCCTAAAGACTTAGTAAGGAAAAGAGATATGCAGTATGAATGCCTCTCACTCATTTTGTCGGAAAGGGATCCGCCTCAAACCGCTCTTTAGTTAGGGTTACATATATCATGGACTCGTGGATCGAGTTGGAAGATTGAAGGTTCTTGTCGGGGAGATGGCCGCTAGTCGGCATCTAACATCTTGTCGGTAGATCGTGTCTCGTGA
Source organism: Begonia loranthoides (assembly GCA_022433065.1). Taxonomy (NCBI): domain Eukaryota; kingdom Viridiplantae; phylum Streptophyta; class Magnoliopsida; order Cucurbitales; family Begoniaceae; genus Begonia; species Begonia loranthoides. The sequence continues at coordinate 12,325,580 of CM039477.1, read as the reverse complement.
CCCAATAGGGGAGGGTCTTGACTCTACTGGTTCTATCCGAACCATGATCCCTAGCCTTCAATTCCTTAATATCTTTTCTTTCGTTCATTTCATTCTCACCGTATAAATACCCGCCCTTTGCGGTATTCCTTAGGATTTCTATTATCGTGACGGCATGAGCATACACTACAAATAATAGAAATAACACATAATCCATCCAATTGAATTCACAAGATATGCTATCAAGAATTCTACAACAACGATGGTAACTACCATAGTAATTCACATAATTTCATTCACAACCAACAATGAATTAACGCCCTCTACACTAGCAAGAAATAATCACGAACACAATGATTAACACAATCAACAATTATGCTAACAAGCATCGATATCCACAACAACTAGCAGTAAAAGAATAACAATTCTAAGAATGAATATAACGTCTAACATTCTTCGGAATTTGCTAAGAATTCATAGCAACGCAACAACGGGTTTAACAACGAATAAGTCATGCCAATATGCTTCGGAATTAACGAAAAATAACTATAGAACATTAATGGAATAGCAGCGAGTTTCCAATAATTAATACTTGCTAACATGCTGAATTAATTGACGGAACACATTTAACATGCTGAATTTATCAATAGAACATAACAGCGTATAACAACGAAGCTATAACGAAATAAAACGAGTTATCATGCTTTGAAAATATAACAAGAAATGACAGCATGTAATCAGCAGGTAAAAATGTGCTAACGTGCCTCAAAATTGACAAAAAATAATACTGAAGTAATAACGACACAGTAGCACTCTCACAGTAATTAAAACATGCTATTATATATTGAAATTAAGCAGGAAACAAATACAGGTTAGCAGCGAATCCAACAACGAATTCCCAACGATTTAAACATATGAATATAGCTCAGAATTGACAGGAAATGAAACCCGAACAGAAAGCTATAACATACACGAACATTAGATATGGAGCAACACCAATGTAAATAACAAATAGCATTCTTAAATAGTTATAACTCTCTAAAATCAACTAAGAACAACCAAGAGTTGAAGCTAACAATTTGGGTATCATTTCTCATCTTCATCAACTATAAGTCAATACCACCTCTTCACCAATCTATACATCAACTTCACAAGAGATCATCTAAACTGAGCATTATCAAGAGAGTCAAAATTATAGAATTCAAACCAACCAACATCCAGAGTCAAAATCACAGAATTTAAACAAGGAAACACATAGAAAGAATTCAAAGAAACAAACACGACTCTACTTGTGGGTAGGGATTTTAATTGCCAAAACTCAATTCCTTACTGTTATCAACCGATGAAGGTCCTCTGTGCACTGAAGAAATGCAGCAACAGTTGTCCAAACCCACGACACGTTTTAGCTCACAACCACTGGAATTCCCTTCACTCACACTCTCTCGGCTCATTTAACCCCAATTCAGCCACTGGAACTCCCTCGCAGGTCCCCATCTTTAAAGCAGGAAGAGTCCTTGGGTAGTTGGAGACAGACACCTAAAGCAAGTAATTGCCACCTAAAGTCAGTAATTGTCACCTAAAACGTGTTATTGATCCAAAGACAAATCGAGGTCCACTGAGTAATCGGCAACCATACGACTGCCTCATTCATCAACTGTCCAATAATTCATCCAGTAAATCGAATATCGGGGAGGAAATATTTACAGACCAAAACGACCGACTTACCTTGGCAACGAAACCACAGTACGCGGTTTCGATCGACCTATTTCGTGTCCTGCGAACCGGGCAATGCCAAGCCCTAGTGATCCAATCCCGTCGCTTGGAGTTCGCCGCACCGCACCGCACCGTGCTCGCCGGCAGGGCTCGCACACCGTCCACTAGCACGAAGCACAGCCTTCCGCGAACCGTCGGCCGAACACGAACCCCTCCCCTGTCGCCTCTCCTCTTTCGGCTTCTCCTTCTCCCTTTCTTCGATTTTCAGCAGCTCTTTCAGCCGCTGTTAAAAAAACAAAACCCAAATGACTTAATCTCCAAACCGGTCAGCTCGAACCGGTTCGCCTAATGAACCGGTTTAGCCCCCTTTTCCCCATTTTAAATTCTCAATTAATCCCTTCGTTCATTAAATATAGACCGAGCCAAACGAAACCGGTTCAATTAATCCACTCCATAATTATTCTCTTAAATTAAATCCCAATTATTGACGTGATATAATTTCGATAATTGTCGTCTCGTGATACAATATATTTATTTATTTTTACGAAATTTACAACATTAATAAAGAATGGGGAAAGTATTGGAGTACATCCTTGGTAATATCCCAATGAATATTCAAATAATCAGAATATCCACAACTAATTTCCAATTTTTCCTTATTAAATTTTGTTATAAAAAGTCGGGATACTACACGAACTCTCGGCTTCCTCTTCTAGAGTTCATACTTGAAACTTGGAACCAAAAAGCGTCTCACTCTTTTCTTTACTTGGTCTTGGAGTGAGGTTCTTAACTAAGTTCTCCATTAGCTTTTCCAGAGGTGATATCCAACGTGAGAGCTTAGAGGACCAGCGTGAAAAACAATGTGGAGTGGTTCCTTGGACAAGGAATCCATAGAAGTTAAGAGTGGCTGATTATCCATTCTTGGACTAGCTTGTAGCTTCGATTTTATTTTTGATTTTATATTGTGATTTGGATTCTAGAATTTTGGAGTTTGTCTAGTTACTGGATAAGGGAAGAGTGATTAAAATTTGGTGTTATTTGGACCATAATCGCGGATTTTGTGCAAACTCTTTTAGATACCTAAAATTAACCCCCATTGGCACCCTTTCGGGCAATAGAGTTCCATCAGCATAATTTATGTTTCATAACGATTTTGATTGTGATTGTTGGAGGAGAATTTTGACTCTGTTATTTGAACTTCCCATCCAATTTTGCGTGATTTGGATATCGAGAGTGAAAGTTATTGAAGATTCATTTTGGCTATCAAAATTATTTCATTGGTACCTCTTCAGACAGATTATTGTTGTTGGCATAACTTCCGTATTTTAACGAGTTTAGTCGTGATTTTTGGAGTGACCCTTTACTCTGTTATTTGTGTCTCCCCTCCAAATTTGGTGTCATTTAGATATTGGGAGTGGAAGTTATAGGAGAAACAAATTCGGGTGTCCAGTTTTGAGTGCAAACCAGTAACCATCCCTTTCTGCCATTATTGATCCTTGGCACCCCTTGGTGTGTCACATTGTCTAAAAAACAACTATGCACAGTAGCTTAAATAGGAAATAAACTAAGAAATAGGAAATAACTAAAAAGGAAACTAAACAATAATATTAAATCAACCACACACACACTTGGCCGATTACTATGCTAAGTTTTTGGCAACTTAACTTAAAGTAAATTACTTAAATTAACTTTTGATCCTTCTTCTCCAATTCTTGACTAATTTTGGCAACTTTCCCTTCTTCATACTTAGCCACTTGAGAAGGTTTCCATAACTCAATATGTGTTGACTTTCCTTGATCTTCATGCTCGGCCACTTAGGATGGTTTTCATAACAAAACATACATTAGTCTTTCTTGATCCCCACGATATGGTGACTCCTCCATTTGGTCCACTATTGAGTTACCTTCCAAATAAGTAGAAAGATAAGTGTTAATAAGTCTTTAGGCCTCAGCCCTTGTGATTGAACCTTGTAGTTCATCATTTAGTTATTAATAAGTGTAACAAAACCACTTTAATCCTATGTTGATATGATTGATATACGAGATTGTTTGAGATAGTTTTGGTAATGTAGCAATACATGAGCTCATAAGGAAATATTATAAAGAAAATATATGGCCAAACTAAGAGATTGCTAGATATAATTTAACAATTATATTGTTGGTTCACAGATTTAATATAATTGTATTCTGACTATCATAAAATTAAGCTCAGTTAAATGATCAATTGAGATTTTTAATATATAGAAATCAATTGTCTAGGCATAAGTTTGATGATAGGCTAAACTTAAGGTTGATTAACAAGTTATAAATACATGGTTATGGCTCTTAGATCAAATAGTTAGACAGTTAGTCGTTTTTGTTTTTTATTCTCCCATTTGCTTAAATAATGCAGGGAGTTGAGATTTTCTTTAAAGAAAAATAGTTTTGATTTAGAAGATCACAACCAAGGATTAGATTCGACAACCAATTTCAGTAATATGATTCTAATGTAATTGTTTAAAATCAAGTGTGTTTTCGCAATTGGTTTGTTCCATGATTTATATAATGTTTAAGATCCTAAATCTACTAAACTAAGAAAAAATAAATATTGAAATTTAGGTCTAACAAAAAAGCAAGTCAATTAGATCAAGTAATTCATTCTTGAATCAACTTCTATCAACACTGATGAACCAAACGTCAGTTTCAAACAACTAGGTTTTTTTGTTTGTGTCAAAGAATCCAAATTAAAAAGAGTGAGGGAAATTAATAAAATAAACCCTATAGTTAAGGATAAGAAACACGACAAACCTTCAAGAATTTTTATAAATAACTAAAGCCTCAAATTATGGAAAATGAACGACGCAAACCTTCCCGTCATGTTTTTCATCTAAAATTGCAGAGATAAACGGTGCAACCACTCTAACATCAAAGTTTGTCCAAATCCATCCTAAAATTTTCGTTTTTCCTTACTTGAAAAGTTTTTCCCTCACTGTCGATCTTTTCCATTGGCATCGACCTTCAAAGTCGATGTTAGTCCCCCAAGAAAAATGAATTTTACTATTAAATTTTACATTGCGATTGAAAAAACATCGAATATTAAAAAATTTCGAAGTTTACTACGGTGAAGAACGTTCGTCGGAGACATCCACCCTCCTTTGTGTTATCAGCCGACCGGAGAGAAAACATGATCGATCTAGCTTGCCAGAGAGACATTCATCTTAAGCGAAGGACATTCGTTTTCAATTGAGAGACTTCATTTTAAACTGAAACGACGTATTTTTTAAACGAGGGACGTCCCACATAGGTTGAGACGTACCTTAACCTATGAGGGACGTCCCTCACTTAAAAATCACGTCGTTTCAACTTAAAATGGAGTCTCTCAATTCAAGACGAACGTCTCTTTAGTAATCCGGATCGATAATGTTTTTTCTCCGATGGACTAACAACACAGAGGATGGTGGAGGTCTCCGACGAACGCCCTTTACTGTGGTAAACTTTGAAATTCATGAATATTTGATTTTTTTTTGTCAATCGCAATGTAGAATTTAACTGTAAAATTCATTTTTCTTGGAGGACTAACATTAACTTTGAAGGTCGATACCAACGGACGAGATCAACAATGAGGGAAAAAATTTTCAAGTAAAAAAAAACGAAAATTTTAGGATGGATTTAGACAAACTTTGACGTTAGAGTGGTTGCACTATTTGTCTTTGTAATTTTGGATGGAAAACATAAAGAGAAAGTTTACGTAGTTCATTTTCCATAGTTTGATATTTTAGTTGTTTATAAAAATTTTTGAAATTTTGTGATGTTTCTTATACTCAAGTATAAGGTTTATTTTATTAATTTCCCAAAGAATTATAACCCATGGTAGAATAATTCATTCTCACATGGACATATCTTTTTCTCTCTCTAAAGGTCAAACTCACCGTTCTTCGCCTACCCGTGATTGAAGGGAATACTTGCTCCTCTTTTTTTTCGCTTTACTCATTTCTCAAGTTTCAGAATACGAAAAAGAAATCAAAGCATTAACATTGCATTCTGATTTATAATGTACCAAGGAACTCGATCAACAATTAATTTTTTTTATTCTTAAAATAAACCAATTAAAAATGTTATAATTCATATTTGCATTATAATTTTTATACACGACATTCACACTAGTAATATATTATTTTTAATTATTATATGAATATAAGTATTCGTCTGGTGTACTCCACCAACTTAGTGTGCCTAAATTTAAGGTATGAATATATGTTTAGAAAATCCGAAATGCTCTTAATGTCCAATTCCCGACCCTGATCTTCTTCTTTATTCACTATCTTTTTCATTCTCCCTTTTCCACTCTTTCTCCGACGGTGTATACATATAGCTCTGATTTTTAGAGATATATCAGTCAAAGGAATGGATTGGTTCTCTTGGTTATCGAAATCGGGGCTCGACCCTTCTCTGGTTTACGAATACGGCCTAGTCTTCGACCAGAACGAGCTTGAAGAAGAAGACACGATCTACTTCAACCACGAGTTTCTCCAAAGCATGGGCGTTTCCATAGCCAAACACAGGCTAGAGATCCTCAAGCTAGCAAGAAAGGAAAAGGTTTCCCGCCCTCGGTCCATAGCCAGGTTGCTGGTTGCGTTTGAGAAGGGGAAGAAGTGCTTGGCTCAGTACGTTCGCCGGACCTGGGTTCGGTACGATCAGGAGAAGGCTCTAGTGGTTGTGCCGAGGCATAGTCATGAGGCCAGATGGAGAGGAGAGAGGTTGAAGAGGATTAAGACGATGGCGGTGGCTCCTCAGGAGAGTTTGCTGCTTACTAATGGAAGTACAGCGGCGGCGCGGTGTGCTAAGGTGGATAACTTTTTGGGGCCTGTTGTTTATGATGTGAGAGGAGATGGGGGTGATAATGGGTACTGGTTGAGTGGTGCGGAGGAGAAAGAGGTGAGGTGGGATACTTTGTTTCAGGATTTGAGACCGACATGAATATCATCGTCTCTCTCTCTCTCTCTCTCTCTTCCGGGTTTGGTTTATTTTGTTGATTTGGGGGGAAAGATGCTAATTTTTTGTCTTTCACCATAGATTTGTTGTTGCTTAGATTGTCTCTTCTTCAGTCTGCCTGCGTACTATCTACGCATTTGAGTAGAATCGGTCTTATCCCTGTCGCCATGCGAGAATGATTGTTAACTACAATTGGAGTAGAACGATATGAATTGTCATTTGGAATAGAATTGCACTATTTACTCTGCTTCTGTTTGTGTCTCTCAAAGGACAATTATGAACTGATATTTGAATAATCATTATATATTTCTAGTTAGAGTTTTTGGGAGTGGGCAGAGCAGAGATAGATGAACAAACTTGGAATTTCTAAACTAAGATCATCAAAGTCTAGATTTACCACAAAAACATAATAGAAGATTTGAATTTATTTGATAACTATTTAGTGAAACATTATTACAGGTTAATAATCATCATAAACTCAAATCTTATTATGTGATTAAATAACTTAAAATTTTAACATTTAACTAAAGGGTAAAGAATGGGATTTAATTTTGATGATGAACAAATTTAAGGTTATCTTACTTCTCTTGGCCTCTCCCCATCCGCTGTGAGCATACATAGAGCCTAACACAGAATTTTCTTCGGACAAAAATGGTTCTACCTAAGAATATCATAGTCCTCGACCCCGAACTCAACATTGGTTTAATAAATAAGACAATTTCATGAATTTAGATACGTTCCTCAACTATTTCATCTCGGCAATTCTACCGTTACGAGGGAATTACGTGTACCACTACCAATCAAGAGATTCACCCACTTCCAAGTTTCCGCATTATTATTTATCACCATATTTACCAGCGTAGCTCAAAAGAAAATTGACAACGAAATCAGGATCAATACATCCATCAATATCTGTTTATGAATCATAAAATTTAAAGGCTGGAATGGATAATGTTGAATTAGAAAATCTAAAACATCTCTTCAACGTCTAGAAAGCATGTTTCCTCTTCAATCATAACAAAAGAATCGCTGCCATTTTTGGACTCAAAAACTAATGACTTTCTTTTTATGAAAACTACAAAATAATATTACCTCCAAGAATCAGTGCCCCGAAGTTTGAGGCAGCCGGAAAGATCCACCAGAGTACAGCATTTGATAGACTGGCCTTATTCTAAGCGTCAGAATCACACTTAAGATCGTACCTAATCCACAAATTCCAGCAAGAATCAAGAATGTCAACCTGAAGCATTCAGCTCCGATGCAAGTGGTTGATCCTTGCTTCGCAGCTTGATCATCATACACGGATCCAGCAAGTATGGCCGAGAAAATTAACGCACCAATTGGATTGCCAAGTTGCACACAATTGTATATTACTCCGAAATGTTTGAGCCCAAAAATTTCAGATACGGTTGGGACCGTTGTAGAATATAGAACACCATAGCAAATTCCGAGCAGTGCAGTGGAAATATAGAGAGTACCAGGGCGGGCAGATGCATAGAGAATGAAAGCAATAATCATGATTATTAGAGAGCATATCATCCACACCGGTCGAGGAAGCATCCTTGACCTGCATTTACAGATAATCTTTCATCCAATGAAATATAATCAAAGATAATATGGAATGTACAATTTTTATAAGATCAAGAAACTAATTATAACTAATATTAAGTAAGATTGACTTACAACCTCACAAAGTGTTCAGAAACAGCACCAGAGCCAAGTCGACCAACAAAATTGCAGAAACTGAAGAGAGCCAAAAGCAATGTAGTGTCATCAACGCCTAATGCAACCCCAATTTGAGACAGGTTATTGAGGACAGTCACACCCGAACCAACACCGAGAAAGTATACAAACCAAAGTAGCCAAAAATCGGCTTTAACAATAGCCTCACGAAAATTGAAATCCTCCCCTCTTTTGGGCCTCCTCTTCTTTTTCACAGCCCCCTCCCCCACCGCAAGAAGCGTTTGGATGTCCGAATCATCCTCCTCCTCCTGAAAACTCCCAAGCACAGCGGCTGACGAAGATGGCGTCAATAATGGATTATTTTGGGTCGAATCCTCTTCTCCATGAATGAGGGGATCTGAAGAATCCACTCTCTCCCCCAATCTCTTCGGAAACAATGTCATTTTAACAGGAATTGTGAGTGGAGCCATCATCAGTATAACCATTATCACGACTAAAGTGTATGAAGTCGCATCATTTAAAGAGATCGTGTCATAAACAACCGTAGAGACAAGAACAAAGATAGCGACCAAAACACTAGCAGCTTGAGTGAAAAGAAAATGGGCATGCTCAGAAGAGTCTTCTCCAGAAGCAGGAGTACAAGGCCGAACAAAGTACATCATGGCCAAGCATAAAATTGGAATCCCAATTGTGAGAAACAACAGAAGATGAAGTGCAGACTCTTTAAGCAGCATATTGAAAATGACGGTGTAAATTGCAGCACTAATCCCAACGTAACCTTTAAGAATCCCGGCAACAGTGCCACGACTAAAAGGAAAATTTCTCATGTTGGTGACGAGCACTGCTGTCCCAAACCAGGCATTGCTGTTTGTGGCAATACAGAGGGTGATCCATAGCTGGCAAAGCAATTATAAAGTAGTAAACATCATTGGGTAGAAATATAATGAGAGAAAAGAGAAATGAATTCATTCATCCATGACTACATACATCATCTTCATCCTGTCGTTTTTGTTGCTAGTTCAGTGCACTTCATAAGAAAAAAAAGCAATGCAAAAAGGAAATTTGGGCATTTAAATTTACTGCAGAATCGCCATAAAAAGATGAGTAAGATGGATCAAAATAATACAGCTACAATGAGAAGTGAATTGACAACTGTGATCAAATTCATAAAAGAGGGGAGGACCTAGAACTAATTGAGTTAGCTAATCCTCACAGGTAAATGCATTAAGAAAACAGGATCTATGAAGTAATTAATATCTTAAACCCCACCAATGGAAAACACAATTTTCACTTGCTGCAGAAAAACAAAAGATCCACCAACCAATTACAAAAGCAAGTCCACAAAAAAGTCATCAACTAGAGAGAGAAAAGCGAAAAAGAGAGATTCTAAGGTGGCTTACCAGCCAATAAGGAATACTGGAGACAGTCTTGCTAACAGCAAGCCAAATAACACCATAACCCACGAAACAGAACAAGAGACCAACCAAAAGCACCGCCCAAGGCGGAAACTTATTGCAGGCAATTCCAGGAAGCAAACCCACGCTCTCCCCAACATCATTAGCCACTCCGAGGATCGTCACCTGCTGCTGATTATAACCCAGTACAGATTTAAGAAGAGGAGAATAGAGTGGGAAGTTGTAGGCACTTCCAGCCCCAAATTCCACCCAAACAGCCGCTGCCAAACCCACCCATGGAGGTCTACTTCCTGCTTTCAGCACTATTTTGGGCATTATTCAGAATCGAATCAACAGTGATTGGATAAATATTTGAATCTGTTGAGCTCGACGGAAAAAACACAGCGTATAGATGTTTTATAATCGAAAAAGGCGATGATGATGAAGAACAACGAAATTCAGGTGGGTTTTACGCAAACGAAAATGATTTTCCAATACAAAGATTGAGAAAACTTGATGGAGAACTTTACCAAAATGAGTTTACTCTAAATCACCTTGAAAAAGGAAACCCAGATCTCCCAAAACTAAATAAACTTAAGACGTGTCTTCTTGTCTGAAAACTCTAAATTTATAGTTTGCAATTACTTCTTATCACAGTAATCAGTCCATACAAATTACTGTGTGGTCAGAGTACTATTTTTTTATTACAGTACTTTTTCAAAAGCCAGACTTGTTTTAGTTTACTATTAATTGTTGAAATCAAACTCCCCCTTGATCTTTTTGTTCTTTTCATAAATATGGAATTGTTCCCTCAATAATCAGTTTGCTACAAAAGTATATTAAATTATATGGGCATAATGTAATTTAAATGAAAGAATTGACAAGTAAACACATTGCATTCATTATAGAATTGAGGTAATCTTAATAAATCTATAGTATGATTGCTAAACGTCAATTGCATGAAGGCAATCAGTTCAAATTCGAATTGTCTACGTCTCTGGAGTCGAACAAGGAGGAAAAGCAGATCCATAAACTCCCCTGCGAGTCCAATCCCGTTCACTCAACCCAAGTTCTTCAATGTCATTGATTCCGTTTCTCTTTCTAGATTTCAAGGGAACTATCTCCTGCACCACTAGTTTCATAGAGCTGCTGATTAACTCAAGAGCTTTAAAAATTTAAAAACATTAAAAATTGAATTGGGTGGACCAATAAATTATAGGGTAAATAACACTGTAGACCCTATAGTTGTGATCAACGTCAAGTCAAACTTTGGAGATTATTTTTTAAAAACTAAAATCCTAAACTATGAGAAAATGTCGCCGGCAACCTCGCAGTCACGATTTCCGTCCAGAGCCGTCGAGGTTAACGCCCCGTTTGTACCCTGTCTAGCGGCGTCGAACGGAGTCGAAGGGCGATGGCAGAGTCGACGGTCGAATCGTCAAGAGCCGACCGAAGTACGACATTCGCTGGCCGTTGGATCGACGAGGATCGTCCCTCGTCTGGATCGACGGCCAGGATTGAATCTGGCGTCCCTGCCAGATGCGATGATGGACAAAGATCCTTGGCCGTTGGATCGAGCGAGGGACGTGCCTCGGAACGACGGCCAAGATTTAATCCGCCTGGCGAAGACGGACGTCGATCCTTGTCCGTTGGATCCTCGCCTGGATCGAACGGTCAGTAGTGACTCCAAATTAATTGGGTCACGTGCGGATCACATGCGATCCTAAATCGCCAGAATTCCCCATTATGACGGACGTCCGTGGGAATACCACGGACGTCCGTATTTAAATAACACGTCATCAGCATCTAGACGGAGTCCGTCGGACCATGACGGACGTCCGTCATAACCAAAACGATTGCGTTTTCGTCCTGACGGATGACAAAACGCTGCTTATACTCGCGAAGGGCGTCCAAGCCCTAGAAATCGCTCTGTACTTCAAATCGCGAGCGAATTCCCGATTTCCCCCGAAGAATTCCCGAACTCCTGATTTCTCCCGACGAATTCCCGTGGCTGAACTGGATGACCCTTGCTTTCGCATCGAGGTCTTTTGATTTAGGCCGGAAGAAAGACTCAACGCTGTAGGATTGCGATTTGAAATCGGGAATTTGTCTGGAGAAATTGGGAATTCGCTCGCGATTTGAAGTACAGGGCGATTTCTAGGGCTTGGACGCCCTTCGCGAGTATAAGCAGCGTTTTGTCATCCGTCAGGACGAAAACGCAGTCGTTTTGGTTATAACGGACGTCCATCATGGTCCGACGGACGCCGTCTAGATGCTGATGACGTGTTATTTAAAGACGGACGTCCATGGTATTCCCACGGACGTCCGTCATAATGGGGAATTCTGGCGATTTAGAATCGCATGTGACACGCACGTGACCCAATTAATTTGGAGTCACTACTGACCGTTCGATCCAGGTGAGGATCCAACAGACAAGGATCGACGTCCGTCTTCGCCAGGCGGATTAAATCCTGGCCATCGATCCTAGGCACGTCCCTCGCTCGATCCAACGGCCAAGGATCTTTGTCCGTCATCGCATCTGGCAGGGACGCCAGATTCAATCCTGGCCGTCGATCCAAACGAGGGACGATCCTCGTCGATCCAACGGCCAGCGAATGTTGTACTTCGGTCGGCTCTGTACGATTCGACCGTCGGCTCTGCCATCGCCCTTCGACTCCGTTCGACGCCGCTAGACAGGGTACAAACAGGGAGTTAACCTCGACGGCTCTGGACGGAAATCGTGACTGCGAGGTCGCCAGCGACATTTTTTCATAGTTTAGGGTTTTAGTTGTTAAAAAATAATCTCCAGGATTTGACTTGTCGTTGATCGTAAACTATAGGATCTACAGTGTTATTTACACTAAATTATAAGAACTAGAAATATCTAAAAAAACAATAAACAGGAGGACACGTTTATCAGATTAAAGGAGAAGAACACGTTCAATTAAAAACATGTTAATGCCGCTTGCCTTTACTGCGTGCCGTTGATTTCACATGTTGTTTGCTTACCTATTTCAACGGGGCAACGAATTCAACTTTAATTAAATTTGATATTTAATTTTAATAGGAATTAATATCACAAACCCTAAGTTTGAAATCAGCAACACCGCGTAATATATTAAAAATTTGCAATCAATTAAAACTCTAAAATATATATATATAAAAAAAAAGAGCAACGTCGACTTTGCAATCACGTTTTTCGTCAAAATCTATCAACGTTAACGCCACAGTTCCCATCAAAATTTTGTTGTTCAATTGTGTTTAAGAATTTAGAGTTGCTTTCGCTCGTAGAGGATGTCCTTCGCGATTATATAGGCAGTGTTGAACTAGTTCAAGTTCACGCAACAAATTAGGAACGTCCTTGGAGATGAGAAACGATGTCGTTTAACGCTTAGAGAAATCTCTCAAAAATAAAACGGACGTCCCTCGAGCAAAGACGGACGTCCGTTGCGGCCTGAACGATGTAGTCTTAAGTCGAGGGACATCTATTGTGAGACTAGGAATGTTTGTTATTTTTGAGGCAGTGTTGAACTAGTTCAAGTTCACGCAACAAATTAGGAACGTCCTTGGAGATGAGAAACGATGTCGTTTAACGTTTAGAGAAATCTCTCAAAAATAAAACGGACGTCCCTCGAGCAAAGACGGACGTCCATTGCGGCCTGAACGATGTAGTCTTAAGTCGAGGGACATCTGTTGTGAGACTAGGAATGTTTGTTATGGGCAGAATGATATAGTTTCAAGTTGAGGAATGTCCATTTTGGGACGAGGAACGTCTGATCTAGGAAGAAGGACATCCGTTTGGGACGAGGGTCATCGATTTGGGACAAGGGATGTCTATTATGGATCGAAAGATGTCTGTTATGGACTAAAGGATGTCTATCTTAATTGACGAAGTCTATGCCTTTTAAAAAAGTGTGTCTTACACGTGACCTCCTTCAACATTAGTGTCTTTGGAGTTTATCCTGACTATCAATTCCGATTGAGGGACGAACAGCAGGATAGACATCCTCTGATTATTTACATCCTTCATCACCAGTTGGATCAGCCCTTCATCATTGCAGGCCGTCTGTTGTTGTTTCCTTAGATGTCACCGTTCGACGGTTCTTGACGTTAATGAAACTACAGCATTAACGTTGACGAATTTTGACGAGAAACATGACTGTGAGGTTGGCGTCGTTCTTTTTCTATAGTTCAGGATTTTTTTTATCTACAAATTTTTTATAGAATTTGTGGTGTTATTGATCTCAAATTATAGAGTTTGCTGCATTAATTATTGTTTTTTTAGAATAATTATTGTTTTTTTTTTAAAATTTACCAGCTTAAAGGTGCAATACATTTTCCGAATAACTACTTTTCTACTCTCTTACACGTGTATTTATAGATATGTGAATATATCTATACACACATGTATACATATTATATGTTACTTTTCAAGATTTTATACACGGTGATTCATCACAATTCATAACACTGGCGACGTGCGATACAAAATATATTGTTAGTTAGTTTTATATGTGAATAATAAAAAACAAATATTTAGATTCTAAATCTAAAAGAGACATGATCATTAACATCAATGGATAGTTTACACGTAATAATTCTGGTTGATTTACAATTTTTTCTTATTCAATGTCTCTTCAATACTTTGACACCGATTATCTTCTTTGTTAATATTTTTTACCTTGAGTAACGTGAAGGTTTTGTAAGATTCCACATTTTTCAAAACCTTTTCCTATTTATCCAAATCAAAATTTTTGTCAAATAATTCAGAGTAATAAATTAAAGATAAATAAATAATTAAAATATATTGTTAATAAAAAATATGTACTTTTTTAAAAAAACATTCATCATATTCTCAAAGACAAAGTATTAATTAACGGAAATAACTATTTTAAAATTTTAATTTATCTTCTGTGAGCCATAACTCCTTTAGGTCAAATCTGCTAGATAACTTAAATCCTCATCCTAGAATGCTTATTCCTCAGGAATATATCCAGTATCATGTTCATCACCTATACCACAAGTAACTTTGAACCTAACGCCCAGTAAGAGATAAGATGTTATATGATGCATGCATATGTCTGATTATGTCATAAAGGAATCTACCCAATCTGTATTTGTCTCATATAGTTAAACTTAGGAGGGGATCGATTCGGTTTGGTTTTTGACCAAATTAGAACCGAACCGATTCGATTCGGTTTTCATTTTGGAAAACCAAAACCAAACCGAGAAGAGTTCAATTCTACTGGGTTCAGTTCTCATCAGTCCGGTTCTAATCAGTTTGGTTTCGATTTCGGTTTGGTTAATTTCATGCCTTTAATTTTTTGTATTCGGTTCGGTTTATTAGTAACAAATTTGAGCATGAATAACCCAAAAAAAAATTGACATCATATATGGTATTTCATCAATAGTTCCGAATAAGCAAAAACTGTAAGAAATTATAGGGAACTGCTTTTTCAATTAACATCATACTGTCAACAATATAATATAGCAGTAGTGACCAAATCACTATCCTTGGTTCCAAATCTTTAGCTTAACAACAACAATATAATATTTTAACTAAGTCAAATGCCACACTGTAAGAGCAACCAAAACAAGGTAAACTCAATCTAAAACAAGGCATAATTCTTAAACAGTGGCTAATAGCAGGTTAATATTTCTAAAAAACAATGTCCTTGGACTTCATCAATAAACCTGCAAGGAAATAGCAAACAGAACCACGAAAATTCATCCACCAAATTCAGAAAACTAGAACAAAATCAAGCATCAACCCTTAAGATTTTAGCTAGCACCAAACAAACCAACCTTACAAAACCTAATCCACATTGTAACATTCTTCTCACAATGCCCATCGGGCAGAAACAAAATTGAAAATTGAAGTTAAAACCAATGGAGCAACGATTCCAAAATTTCTTTTCCAGACAGTAACCGAATTGAAGAAACCAAGCCACAGAAAATGCAATAGAGAAAGATCGATATCAACAGAGCAGAAAAACAGAAAATCCCAAAATCAGAACTGACATTTTGAAATCCCTTACCGAAGACTGCAATTAAGACCAAAATCGAACCTAGCTCATGACATTACTCACCAGAAACAAGGAAATGGCGGAAGGAGGTCCGAGCTGCGAAAGCCCTAACCTCCCAAGCTTTCCCTTCCTTTCGGACTGACGAAAAAATGGACTCGATAGCCCTCGACATCCCGTAGACACCGCAAGCCAGAATCGTCAATTATGGCCTTCGCGAAGTCGCTCACTCTCGACCGAACCACTCCTGCTCGAAGAGAAGTGCCATTGAAGGGAGGTAGGGACGACTGGCAGTAGTGGGTAGGGACGGGTAGGGTTAGGGTTGCACAAGGCTATAAGGAAAAACAGGTTTGATTCGGTTTACCTGGATTTTTCCTTTGCAGAACAGATAACCGAACCGAAAATGTCGGTTCGGTTATAATTTAATTTTTTGTCATATTAGAACCGAACCGAATTGACCAAAAGTTCTCGGTTCGGTTACCCGGTTCGAACCGAACAGATTCCCACCCTTAGTTAAACTCATATATCGAGCTGGGACATTGGAAGTGAACTTTCACTCAAGAGACATGCTCTCACATCCCGTGGAGGGAAGGGTTTAATCTCGAGTCTCCCTGTTAGAGTCCCCCCAATTCCCATTATGTTTATTAAGTTTGGTCTCTCCCATGAAATGCCCCTCCCATGTAGTGTGAATACCAACCCATTGTGACATCACTCCTAAGTCTATTAATATGATGCATGTAATGTATGAACTAGACACTAGGGGTGTTCAAAACCGAACCGAACCGACAAATAGAACCGAAACCGATCAAAAAATCAAAACCGAATAAGGTTTTTTCTATTAAAAAAACCGAATAAGGTTCTCTTTTGTAAGAACCGAATGTTTTGGTTCGGTTATCGATTTTAGTTTTTCAAAACCGAAAAACTGAAACAGAACCACATAAATACGTTTATAGTGTTTTTTTGTTTTTGAAGTTCCATATTCGGTCATTCGTGCCTCAGCCTCTGAAGTGATTTTAGCTCCAAAAGACCTAATAACTATTTTTTGGACAAAATTTTGTTTTGAAAAAAGAAGAGGAAGAATAATTTTGTTGTTATTAATTATGTTCTTATAATTTTTATACAATTTTTATTATAATATTTGGAAAAAAAATTAATAAAGAAAAAACCGAAACCGAACCGAAACCGGAACCAAGATTTTAAAACCGAAACCGACTCGGTTCTGATTTTTCTAAAACGATTCCGGTTTTGTAATTTTAAAACCGAAACCGACTAGTTTGGTTTGATTTCACATCAAAACCGAACCGAACTGAACCGTGAACACCCCTACTAGACACCCTAATATATGAATACTAAAGGAACAATTATGAGATGCATATATTAATCAAAGAATTCACACTAGAGATTAGCATGAAACTAATACGGGCAACATGACAATCATCAAAATTATAGATCCAACAGTTCACTCACAATTATAGATCCAACAGTTTACTTCTAGCATTTGATAAGAACAATAGAATCATAAACTAACAGATAATAGAATCATAATCATTGGAAGAATAACAAATTCATAAGACTAATAATAGCAGTTTAATATCCCCACAATTCAAGATTTAACAGTTCACATATAGCACTAGAAAGAATAATAGAATCAAAATATGAAATTAACAAAAGCAACATGGTATCCTTGCAGTTTAAATGTCCAACTGGGAAGAACAACAGATTCTTAAGCACTGGAAAAACAACAGATTTATGAGACTAATAATAACAACTTAACATTCTCACAATTCAAAATCTGACAGCTCACTCATAGTAATAGAATTATCAGCAAAGATTAACAGTAGCAGTGCAATAATACTCATTACTAACAGAGTGCATCTTCAAGATATTTTTATCAGTCTTAGATCCTCAAGCATAACAAATATACAGAACCGGGTACCATTATAATCAATTTCTGGAAACCAAATAACAAAGGGCAGTCATCAATTATACAGAACAGGGCATCATTATCATTAATTTCTTGAATCCAATTAACAGAGAGTAGCATGTGGAGATTCAATGTATACTATCAAGCAAAATCGGCAGTTCAATCACAAGTAAACACAGGTAGAACACATCCTATACTTGTGGTGTAGACCTCCATTGGTCACGACACGCTATTATCACTTACCTTTCACGACGACTGTGTATTCCTCGTCACACCTGAAGCAGCAGTTCGCTGGACAATCCAAAGCAGCAGTCTTTCTTCTCTTCGTGATTTGTTACAGTTCAGGAAGAAGAGAAATGAATGGAAGAATTATTTTCATTAACGAGCCGCTCACAACCAAGTTTTACAGAAGGAAGAAGAAAATGACGATAAGAAAAACATAACAGACTTCACACCCTATTCTGCTTTCTCTCCTTCTATTTATACGTACTGTCTTCAGCCTCTTCCACCTAGGCTAACGACATGGTTCTGGCTCTTTACTCTTTAACGGGCAGGGCAGGGCAATGGGCAGGATGACGTGGTTCTCTTCTACGCTTCCTTTCCCAACGCAGACGTCGCGGGGTATAACAGGTATTACCCTCCGGAGAACCTTGTCCCCAAGGTTCAAACTTTGGAAATTGTTCAGAGATGTCCTCCGCATTGACCCACGTAGCATCTGTCTCAGGTTCATTTGTCCATTGGATAAGCCATTGAGTGACTGGAAAATTGCCCCTTTTTACAACTCGTGTCTGCAGCAATTTGTGAGGCTGGCGTTGGAGACTCGCAGTAAGCTCCACCAGTAAATGACTCTGCGGAACCACTGAGGTGCCTAGCTGCTTTTTGAGTAAGGAGACGTGAAAAACCGGATGGACTCGAGCCTCTGCAGGCAAAGCTAATTTATAAGCAACAGAGCCTAGGCGCTCCACAACCTGAAAGGGACCACAATACTTGGGAGCCAGTTTGTGGGACATGGAGCGCTGAATCGTAAGCTGGCGGTAAGGTTGAAGGCACAGAAAAACCATGTTGCCAACTTCAAATTCTCTCTCTGATTTGTTCTTATCAGCACAAAGCTTCATGCGAGCTTGGGCTTGAGTCAGAGTGTGTTTCAGAAACCTGTCCATATGAAAGCGGTCCATCAGTAAGGTATCCACGGTGGCAGTGTTGGTTTGCTGATAGGGACCCAAAGCTAGCTGCAGAGGAGACAACCCATATAGAGCTTGAAATGGAGGCATCTTAATGGCTGAGTGGTAAGTGGTGTTATACCACCACTCGGCAAGAGCTAACCACTGACGCCAACGGCGCGGTTGGGCATGGGTCATGCACCGGAGGTACATTTCAACACACTGGTTAAGGCGTTCCGTTTGACCGTCGGACTCCGGATGATATGCCGTAGATAAATGGAGTTCCGAGCCCAGAGCATTGAACAGAGCTTGCCAGAAAGAAGAAGTAAAGATCCTATCCCTATCGGAGACAATATGCTGGGGCAAGCCATGAAGGCGAAAAATCTGGTCCATGAAAACAGTCGCCACCGATTCTGCCGTAAAAGGGTGCTTCAAGGCAATAAAGTGGCCATACTTGGTGAATCTGTCTACCACCACAAGGATACAATCTGCATTATGAGATAGAGGCAAGCCTTCAATAAAATCCAACTGTCACACCCCTAATTTTTCGCCGTGCGGAATAGGGCGAATAGGTGTGCGGCGCCGTAGTCCCACTACGACCAGCCTCTCTCCGAATATTCTCGGATGTCGCCTCCTCTCGTTGAACACAAACTCTTTACGGGAGCCCGGCCCCCAACCCTTTCTTTCGATTCCAAACCAAAGAAACTAGGAACAATTCTCGCCACTCGGAACACCACAACTCTCTCAAGGATGACTAATCACTCAATGATTATCAATGCCTTGGTTGGTGCCTCAAGGGTCTTATTTATAGGCAATAAGCAATCCTAATTCAACTAGAACTAGGAATCCTAAGGCTAGTAGGATTTGTAGCTCCAATCCAGTGTGTGCTAGTCCATGCTAGTAGCTCCAATCCAGTGTGTGCTAGTCCATGCTAGTAGCTCCAATCTAGTGTGTGCTAGTCCATGCTAGTAGCTTCAATCTAGTGTGTGCTAGTCCATGATAGCGCACTGTCGGCCCAGTTGGCGCGCTGCTGGCCCAGCCCAATCGCGCTGCTGTCTTCTCCTCTGCGGCGCACGTGCTGCCGACGTCTACTCCTGCCTGATGCGCGCCCCGCACGCAGCTTGTTTGCATAGTGCACCCAGCGCACTGTTGTGAGGCTTCCCAGAAGCCTCCTTTCGGGCGCTGCGCCCGTTTACGCCTTGTGAGAAAGGGGGTGTGACACCAATGCTATATGAGTCCACGGGTGATCAGGAACTGGCAGAGGTTGAAGTAGACCCGGATACGCAACATTTTCAGCTTTGCAACGTTGACAAACATCGCATTGTAAGACTTGCTGTCGAATAAGCTTCGTCATACCGGGCCACCAAAAATAAGTCTTGGCCCTGTAAATAGTGGCTTGAATACCGGAGTGTTTTGAATCGCAGAATACCATCTGTATAGGAAAAACTAGGAGCAGCTGCTGTGTCCAAAATCAATTTGTCTATGATGGAAGAAGTCCATGGGTTAGCCTCGTAACTGGACATGACCTCACGGATCCATAGAGGAAGAACTGTTGTGATTTGGTGGCAGGACAAAATATTAAGCTCACGTCTAGACAGCGCATCCGTAACCACATTGGTACGACCTTTTTTGTATTGAATATTATATTGAAGCCCCAATAACTTGGTTAACCATTTTTGTTGTAGAGGTGTAGTAATGCGTTGCTCGAGAAGAAACTTAAGGGATTGATGATCTGTGCAGATGGTGAACTCGTTGCCTTCCAAATAATGGCGCCACTTCTGGACGGCTAAGACCAAAGCCAATAATTCCTTCTCATAAATTGAAAGACCCAGATTGCGGGAGTGAAATGGCTTACTAAGGAAAGCAATAGGCCTGTTATTCTGAAGCAAAATGGCTCCCATACCGCCGTAGCAAGCATCAGTTTCGATGATGAATGGCTGCTGGAAATCTGGCAAGGCTAAAATGGGGGAAGTGGTCATCACCTGTTTAAGAGCGTGAAAAGCCAAGTCAGCCTCTGTAGACCAGGAAAAGGCATGTTTTCGCAACAAATCGGTCAGTGGACGAGCAATAGCCCCATATCCGCGAATAAACTTCCTGTAGTACCCTGTCAAGCCCAAGAAACGACGGAGCAATTTAATAGAAGATGGGACTGGCCAAGTGGTCATCGCAGCTATTTTATCCGGATCAGCTTCTACACCGGCTGCGGATATAATATGGCCCAAATAAATGACTCGCGGCTGCCCAAAAGCACACTTAGACAGCTTGGCAAATAATGAGTGCTGGCGAAGAAGCTGCAAAACAGATTGCAAATGAGCACAGTGAGACTCTAGAGAAGGGCTACAAACAAGGATGTCGTCAAAAAAAACCAGCACAAATTTCCGTAGAAATGGTTGGAACACGCTGTTCATAAGGGATTGGAAGGTGGCTGGGGCGTTTGTCAACCCAAAGGGCATCACCCGAAACTCATATAAACCCTGATAAGTTCGAAATGCCGTTTTATGGCAATCTTCAGATTTGACTCGAATTTGGTGGTATCCCGCACGTAGATCGATTTTTGAAAAAATAACCGAGCCATGGAGTTCATCAATAAGCTCATCGATGATAGGCATCAGAAATTTATTCTTATGAGTCATAGCGTTAAGCTGCCGGTAATCGAAACAAAACCGCCAATGGCCATCCTTTTTTTTAACAAGTAGAATGGGCGAAGCAAAGGAGCTGGTACTCGGAACAATGATCCCCTCCGAAAGCATATCTTGAACCAAACGGTCTATTTCGGCTTTGTGGAAGTATGGGCAACGATACGGAGGAAGCCGGAATGGTTTGGCAGCATCAAGAAGTGGGATGGCATGGTCATGAGACCGTTAAGGAGGTAAGCCAGATGGAACTTGAAAAATATCATGGAATGTATCCAATAAGGCCTATATAATTGGGGGAACTGGATAATGTTGAACAGCAGATACCGATTGCAATTGACCCCAGAGGGAATAGTCTTGATGCTTGACCCAGTTAGAAAAACTCTTGGACGAGCAAAGCTCCAGAGAAGATAGCATGGAACTGGTGGAAAGGCAGAGTTCTGTGCGAGCAATTGTGATCCGAAGAGTCCCCTTTGGTAAATCGAAAATGACAGGGCTAACGAAGTTGATCTAGTCAATACCCAAAATCAAATCACTGCTGCCCAATGGTAGAGCTCGAAAACCAAAACTGAAATTATGGCCATGCATACTCCAGTGAAGCGGATGTGACAGTCGCACTAGACAACTTAGCACCGTTAGCCACTGTAACCAGTAAACAATGAGAGTAGTCCAGTTGCAAATGAAGGCGTTTAGCTACCGACTCATCAATAAAACTATACGTGCTGCCGCTATCAATAAGAATTGAAATGGATTGTGTAGCAATCTGTCCTGCGATACGAACGGTGGAGTGTGAAGAAGACCCTGCCAGAGCATTAAGAGAAATCTCAATCTCCTCTGTTTCCTCAGTAGGAACCTCCTTTGTAACACTAGAAGGATCTGGGAGATCAGAATTCGAGGAAGCTACCAAGAGAAAATTAAGCGACTGATTTTTACAAACATGGCCGACAGTATATTTGTCGTCACAATTAAAACATAATCCCAACTTGCGTTTTAAGTTTAAATCCTCCTAAGAAAGTTTCGGTAAGCGCGACCAAGAAGAATCAGTTGTAGTGGTGGCTGGGCTTGATTTATCTGGCCATTTAGACGCAGCAAAAGATTTATTAAGTTTTGGTAGACGCTGTAAAGCGTGAATGGATTGCTCCTGCAACAAAGCAACCTCAAAAGCAAGAGCTAACGCGGAAGGCCGATTGATCTTTACTGTGGCTCTTATCTCATCTTTCAACCCACTAGTGAAGATGGCAATATAATAAGATTCAGACATGTGAGGTAGTGAGGACTGGACCAAAGCTTTAAGAGATTCGAAACGTTCAATATAATGTTTGTACTAACCTGAGTAACTTTGGAGAAGGTTTCTATAATCTCCTCTGCAGTATTTTATGAAAAACGCCAGCATAGCTCAGTAGCAAACTGGTCGCAGCTTGCTTGCAGAAAAGAGGAAATAAACCCATGAAACCAAATATCGGCTTGATCTTGGAGGTGCAAATCAACAACACCCAGGCGGAGATGAGGCGGAGTAAGTTGCAACTGAAAATATTTATTCGCTTTGCGTATCCATTCCCCTGGCCCAGTTCCAGAGAAGAACGGCAGTTCCACGCGAGGTAAACGGGACTAAGAACCATTGTCTGGCCTTGGGCAATCAAGCGGCAGAGGTGCTGGTGGACCAGACGAAGTAGAAGCAACTGACATTGGATTGTACAGCGGTTCAGTGCGCTGGGGGAGTAGTTGCGCAAAAGCCGCCATAACCGTTTCGTGTTTATTCGCTGAATCCTGAACAAGTCTGAGAACAGTAGCCTCCAGACGATCCTGTCGAGCCGTCATTTGTTGAAACAATTTATCGGAAGCCTCTAGTCGGGAAAAAACAGTGGTGAACGAAGAGTAGATTCCCTTCATCTCTCCCTCGAGTCGCCGGTTTGTCTCATCCTTTGCCTTAGAACGCGTCTCTGTCATTGTAAGATCGTTACAGCTCTGATACCAATTTGTTACAGTTCAGGAAGAAGAGAAATGAATGGAAGAATTATTTTCATTAACGAGCCGCTCACAGCCAAGTTTTACAGAAGGAAGAAGAAAATGACGATAAGAAAAACATAATAGACTTCACACCCTATTTTGCTTTCTCTCCTTCTATTTATACGTACTGTCTTCAGCCTCTTCCACCTAGGCTAACGACATGGTTCTGGCTCTTTACTCTTTAACGGGCAGGGCAGGGCAATGGGCAGGACGACGTGGTTCTCTTCTACGCTTCCTTCCCCAACGCAGACGTCTCGGGGTATAACATGATTTCCCTACCTTCGCCCTCACTCGGGTCCTTGGTTTTATAGGTGAAGAGTTCCCTTCATCTTCGCCAACAAAACCCAGCTGGCATCCCACTCGATCGGATTTCGAATAAGTTGATGAGGATAAATTTACCGAAGCCTTCGCTAAAAGGGGAAGCAGCTCCACATTCGGGTAGCCCTAATCGGTCACACCAACTTGAACGATGAAGCCTTGGATTTTCTCCCGAAGCTTCCGTCGAGGATTCAGACGCGATTCCGCCGAAATCTCCGTCGAAGCTTCGCTGGAGTCTTTTCGCTGAAAGTGGCTCCTTCCCCTCTTTCTTTTACTTCTTTATTTCTTATTTCCCAATAATTATTCTTTTGCCTCAAAGTTTTACATAATGTCACTTTACCCCAGTTTCCTGATTTCTTCTTGTTCAACAAAGAAGGACCGCGGTTTTTTTCAATCCTTTTGTCTTCAATCCGGACCGACCAGCAATGAACCGGTCAGACCGAACTGGTTCTCCTTCCCCTATTTTCTCTTTTTAATTCTTCTTTTCCTCTTAATTTTATCATTTCTCATTAATTTAATTAATCTCATTTATTTCAATTAACTCTTTTAATTAATCCCCTTTAATTTATTCCCAAATAAATCCTTAACCAAAATTCTCACTTAATCAATTCCAATAAATCTCTAATTCCATTAAATCTTTATTATTACAAAAAAATCGAGGTATTTCATTTTGTGAGAAAATCGTCTAAAATCTCCCAAATTTATAATTATTTTTATTTTTAATCCCGCTTAAATTTCAAGATATTACAGGTTTGGTGAAATAGAACAAAGAATAATTATTGAAAATTTGTTAGATGATTTGGAAAATTCTCTCAATCTTTGAAGCAAAATATATCAATTTTTCAAGTAAAGCTTCAACGAAACCCTTTCCTCAATCCTATCTATTCCAAACTTGTTTTCTAATAAATGAAAAAAAAATTACAACTGATTTTAATAATAAAATTAATCTAAAAAATGTCTATACCTCATATGTTTTTAGCCAGTTAAATTTTGCATTTAATAGATTTGATTACTATTCATAAAATAAATTTTGCATTTAATAGATTTGATTACTATTCATAAAATCAAAATTTTCAGTATGAGAATTTTTTCAATTTGGCTCTTCATTGCATTTCCAAAATAGATTTGACTAATTTTTTCTTGATTGATGGATGTTTCTCTCCATTGTTGAATGAATTGTTGAATTTTGAGTCAATGAAATTTCAGTTAATGATTCTTCATTTTGGTTTAATTGTTGTCGTTGATTCTGTATTTGGTTTAATTATTGATTTTGCATTTGAAATTGTTGATTCTACATTTGGTTTAATTGTAGATTCTGCATTTTGTTTAATTGTTGATTCTGCATTTGGTTTAATGATTTTGCATTTGGTTTAATTGTGGATTTTGCATTTGGTTTAATCTGAAATTGTTGAATGAATTGCTGCATTTGTTGAATGAAATTGGCTTAAATTGACTATGAATTTGTTGATTAATTCATTTGGTTTAATGATTTTACATTTTATTTTAGCCTTATAAGATGGAAAGCATTAATGAAATTGTAGGGGGTTTTACTATTAACTATATTTCTGGTCAAACCAAGAGAAAAAAAAAAAGATGTTTGGAATAATTTTACTAGGATTGAAAGCATTGATCATAGCAACCCCAGAGTGAAATGTAATTATTGTTCACAAACATATGTATGTCATGCATCGAAGAATGGGACATCAACTTGAAAAAACACATCAGTAGTTGCAAAAAAATTATTGGCAAGTGTTGATATGAAGTACAAGACTTTGAGCTTTCAAAATATGGATAATATGAGATCCAATTTGTCATGTTTTAGTGTTGTAACTTGTCGAGAACTACTTGCAAAAATTATTATTATTGATTAATTGTCTTTAAAGTTTGTTAAAGGAGAAAGTTTTAGAGTATATTCTCAATATGTGCAACCGAAATTTGTTGTACCTTCTAGATTTATTATTGCACAAGATATTGTTAGTGTTTGTAAGAAAGAAAAAATAAAGTTGAAAAAATACTTTAAAAAGACATCTCAACGAGCATGCTTGACTTCCAATACATAGACTTCCATTGAAAAATTGATTTCATTGTATTAACTGCTCAATATATTGATAGTGATTGGACCATGCATAATAAGATTATTAATTTTTGTTTGATTTCGAATCATAGAGGTGAAAGGATTGGTAGAGAAGTAGAAAAATGTTTATTTGAATGGAAAATTGAAAATGTTTTGACTATTACAGTTGATAATGCTTGTAATACTTGGGTTTTTTAGTCACATTAAGCTTAGACTAATTATTGAAGAATATAGAATGATTTTATGGATTGTAATATACCAGCTTTTCATGGTTCTAGGTATGGATTAATTGAGGATAATTTGATTCAATGGTGGATTAAGGTTTAGAGAAAATAATTGTTAGGGAAGTAGAAGGAATCGGTTGATCAAGAGATTGACCTCGAAAATGGCAGTGGCGAGGTATTTGGGACCGGTCGGTTACAAGATGTTTATGTGATCGATCGGGTGTAATATCTGGGGTATACAGTTACGTGTAAACCTTAGATTAAGTAAAGAGTAATATTATGGTCATTGTGAAACTGTCACACTTTATAGTTGGTATTATTATGAATGATAATGTTTTAATACTTTGAAGTGTATTGGATTTATAGAGATATAATTATTTATTATTATTATGAACATAAAGATTAATATAAGTTGCGATCTTATAATTTATGTGGCCAATTGGCAGTCGGGTTTGGCAGTCGATTGTCAACTAGATATCGATCAACTGGTGAATTAGAGAAAGAAATTAGCGGCTGATCGATGGAAGCTAGTAGTCGATCGTGGGCGTTGAATCGATCGACCGGTAAACTGAACATCGGTCTGAAAATGTATAACCGAAGTCCGAAGGCTTGAGGAGTCACTAGAGATCACAACGTCGTGTCTCCTCGGAGCCCTCTGAGTGTTACAGAGTATATTTATAAGGTTATTGGTGAAGAATGAGAGAGGAAAGGGTTGTCTGAGTTCTTTCAAAATTCTCTGGTTTTCTGCTTCCGTGTTTCTGTGAGGGAAACTTCGATAGGGTAGAGGACTGCTGCTAAGTGAGAAGAAGAGAAGGATTAAGTGAGGTAAGAGATTATGCATTTTTTTGTCCGTAAGGACCTACATCATGAGAATAGGGTTTGTTTGATGTATGATTCCTTGTTCTCTGCAAGATATTGTTTCTATGATGGTTTTGTTGTTCTTATGCTCTCTGTTTGATTAGTTTTCATATGCTAGATGATAAGAGATAATATGTTGGTAATCAATTGTGAAGAGGAAATAAATTTACATGTTAATAACCTATTTTCTATGATTATTCTTCCCTACTAATAGGATTGTCCATGAGGAAATGAGTTCTGCATGTTTGTTAGATTTCTTGAATTGTTCTTTGGATATTATGCCTCTGTTTGTTTCCTTTCCTTGCTAATGAAAATATTCCTTGAATATTAATCCTGTAAATTGCTTTCTCGATAGTTCAACTTGTTAATTGTATAATCATGAGAATGGGTTTCTTGCAACTTCCTTAAGGGTTTTATGCTTCGGTATTGGTAAAATTTAAGAGTGGAAGTCTTATCTATTGGTAAAATATTCCCCTGTTATACTCTCTGTAGTGTTCCCTGCATGATTTAAAATAACTAAAATCTTTTAGTTACGTTAATTAGTAAATTTTGATACTCTGGTACATGGTATGGCTACAGGAAATTAAGATTAACAACATGTTTTTCTTTGATAGTTTTTTATATGTGCATAGTAAGTTTGGTTGTTGCCGTATTTTAGTCCGTTCACTATTAGATAAATATAATTTAAGAAGTTGCTCGTGTTAGAAGATGAAACTGTAATCTGTTGATGATAACACGTGAAAAATAAAGGAATAAAGTGTGTTGTATCACTGTTAGGGTAAATGATATTATGTTAGTAAAAGTATGATTAGTGTTAAATTATAGTTGATGCATGATTTTTGCTCATTGTTTGTTAATTAATTGTATTATTGCTTGTGATATATGAACTGCTGTGTGACATTCATATAAGCATGTCAGTAGGGTTGCATATCATGCATTGTACAATATAATAATGAATTTAATATAAGTAAATGGGCGTATTCTACGTGAGCTCGGATACTGAAGAGGTTGCTCTCATGTGGAAAACAACCCGTGCGGGTGAGTTTGGATACTGAAGAGGTTGCTCTCATCCAATGGGCAGGTGAGTTCGGATACTGAAGAGGTTGCTCTCACCCAAATATGAATAAATGTGGAAATAAACCCGTTTGGGTGAGTTCAGATACTGAAGAGGTTGCTCTCACCCAATGGGTGGGTGAGCTCAGAGACTAAAGAGATTGCTCTCACCCAAATGTGAATAAACGTAAACGAAAATAAATTCATTTTTACGTGAGTTCGGATACTGAAGAGGTTGCTCTCATGTGGAAATGAATCTGTGTGGTGAGTTCGGATATTGAAGAGGTTGCTTTCACACAGCGTGCGGGTCTAACAGACATATGCATATAGAGTTATCATAGGCATTGCATCTGCATTTTATTTATATCTCTTACTGGGCAATATACTCATAATTCCTCTTGTGATGTAGGTATTGATTGTGATCCAAGTGAAGTGAACGTGGAAGAAGTGTGATGTGAAGCAAGTTTGTGTTACAATGCGCGGATCGACCTCGGGGGTTATGGCTCACGAAGAAATAAAAGTATTCAAATTGTTTAAAGACTTTATATTATGATTTTCAAATCTTTTAAATAATATTGTTTGAAAAATAGTTTAATGTTTCTACATATATTTACTCTGATGTTTCCTTTAAGTATTTTTAAACGGGTTTTAAAAAGATAAAATTTTTATAGAATTGTGAAATGGACATATGGTAGTGTAAAATAGAAATGAGATGTTACAATTATGGTATCAGAGCATAATTGGGTCTAACACAGTTCTGTAGACTGCTGGCAACACAAGATTGGTCGTGACATACTTCTTCAACTGTAAGTGTTTCGTTACATTGGTTTGTTAATTAAATTGCATTGTTAGTTAAATTGCATTGTTAGTATAGTAAAAATTGTTGTGTTAGTGTAAACTGCATCGTTGCATTACTTTGTTAGTTTAATTGCTTGTTACTTTAAGTACTTAGTTTTAATACTTCATAACCTTAAAAATTTCTGGAAATAATTAGCTTAAGTTTTAATTAAAAATATTAAACTCATGAATATAAGATAATTATAAATAATAATAATAATAATACCTCTTTTTGCATAATAAATCTAAATGCTTCCTAATATACATTCCCGTAGGACAAGTTTAATGTTTTGAAACAACTAATACAATACCATTATAGGAAAAATAGAATGGCAAGGGGAACCAGGGGAAAATTTCAAGTCAATAATGCTCGGAACGAAGAAGCTGCCAGTCACGAAAATCTTATTGGTCAAGAACCTGTTGTTCCACAAGGCAACAGAAATGACGTTTTCAGTCACTTGACAACTATTGTGGACCGCCAATTCTAGTTCATGGAACGCATTATGGAGAGGGAGAACGACAATGAGAATCAACGCCAAATGGTGGTTCTTGAGGAAGCTGGTTGAGAGAATTTTAGGAGACTTAAGTCTCCATGCTTCAACAAAAATATTGCTGAAGCCGTGGGAGCAGAAGAATGGATTCGGTCTATGGAGGAGATATTCGAGTACACAAGGATTATGGAGACTGAGAAGGTGTCATGTACTGCATACCTGCTGATTCAGGATGCGAGGTTCTGGTGGGATACTATTAAGGTGGCACAAGATGTCCAAGCTATGACGTGGGATCAATTCAAGGAAACCTTCAATGAGAAGTATTTCAACCAGACAATCAGATGGAAGAAACTGGTGGAATTTGTTCAGTTGTGCCAAACTGGAACTATATCTGAGTATGTAAGGAAGTTTGAAGTACTCTCTCAATTTGCGTCACACCTGGTGGCAAACAATGAGCACAAGGTCCATCAGTTCATCCACGGGTTGAAAGTTGAAATTTTCAAAGGAGTAAAGATTTATGGTACTCAAGATATCCCTTATACAAAGATTGTCGCTAAGACGTTAGAAGTTGAAGATGCTGAGTTGATGGTGGCTAAACAACGAGAAGTGAATCAGAGATTCTAGAAGAATGCTCTTAACCTGCAGCAGAAGGGTGGACCAATGGTGAACAAATGGATAAAAAGGCCTTCAGAATATGAAGTACAACAAATGAAGGAAGTTACTGCCTTATGAATGTGGTAGTTACTGCCCCATCTAATGTGAGGACCTATCAATCGAATCAATGTTCGAAGTGCAAAAAGAATCACTTTGGAGAATGCAGAGTGGATTCTGGCTTGTGTTATAAGTCTGGAGAGCCTGGGCATATAGCAAAATTTTTCTCAGCTAGAATCAGTGGATCTGGAGGAGTGGCACCAAGGGTCTTTTCTATGTTTGGTGATGATGCTCAATATGACAAGGAGGCGGAGGAGGATCAACCTGTTGTGGTGCCAGTTACATCTTATTATTGAGGTAGTTGCTTAAAGTTCTTTGGAATGTATCAGTAGCTCGTAATGTTGTTGCAATTCGGTTATGTCAGGTACGATTTTATGTTAATGATATAGCCGCATATGTTTTATTCGATTTTGGAGCTTCTTATTCCTTTATTATGAAGGAATTTAGTGCAAAAATAAATTGTTTCCCCGAACTAGAAAAGAGTAACTATAAAGTATTCTTACCCTCTGGTGAATCATTGATTACCGATGGAATCCTAAAGGTGTATGCCATAAAAATAAACAATTATATTTTCTATACTGATCTGATTGTCATGGACATGAAGGGGTATGATGTTATCCTGGATATTAATTGGTTATCCCAACATCAAGCAATAATAAATTGTAGAAAGAGATAAGTATGTTTTCTCTCCTCTGACGGTGAGCAACACACGTTTTGTGGGGCCAAGGAAAAAGGCAGATTTGGTTGTAATCTCTACACTTAAGGCAGACCAATTAATAAGGAATGGAGGTGAAGGGTTCCTTGTTAATGTGATGGACACGACGGCGGTACCAAAGACAAAGCTGGAAGAAATTTCCATCGTTCAAGATTTTTTGGAAGTTTTTCTGGACGATCATCCAGGATTGCCTCTAGATAGAGAAGTCAAAATTGTGATCGATCTACATCTTGGAATGAAACCTATTTCTAAGAACCCATACAGAATGGCCCCGACACAGTTAAGAGAATTGAAAGTCAAACTCGATGAGTTAATTAACAATTAGTTTATTCATCCTAGCTTTTCACCCTAGGGAGCGCCAGTCTTATTTGTGAAGAAGAAGGACGGATCGATGAGAATGTGTATCGTCTACCGTGAGTTAAATAAAGTGACAATTAAGAATCGATATCCTCTACCTAGAATAGATTATTTATTTGATCAATTGCAAGGAGCATGTGTCTTTTCAGAAATCGACCTCCAATTCAGATATTATCAGTTGAAAGTTAAACTTGATGATATTTCTAAGACAACATTCAGAACGTGATATGGACCCTATGAGTTCCTGGTAATGTTGTTTGGGTTAACCAATACTCCAGTGGCATTTATGAACTTGATGAATCAGATCTTTGTGGAGTATCTGGATAAATTCATCATTGTTTTTATTGATAATATCCTAATTTATTCACGCTCAGAAGAGGAACACCAGGAACACTTGAGAATTTCTCTGTTTGTGCTGGCAAAGCATAAATTATATGCGAAGTTCTCAAAGTGTGAATTCTGGTTGAACAAAGTAAGTTTTATCAGCCATATAATTTCCAAGGAAGGTATTGAAGTGAACCCAACAAAGATCCAAGCGGTGGTTGATTGATCACAACCAAAGAATGTGGGAGAAGTAAGAATCTTTCTTGGATTGGCTGGATACTATAGGTGGTTTATAAGTGGTTTTCCAAAATTGCATTACCACTAACTGGATTAACAAAGAAGAACGCATAGTTTTGGTGGACAAATGACTACGAAGTGAGTTTTCAAGAGTTGAAACATCGTTTAACTGCAACTCCTGTTTTGACCCTGCCTGTTGAAGATAGCAACTTCTATATCTATTGTGATGCCCCCAAGAGCATATTAGGTGCAATACTTAAGCAGAACGAGAAAGTAATTGCTTACACATCGAGGCAGTTAAAACCGTATGAGGCAAATTATCCTACCCATGATATGGAACTTTCCACAATGGTATTTGCATTGAAAATATGGAGACACTATTTGTATGGACAACGATGTGAAATTTTACGGATCATAAGAGTTTAAAGCACATCTTCACTCAGAAGGAGTTGAACATGAGGCAGCGGCAATGCTTAGAGTTTGTGAAAGACAATAACTGTGAAATTAAATATCACCCCAAAAAGACAAACGTTGTAGCTGATGCTCTTACCAGAAAAATAGCAGTTATGAGTATACTATGCGAAGAAATACTGGTAGGACTTCGTAAGGGTATTCAAGGATTGGATGTACAGATGGTCCCCATGCAGTTAACTTCTCTTTATCAACATTAACATTGAAACCTACGATATTGGAAAGAATTAAAGAGGTTCAATTGGAAGATAAAAAGTGCGAAGATTTTAAACTGATCCAACTATTGAGAAATACCAGTACTACTCCATGTCCAGTGACAGAATTGTGAAGTTTAAGGAAAGATGGTATGTACCAAGTAGGTCAGAATTACAATTAGCAGTCTTAAAAGAAGCTCATTCTTTAAGTTTTTCTATCCATCCTGGATGCAACAAGATGTATAAGGACCATAAATTGCATTACTACTGGCCGATAATGAAATTTGACATTGCACAATATGTAGCATTGTTTCACATAAGCCAACAAGTGAAAGTGGAACATTAGAGGCCAAGGGGTATATTGTAGTCAATGCCTATACCTGAATGGAAATGGGAGCATGTCACTATAGACTTCGTTACGAGATTACCCAGGACTGCGAGAGGACATGATGCAATCTAGATAGTTGTTGATAGACTAACAAAAGTTTTTCACTTCTTAGCTATAGCAATGACTTATAAGATGAACTAGTTTACATGATTGTACATTAAAGAAATTGTGCGCTTACATGGAGTGTCGGTCTCAACGGTGTCAGATTGAGATCTAAGGTTTACCTCCACGTTTTGGAAGAGTTTGAATAAGGCCATGGGTATGGAGTTATAATTTAGCACTGCCTTCCACCAGCAAACTGATGGACAAAGTGAACGAACGATTCAAATATTAGAGGATATATAGAGAGCTTGTGTGGTAGTGTTTTAGATTGGATGGGGAAGGATGTTGTCAATAGTGAAATTTGCCCATAACAACAGCTTTCAAGCTACGATAGGAATGACACCTTACGAGACTTTGTATGGTAGAAAGTGTAGATCTCCTTTACATTGAGATGAGGTTGGAGAAGCTGAGTTTTATGGGCCAGATATGATATGGCAAACCTCTAAATCTGTTGCAATTATTCGTCAAGGATGTTGACAGCTCAGTTGCTAGAAAAGTTATGAGGATCTTCATCGAAGGAAGCTGGAATTTGACGAAGGGGATTTGGTGTTCCTTATAATATCAACACTAAAAGGAGTTATGCAGTTTGGGAAGAAAGGAAAGTTAAGTTCGCGGAACATTGGTCCGTTTCCAATTATGAAGAAAGTAGGTAAAATGGCGTTTCAATTGCTATTGCCAAACGCAATGGAAGGAGTTCATAACGTGTTCCACGTGTTTATATTAAAGAAGTTCCTGAGAAATTCAATTCAAGTGGAACCTAAGGACTATATTGTAGTTCAACCGAGCTTAAGTTACAAAGAGAGATCAATTTGGATTCTGGATTTGAGGACAAAGGAATTACGACAAAAAAAATTCCATTTGTTAAAGTGTTATGGCAGAATCATTCAACTGATGAAACTACTTAGGAGCGAAAAGAAGACATGAAAGCTAAATTCTTAGAATTATTTCATTAGCTAAAATTTTGAGCATAAAATTTTAATAAGGAGGGTAGTATGTAATATCCGAGGTATATAGCTACGTATAAATCTTGGATTAAGTAAAGAGTAATATTTTGGTCATTGTGAAACTATCACACTTTATAGTTGGTATTATTATGAATGATAATGTTTTAATACCTTGAAGTGTATTGGATTTATAGAGACATGATTATTTATTATTATTAGTAAAATAAGGATTAATATAAGTTGCGGTCGAATAATTTATGGGACGAATTGGAAGTCATGTTTGGTGGTCGATTATCAATTGGACATCGATCAACCAGTGAATTAGCGAAAGAAATTAGCGGCTAATCGATATAAGATGGCTGTCGATTGCGGGCATTGAATCGATCGACCAGTAAATTGAACATCGGTCTGAAAATGTATAACCGAAGTTTGAAGGCTTGAGGAGTCGCTAGAGATCTAAGCGTCATGTCTCCATGGTGCCCTCTGAGTGTTACAGAGTATATTTAGAAGGTTAGTGGAGAAGAATGAGAGAGGAAAAGGTTGCCTCAGTTCTTTCAAAACTTTCTAGTTTTTCTGTTTCCGTGTTTCTGTGAGAGAAACTTCGACAGGGTGGAGGACTGCTGCTAAGTGAGGAGAAGAGAATGATTAAGTGAGAAAAGAGATTATGTATGTTTTTTGTCCGTAAGGACCTACATCATCGGAGTAGGGTTTGTTTGTTGTATGATTCCATGTCGTTCTCTACAATTTATTGTTTTTGTGATGGTTTTGATGTTCTTATGCTGTCTGTTTGATTAGTTTTCATATGCTAGATGATAAGAGATAATCAGTTCGTTATCAATCATGAAGAGGAAATAAATTTACATGTTCATAACCTATTTTCTATGATTATTCTTCTCTGCTAGTAGGATTGTCCATGACAAAATGAGTTCTGCATGTTTGTTAGATTCCTTGAATTGTTCTCGTAATATTATGCCTCTGTTTGTTTCCTTTCCTAGGTAACAAAAATATTCCTTGAAAATGAATCCTGTAAATTGCTTTCTCGATAGTTCAACCTGTTAATTGTATAATCATGAGAATGGGATTCGTGCAACTTCCTTAAGGGTTTTATGCTCAGTATTTGTAATATCCCGACTTTTTATGTCAGAATTTAATAAGGATAATTGGCAAGTAATTTTGGGGTATTTGAATTAATTTGATAAATATCGGGGTATTAAAAATGACGTCTTCCTTAGATTCTTATTTTGGGAAATTATCTGATGATAATTATGATTAATGTGGAAGGAGAATTATTAAGGGACCTTAAATTAAAATGTTAGAGAGTGATTAATTGGATATTAAGTGAAGGATTGATTAAGGGAAATTGAAATGGAGGTTTCATGGAGTAAACCGGTTCGAGTTGTTAATTGCTGGCCGGTCCGGTCTGGTTTAGCAATGGATGGGAGAATTAGAAATTGGCCTTCGACCATTTGCTGCAGAGAACCGAGAGAGAGATCGAGAAAGAGGGAGAAGAGATCGAGAGCGAGAGAGAGAGAGCGTTGGGGAGCGATGGGGTGATGAGGATAGGTGACGAAGGCTCGGGTGGGTGACTACTGACGAAGCGGAGTGGTGAGTCGCGACTACGGCTTGGGATTGAAGTTTCTGCCAGTGACAATTTCGACTTCAGGTGAGGTGTAGTCGAGGTAAGTTGATGGTTTTCTGTTCTCCTCCTTCGCGTTCTATTGGCCGACATTGATGGTTGACGATGGCAGGGGATTGGGGTTGGCGATTTCACGAGGGAATGATGGGGGGATTGGCGGTTCGTGTTGGACCGGCCGAAGGCTTGGGTCAAGCTTGCTTTTGGGATCGAACCAGCCCATCTGTGGCTGGTTCTTGCGGTGATGAAACTGATAGCTTGGCATGCAAGGAATGGTCCTCCAGGACAAGGCATGGCTTAGAGGACACCCACGAACGTCCATGGCAGTTGCAGGGCATTGTGAGGGGTGTTGTTTGGAAGTTGTTATGCAGGGGAAAAAGAAGTGACATGGCAGATGAAAGGCAGACGAGGAGTGGGCAGAAAATGTGAAGAGCTAAGAGCTCTCTGGAGGTGAGCACTTGGGTGAATTCTTCTGGAGGCCGAGAAGGTGAGGTCTCTTCTATTCTGTTGTGGTCCTTTAATTCCTGTTTTAAGATTAAGTATAATTCTGGCAACTTGGAATGGATACTTGTATCTGGTTGGATGAAACGATATAGTATGTTGTGTTGGAATAGAATTTCTGTTGGATAATGGATAATAAGCTGCTGTTGAATTTAATTCAGTGACGTGATTATATGTCTTGTAATAGTATGGAACGTTTAGTTGAATATATGTTGTTGTTGAATGATCTGGTTGGGTGTGATAAGTTGTTGGTTATTGTCTAGATGAGATATAAAGCATATACTTTGTACATTTGGATGTATTGTGATAACCTGTCACTGTCCTATAAAATAAGTTGTTGTTTGGTTAGGATCGGTGCTCTGTGGATTTTGGGTTATATTTTGTGAGCTCTTTGCTGGTTATCTCCAAATGCATGAATATATTGGATTTAGCCTTGCTTTGTGAATGATAAGTTAATGCCTCTGTTAGATTTCTGAATGAATTTATTTGGATGGAATAATCTGTTAACTATAAATGTGTACTGTGAAGTTGGATTTGCTCTCTGTTGTAGTTATCAGAAATGTTAAAAAGGAATGGTTAATCTGTTGTTGGATGTTGAAAGTGTTATGTTGTTGGAAGTAGGATGTTGGAAGTGTTATGTTGTTGGAAATAAACCTGCTTAGTTACAGCCTTGGTAATATGCTTAGATTTGAGTCATTAATTGAACGAATGTATGACAATAATCGAATATAACTATTGAGACTAATTAATAAAGCTATCCAGCAATTAAGAAAACGATTCTATTTAGTAGAGGAATTTTAATAGAAAAGACGTTAAGATTTAATAAGTAGATTAAATGATTTCATTAATGACTAGATGTTTTTAATTGTGAAGGTACTTAAAAGAAGAAAGATTAGCATTAAGCGTTGAACGCTGTAAGCAATCGAGGTAAGTGATATGTGTGTGTTTTGGTCTTCAAACCCTACATCACAAGAATAAGATATGCATATTTCATTGCTTATCTCTTTCCAAGCATGTCTACAGTTTTTAATATCATGTTTCGTTGTTTACTATTTTACAGCATGTCTACAGTCATTAATAGCACGTTTGATTGTTTACTGCTTTTACAGCATGTCTACAGTTTTATAGCACGTTCTGTGAATCTCACGTTGAATGTTTATTTATGCTTTCAAAACTTGTATGTATTCACGAGCATTATGCATCACGATTTTCAAAAGAATACGAAAATGAGTTTTATGCACGATTTTAGAAATAGATAATGAACAAATAATAAGCACTAAAAAGTAAAGAAGAATGACAAATAAATAACGCAAGTAATGTAAAGAAAAGAAAAAGGCAACGATATGATGTGAGGCCGTTTAAGCCCTTCGTGGGCATGGTGGCTAGCGAGCTTTCGAATTATGCCATCGTCGTTAGCAAGTTTTCAGATTATGCCATTGTTGCTTGTATCTGTTGCAATGTCCCTGGATTATGTTGGGATCGTCCCTAGATTATGCCAGGACAAATTGGCCAATCATTAGCAGACTTTTGGATTATGTCATCGCTGCTATATTGGAGGTCAATGAAGAAAAGAACGGTCAATGACAGATAATAATTAAGACGTAAAAGACAAAAGATAAGAAGAAAAAGGTGAGAACTTAAACTACATACGATTTTTAAAGAGCACAACATAAACATGTAGGAAGTTAGGTATTATCACTTATTGAGCCTTACGCTCATAGTTTATGACTTGCGATGTAGGTATAAGTACAAGAGAAAAAAGACGAATAGATGTAGGAGCAGCTGATGAAGGATTTGCACAGGTGAGACTTGCGGTTTATTAGGCTAACTAATGTAAAGAGTAATGAGTTTTGTAAAATATACAGTAATACTTTCTTAATTGTCTTTAAATGAATTAATTATGCTTCCGCTACGCTTTTAAAGAAAAAAGATTTTATCAAATCAGTCTTACGTTGTTTCGTATTTCTAAGCTAAGTTATTTACGCTTCCGCTATGTTTTGAGAAACGATTTTATAACTATAGTCTTTTACCATTATAATGATTTTGGTAACGATAAAAAGTAAAAGAGTTTAACGGTCCGGTTATAAGAAGAGTACTCTGATTTCAATTAAAAGACTTTAATAAAGATCTACGATCGTTTTAGAAAAGTTTAAAATTTTACGCATTTTTAAAAGGAAACAAATAACCGAGTTGTTATAGTATTGGTAAAACTTAAGACTGGAAGTCTTATCTGTTGGCAAAATATTCCCTGTTATACTCTTTGTAGTGTTCCGTACATGATTTAAAATAATTAGAATCCGTTAGTTACGTTAATTAGTAAATTTTGATACTCTGGTACATAGTATGGCTACAGGAAATTAAGATTAACATGTTTTGCTTTGATAGTTGTTTATATGTGCATAGTAAGTTTGGTTGTTGCCATATTTGAGTGCCTTCACTGTTAGATAAATATAATTTAAGAAGTTTCTCTTATTAGAAGATGAAACTATAATCTATTGATGATAACACATGAAAGATAAAGGAATAAAGTGTGTTGTATCACTGTTAAGGTAAATTATATTATGTTAGTAAAAGCATGATTAGTGTTAAATTATAATTGATGCATGATTCCTGCTCATTGTTTGTAAATTAATTGTATTATTGCTTGTGATATATGAACTGATGTGTGACATTCATATAGGCATGTCAGTAGAGTTGCATATTATGCTGAACTTAATATAAGTAAATGGGCATTTTCTACGTGAGTTTGGATACTGAAGAGGTTGCTCTCACGTGGAAAACAACACGTGTGAGTGAGTTTGGATACTGAAGAGGTTGTTCTCATCGATCAGGCGGGTGAGTTCGGATACTGAAGAGGTTGCTCTCACCTAAATATGAATAAATGTGGAAATAAACCCGTTCGGGCGAGTTCGGATCCTAAAGAGGTTGATCTCACCCAATGGGTGGGTGAGTTCAGAGAGTGAAGAGGTTGGTCTCACCCAAATGTGAATAAACGTAAACGTAAATGGATTCATTTTTACATGAGTTTGGGTACTGAAGAGGTTGCTTTCACGTGGAAACAAATCCGTGTGGTGAGTTCGGATACTGATGAGGTTGCTCTAACCCAGCGTGTGGGTCTAATAGACATATGCATGTAGAGTTGTCATAGGCATTGCATCTACATTTCATCTATATCTCTTACTGGGCAATAGACTCATAATTCCTCCTGTGATGTAGGTATTGATTGTGATCCAAGTGAAGTGAACGTGGAAGAAGTGTGATGCAAAGCAAGCTTGTGTTACCATGCGCAGATTGACCTCGGGGGTTACGACTCACGAAGAAATAAAAATGTTTAAATTGTTTAAAGACTTTATATAATGATTTTCAAATGTTTTAAGTAATATTGTTTGAAAAATAGTTTAATTTTTCCGCGTATAATTACTCTAATGTTTCCTTTAAGTATTTTTGAATAGGTTTTAAAATGATAAAATTTTTATAAAATTGTGAAATGGACATATGAAAATATAAAACGAAAATGGGATGTTACACTAGGACTTTTGGTTTGCGGTTGATCAGGGCTGTTTGGCAATCGGTCATGGCCAGTGGGTATCGTCGGGATTAGCGGTCAAT
The DNA here is from genome assembly GCA_022433065.1 of Begonia loranthoides. NCBI lineage: Eukaryota > Viridiplantae > Streptophyta > Magnoliopsida > Cucurbitales > Begoniaceae > Begonia > Begonia loranthoides. The sequence continues at coordinate 12,286,053 of CM039477.1, read as the reverse complement.
CATGTGTTCTGCCGGCTCCATTGGAATTTCCAGAAACTATGTTTTTAAACGTTGTTTTGGTTTATCATAAAAAAGAGTCTTATCGAGTGGGATGCTCTGTTCTTGCTTGGAAATAGTCGCAACATGTTTTTCTAATTGTTGAAATGCAATGGTGGTTCCATCTTGGCCCTCCACCTATTTGTCCTCTTTCAAGTGGCAACTAGGGATTTGCGATTTAGGGATTATAAGAGGTAAGTTGGGTACAGCTTGTGGGGGAGTTTCGTGGATGCTCTCTATGTGTCCTTCCTTTACAGATGGTAGTAGGAGAAGAGTAGAAAATGAGATATTTTTGGGACTTGAAGAAAGCTTAAGGGGGAAGCTTCTGGTGAATAAAGAAAAAGCCGAGAGTGGAAGAGCAAAAGAGAGAAAGAGAAAGAGAGAGTGAAAGAGAGAGTGATAGCCAGAGAGAAGAAGAAGAGATGTCTCTAGAGGAGGAAAAAGTCGAGAGAAAATCTAAGAGGAGAGAAAGAGATAAGGACAGAGGGAAAGAGTAAAGAAGACAAGAAGAAAGAAGAAGAAGAAGGAAGATCAGTTGTGACAAACCGGATTTTTCTTTACTTTAAAAATCATTATATTTAAAGCTTTTATAAACAACTGAATACTTATTAAAACCCTTCAATTAAAGTCAAAGTTCTTTTCTTAAAACTTGATCGTTGAAATATCTTACTTAAAACTCGTTACTTAATAACAGAAGACTTTATTTAAAAAATCCATTTTTCTCATTTAATAGAGAAAGCATAAAACATTTTTATAGCGAAAACATAAATCATTTATTTTAGAAAGACTATAAATAAACCGTTACTTTACATTTATAAAATCCTTTTATCTTTTACTTTCCTTAGCCTAACCAGCCACAAGTCTCGCCCGTGCAAATCCTTCATCAACTGCTTATTGATCTGTTCATCATTTTCTCATGCGCGAACCTACACCACAAGTAAACTGTAAGCCCAAAGACTTAGTAAGGAGTGGGATATGCAGTATGATCATGCCTCTCTTTAGTTCTTTTGGAATGGGTACCGCCCCAAACCAATCTTTTCTTTATGTTTCATTCTTTCATTCATAACTCGTACGTTGAGCGGAAGATTAGAGGAACCCGTGTTGGAGGTATAGTCTGTTCTCCGCTTCTAACGACCTAGGGTAGCTGGTCCTGTTCCCAACAAGGGAGGAGACTTAGTCCAGTCTACCTGATTATATCCGAACTACCCGTCTGTCCCCTAACTCCCAATTTTCTTTTCTTTTCTTTCATTCATTTCATTCGTTCTTTTTCTCACATAAATGCATGAGTACCACCACAGAGATGACACTTCCTACTTGTTTCTATTATCATAATTCAGGTTGACACAATATGAAAGTAACGGCAATTAAACAGCGCATATAAGTGAATAATAGTAATAGAATGAATAAAAGAGAATAATTATAGCAACTATAGCAACGAAGTGAGACAGCGAATAACATGTTTGAATTACAGAACATAGCAATAAAGGAACGGTAATGTGAACATGCTATTAATTATGATTGAACATTAAATTATAGCGAGTTAATTGAACGAACTAACGTACTTACGATTGTACAATGGCATAAGCATGGAATTAATAATTAAACAGAAACATGTTTAGTAATTTCACAAAGAGCTAATGGCATGAACCGATCCTAACAAGTGTACATTTGAAACTAGAGCATGGCTGATAGAGTTAATATTCTACTTTAAGGTTACTAAAACTTAATGTAACGACCCGGTTTTTATTTACTTTAAAATCACGTGAAATTTAAAACTTTTTCTTTTATAAAATTAGAGTACGACTTTTCTTTTAAAACTAAGCGTTAAACACGTTACTTAAAATCATTTATCAATTGCAGAAGAAGTAATGAAAACCATTTTTATAAAACGCAGCGGAATTTAAAACAAAGGCTTAAAGAATATTAAATAATTACAAACCCTTTTCAAATAATTTCCTTTTAAACTCTTTAGCCCAGCCAGCCACAAGATCCACCATTGCAAATTCTTCATCAATTGTCTTTGACCTGATCACCAGTTTCTCGTACGTACCTACATCACAAGTTCTAAACTAATGAGCTTAATGCTCAGTAAGTGATAGAATGAAATACAATGCAGATGATATGCGTGATCATACAATGCATTAGAGAAGATAACCGTATCTCTTCTGGAAGTTAAGGTGGAATACTCCCTAGAGTCATGTGGCCTAACCAGTCACTCCGACGATGAGATATATCCATCGGGAGTGTTACCACAAGCAGGTATCCTCACTTTTGTTGAAGACGTTGGGGGTTTCAGAACGGGGTAATTGTGAAACCTAGAATCCACGTAGCTAACTACTAAACCTACCACTCCTACGTGGGAGGAATCTACCATATGGAAAGTCACAATTCACTCGAACCACCACACGCTTATTTATGTATATTAGTTATGTCATGCAATATACTCGTGAATACATACAATCCTACATGATAAAAAATGTTTAATAAATATATCATTAAAAGAACCTAAATCTAGAAAACACACAGCATACAATCCTAATTCTTGCGATGTAGGGTCCGAAGACCAAAAAAATAGTAAATATCAACTTACCTGGAGTCTTCAATGCGATTATGTCAATCGACCTAGTACCTTCAAAAACTGTTAAATGAACAATTATTAGGCCCTTATCAATCTCACTCATAGAGAATAGAATAACTTAACACACCATAACAGTCCCATATCCAACATGCGTAACTAACTAATAACAACCCATAATAGTTGCTCATTCCATCAATGTGACCTGATAATACAAAGAATTTACCTCACATAACTTAAACATTATTCTATCACCGTAACTTATAAACAACAACAGTGCCAAAACCATTGTATTTAACCGCTTCTTACAATACCTTATATATTCAACTTAACAATCAACAACTTCCATAAATTCCAAAAGAAATCCTTTAACAGAGACCTAGAGTAACAATCAACATAGTAAACACCTATCATAATTCCCATCAATTATTTCTAACAACCAGTAAATAGTAAAAAGCCATTTCCAGCACAGCCACACCTAGCCTATCAACAAACAAGGCACAACATCCATTACTTCACAAAGTCCACTAACTATATTCAACAAGACCATAAAATCAGAGAACCATTTCCATTAACAAGGCAAATCCTTCCAATACTTATTTCATTTCTCTGTAACTCACAAACAAAATCAAAACAGAATCATAACAGGGCATATATTCCATCAACATTTATCTCATTTTTCCACAATTTGAAGCAACAACCAGACAGGAACCCATTGTAGGCCGAGAGATCCAACAAAACCGTAACAAAACATGGCAGATTATTGACATTTTCCATCCAACAGAATGTTTACAGATCTATGGCTTACATTATCAAAACAGGGATCCAAATTTATATGTTAAAACCATAGCAAAAAATGGAGCATATCCTCGGCCTTTTCTCCTCCAAAGCAGAACAGTTAACAACCAAAATAAAACATGAATCTAGTAAATCAAAATCGGGAACCCATCACCGAAATCAAAGGAGTTCAGCATTACTCATCGAAAATCAAATGACAGGCATGATTTGGAGCTGTTGTCGTCATCGGAATGCTCCTGGAAGGCCTTCACAGTCGCGGCTCCATTCTCTCGCGCTTGACAGTCGTCATTCGCTCCCCTGTCGTCCGCCGGAATTGTCGGCTGCAGTTCCGTCGTCGCCCAAAACCGATAGTTCGTCGCATTCCGTCCACTTTCGTCCTTCGGGGGTAAAAGCTCCTGAAGCCCTATTCCCCTCTTCTAATTATTTTCCCTTCTTTTATTCTCCAAATCTCCCTTCTTTTATTCTCCAAATCCTTTCATTTAATAATTTTTTTTCCTTTTGTATTTTCTTCATAAGTTTGCCTCGGGTTCTCTCTTCAAAACCCTAATCTTCTTTTTAATTATTCAATTTAATCCATTTTCCATTATCTTATAAATACATTCCTTTTATTTGTTTAATCGTAAGATTCTTAACTCCTTCTATTTACTCTATTTTTTTTAATTAAATCTTTCTCTTTTTAGTTTCCTCATTTATTTAATTAACTCTATCAAATAAATCTTCAATTATCCAATTATACTCAATTAATTTTTTAATTATCTTTATTAAATTATATTACAAAAAATTCGGGTATTACACTTAAACATGTCATATTAGGAATTTAGCGTGCATAGTCATATTAACGGAAAGTTACAGCTCCTAACCAGTACCAAGAATTTAGAGCATTACCAATTGGTTCTACTATCAAGCAATATGATATACAACACTTTAAATCAGAACAGAACTACCATCTATAAAGTGGTTGACTAGTTATCCATGCGTATCATTTCATGGAGGAAGCTTCAGTGCATCAGTTCATTTCATCAGTACGTATAATAGCAGTTCATTATCTATTCTTCAATCATAGAACGTATTGAGTTGCAGTAAAGGAAATTACAGAAAATTAAACAGAGAGAGCATACACACTACTTGTGGGTAGGGCTTCCAGGGGCCAAGACTCTACCCAATCTTTACCTCGAACTTGATCGCGCATTCTTTATTTATCCTTCTTTTCCATTTTCAACACCAGAGACAGCCGATTCGTAGCAGCACAAGGCGAACACTCTCTGCCACAATTTTGATGGCAGAGAGTGTAAGCTCTCCACCACCCATCCACTGCGCAGAAGCTCTCGGTTCACCACCTCTAGAGAGCACTTGTAACGACCCCAATTTTCATAAATCTTTTAAAATACGTGAAAATTTGAATTTTTCTTTTTGAAAGTAAATCAGAGTGCGTCTACCAGATCGCTACTAACTCATTCATAAAATGCATTATAAAATCTCATTATTTTGTAAAACTTATGCGGAAGCATTAGAATAAAATCATTAATGTAAAATATTGCGGAAGCGTGAATACAAAAAAATCTCGTTGTTTAGAACTTTGCAAAAGCGTAGATCATTTAAATGAAAGAACTCAATAATTAAATATTCTTTGAAAACTTAATTCAATTACAATTGCTTATATTTTACCATCATTATGTATTTGGCCAGCCATGAGCATCCTTCGTGCAAACCCATCATCACTGTGTGCTATTGTTGTTCTTTATGTTTCGTTACTCCTAATCCGTGCAATCCTCTACGTACAGTACCTACATCTACACCACAAGCATCTGTAAGTCTAAAAAGACTTAGTAAGGAAAAAGGGAACTTATGTTAATATGAATGCCCCTCTTTAGTCATCTTCGTTAAGTCTTTCATTTCGTCATTTATATTTCCTATTAATCGTTCGTTCTTTCGTTGGAATAGCCTCCTATGGGCACCTTTTTGCCAGGCTACAACTAACCTCCTGTGGGCACCTTTTTGCCAGGCTAGTCACTAGTCTCCTGTGGGCACTTTTTTGCCAGACCACAACTAACCTCCTGTGGGCACCTTTTTGCCAGGCTAGTTACTAGTCTCCTGTGGGCACCTTTTTGCCAGACTAGACCCATCGTCCTATTACTCTACCATTCATTCTTACATTTTCCTCACTCATGCATGCGTTCTATTTCTTCTATTAACATGATGCATGAACAAACATTCTCAACCTATCATGATGCATGATGACATAATATAACATTCATAAAATTGATTTGCACGTATAAAGAAAGTAACATTAACTAAAAATGCATAAAAAGAAAGTAAATCACGTAATATAATGAATAAACTGTTCACAACAGAAAATAGGTATAGATCAAGGTAAGACGGCGATTGAACAATAAACTAAACATGATAGGGAGATAAGATAATTGTCCTAGTTCTTTAGTTGTTTAGCCTAAATAATTTCCTAGTCCATTTACATACTTCTTACTATTATATTTCTAAGTCATTATTCTAATCAGTTATCAAGTTTTCATTCCACTTAACTAATCATGTCTTAGTTTAATAGAAATTAATATGCCAAGGACATGAAATCGTAAGCAATACAAGAAAATAATTAACAAAAAGCATTCATTCACTTAATCATTGAACCCTTAACTCATTCATGTTTACTTTATCCTCTTTATCATCCTACTCTTTATAAAAGTAAAGCTTCGATTTCATAATTGAAGTGCGCATATCAAGAAAATAACAATAACTATAATTGAATGTAATTACACATATAACTTAAAGTAATACACATTACATATGAAAGTAAACAACCATAATTGAATATAATGAATTTGAACAGGGGAGCATGCTTGGGTGAATAAAGTACAATATTGTTAACATGCTAACTCTTCAAATCGACTTCCTATATTTATCTCTAGTTAATAAATCTATTTTAACTATCCTATGTTCGTTACATGCTCACGTCTATTTAATGGTTCTAACTAATTAGCATAATCAGTTGCTTAATTACGTTTTGTCATTCTAATTAATTATCTTGGTCAGTTTCCTAACCTGTTCACATACTTTGTACATTTATCATTCATTCTAGACAGTTATTCTACTTAATTATTCTAGGTGATTTACATACTCAACTTCCGATGGTTACTAACTAATTACTCTAGTCAGATTTACATGTTCACTTTATTAATCGTTCTAATTAATTCTAGCTAAGTTACTTAGCATGATCCTTGTTAATCTCCCTAATTAATTTAATATGCTGTTCTTAACTAGTTTCCATTTAATATGCTAAATGTTTAGTTAATTAATCTAAATAGTTACATATTCATGCTCATACAATTATTGTTCCTAGTTAGTCTACATGCTTAGATTCATCATTTTTCAAGTTTATCATTTCTCAATCAATTGAATATCAAACCTATAAGAAATTCACAACAAGAATAAAAGCAATATGGATGATAAAACTCTAAATCATTCTTAAACTTCACCTAATCACTTAACATTTACTCGTTTCACCTTTCGTTTCATCACTATCACTATCAACCACTATCGAACTAACAAAACCAAATCCAAGAGTTCATGAGGCTAATAACAACCAAGAAATTCATTATAGCAGAGAATTCACTACTAATACAATTACACCGGGAGTTCACTATTCTAACAAAGCATTAATAATAAATCTACAACTAACGATGACATCTCAAGGAAACTTACATACCACTAATAGTAAACAAGGCAATTAGCATGCTTGATAATTAACATACTTAACAATTAACCTATTCTTAGTTAGCAACTAACAAACATTAAGCATTTAACTAACTCATAGCAGACTAATCAAAGGAAATCATTCATTAAGGCTAGTTCATTTTTCAGCTTATTACTTCTTATTTCGTCATAACTACTCTACATTTCACCACATTCGTTCATTAGTCAATAAACTCTACAATCATAACACTAACAATCTATAACGTAGGAAACATCACAGAACAACAAAGTCTACATTTCACTAATCACAAGCTAACATCGAAGGGAAATATAACAGAGAGTCATTCACGGAAACTAACATCTAGCAGCAAACATTTAAGAACATTAACACTTAAACTCACACACCCATACTTGTGGTGTAGGGCCTCAATGGCCAAAACAATCCTTAATCCTCACCTCAAATCCTTTATTGCGTGTTAACGCTCAACCGCTACCCTTCGTCTCTTTCCGATACCTTCACAATTAGTAACTTTCAATCATTAATCTAATCAATAAATCGCATTCTAACTTATACGAACTCTAATTACTCCTCTGAGTTCTAAATGAAATATCACATAAACTCAATAAACTAATCTCAATGTCATATTAAAGTCTCACAATATCCTGAAACATCGTTGATATGCACAACTAATATTGATCACATAAATGTTTTCTAACCCACCTTATAATATTTCCATCTTTAACAACTATTACAAACAACTTATCTAATGCTTAATAATCCCACCACCAACAATACAGTTTCACTTCAACAACAAGCAGAAACCATTAATTCAACAACCAACATAGCATATCTCCAAAATTTATTCTATCTCTTCATTATATATAAACTAATCAAATGCTCCAGAATGATCCGTACATGGATATACTTCCAGAATATCATTCCAAGTGGCAGAGGCATGTTCAACCAAATGTGTACAATCCAATACTAACCAACACAACAAAGGCAGTCAATCGACCCCAACCCTCTAAGCAAACTAACTCAGCATTCCATAACAAATATCATAGGAAAATCTCCTTAGCAGAAGACCACAAACATCACACATCCAAGTAGCTCCTCTTTTCATTCAGCTCTTGGCTCAACATCAGAGGACACTTCCCCTTCTCTGCAATCCAGTCCATTCCAATTCCAATCACAAAAACTGACATATAAACCCTTAAGTCAACCAAAAACTCACCTCAAACCAACATGTCGGGCACTGCAGCTCCAAATCGGGTTCTCATTGCATCCATCCAAAGCCCAATTGGACCAAATCGAGAAGCTAGAGACGACGGCTCTGTTCGACCATGACCACCGTCAAACTACCTCGCCGCTGCCTTCCCATGCCATCGTCGACTGAAATCGACAGAGCCTCAATGTTCGTCGCTACTCCGACGACCATCTGCTCGTCGTCGACCAACAGCTCAGTCGCTCGCTGGATGCCGATTCGTCTAACCGGAACACCCCCAAGCTTGAGCCCGATCTCCGACGTCCACCTCTGCACGGTCGCCAGTCCCTTTTTCTCTTCGTCCCTCTCTATCCCACTCTCAGATCTGTCTTCCTCAAAGCTCGTCTCTCTCCCCCGTCGGTTTCTTTCTCTCTCGGAGCTCTCCCTCTCTCGCAGCCTTTGTCTCTCCCTCAAGCCTTCTCTCCCTTTCTCCTTCTCTATTTCCGCTCTCCCTTTCTATCTCTCCCTCATTTTCTCAATTCAGATATGTAGATCCGAAATGGCCGAAGGCCATAACGCCAACTTCTCCCTCATCTTTCTCTCTTCAAAAACCGTAACACTTAACCCAATTTCCCCATTTTAAATTTGTTTCTTTTGAAATGCTAATTCATTTTAATCCTAATTTAATTAATCTTAAAAATACATTTAAGTGATAACGATTTATATAGAATATTAATCGACCTAAATTGTAACGCTCGACTTATTCCAAATGTCATTTAAAGATTATTAGAGATGTAATTTAAAATTCTTAATTATATTTTATAAATTGATTTCTATTAATTAAACTTTTAATGAATTCTCTTAAATTATAACTTAACAGTTGCGTCATTGGTAACACCCCGATAATTAGTCAATAAATCCGACTATTCCCAATTTACGTTGTAATTATATATTTATTAAATTCTCATAAAAAGTCGGGGTGTTACAGCACTTCTCCTAGAGCTTCTTCCCTCTAGCAGAAGCTCACCCGAGTGTTTCTTTCTCCCAGTCTCCCTTCTCTTCTGCACTTCAACCCACCAGAGAGGCAACTTATCCTGCCTCTGCCACAGACACCCGTGGGTGTCCCCGAGCCATGCCCTACCACTACAACACCATTCCTTTGTATGTCCCCACTGTCAGTTTCCTCAGGACAAGAACCAGCCACGGATGGACTAGATCAGACCGTACCTCAAGCCCCCTGCCCTTCAACCTGAAGCTAGAAATCGCAGCCACACCGTTGCCAATCCTCTCCAGCCAATTACAGCCGGTTACTCCAAGCCCTAGCCCGAAATTGCTTGCCAGACAACATGCATGACTGTAGCCATCTTGAGCAACATAGTCCAAGCTCCAACTTCTCACTCGCATCTCTCCTCTCTTTCTCTATTCTTAAAATGGCCCATCAATTGTTAAGAGATGTTCGTCAATCTCTTTGCCACAATGGACATCCGTTCATCATGAGGGTTGTCCATCGCCTTAGTATTCCAGACGTCCGTCATTCAACCTTTATTGACCGTCAGTTTCTTCGTTGCAATGGACATTCGTTGTCTCATAATGAACGTGTAACGACCCATTTTTTCGTAAATCCGTTAAAATGCATAAAATTTGAAATTTTCTTTTTAAAGCAAAACATATCAGAGTGCCTCTAACCAGATAGTTACTGATTCTTTCTTGAAACTCGTTATGAAAAGCCAATTGATAAAATGTGAGGAAGCGTTATAAAATAAATCTTTGTAAAACATGGCAGAAGCGTAAATAATTTAAAGAAGAAACTAAACAATGAAGTACAAAATAATAAAATTTAATGTGATTACAACCGTTTCTCTTTTACCCTCTTCATGCCTGGCCAGCCCCAATACTCGCCCTTGCAAATCTTTCATCTGTGCTTAGATTATCTCTTTGTTATCTGTTCATTGTTTGTACCTACACCATAAGTAATACGTGAGCCTAATGGCCCAGTAAAGAAAAGGGTCCTATGCAAACATGAATGCCACTCTTTAGTCCATCTTGGAATGGGGGCCACCCATACCAATCCTTTCATTAAGCCATTTACCATTTTATTACTTTACTTTAAGTCATTCATTCGTTACTCGTACTTCGAGCTGGAGATTGGATGACCTATATGGAATAGTATAGTCTTGGTCAGCTTCTAACCTCTTATGTGCAGCTGGTCCCTTTCCCGACATGATAAAGGGGCGTAGTCCATTGCCAGGCTAGATCTGAACTATCTGTCCGCCCCCAACTCCCTTATTCTTTTCTTTGTTTCTATGCTGGGACTAAGCTACCGGACCACAGAGGCCTTTATTATCTTACCGTTTTATTTATTTTCATCATTTTATCCTCACTCATGTATGTGTGCGTACCACCCTGTAGCACTCCCTATTAGTTTCTATTAACATGATGCATGATACTTCACAATATAACATTCATAGAAATTGAAGTGTGCATAAACAAAAGTAACTGAAATTAAAGCTCAAATAAAAGGAATAGCAGTAACTGAACAAGCACACAAAGACAAGTAATAACAATGGAACACCTAATAAAGTACGACATATAAAGGAAGCAATTATAGAACTAATTAAACAACGGGGAAGATGCTTGGATATGTAAATCACAATAATAAATGAAATATAACGAATTAACAAGCGACGTGCATATGAAAGTAAAACATAATTTAATTAACATGCTCAAGAACTTGTTATTATTTACAACTAAATAATTAACATGCTCAACAAAGGATTATAATTATCATCTAGTTAATTATCCTAATTAATTTTCATGCTCAAGGATTGATTTCATGATTTTATCATAGTTAACTAATCATGCTTAGATTTAGTGTCAACAAATCATGCTTAAGAATAATTTACATGCTTCAATGTCAATAACATGCCCAATTAAATACTAGCCATTAATCATGCTGGAATAATCAATTAAACATACTCAAGGGGTTTAACATATACATAGCACTATCAATTCACCAAATAACTTACCTAGTCAATAATTAAGCACGACATGACTAGGTTGATTAATATGCTAATGTTACTCTTATTAGTTGTATGCTCAAGTTTAGTTCATTAAACATGCTTGTGAAATTAGACATGCGGGTAAATGAAGATGTGCAGGTAGATAAAACTAATTAATTAAACATGCTACGATTATTAAACTAGTTAATTATATGTGCTCAGCCTATTCTAGTTAAGTTAGCTAACATGCTTGAGTCTCGTTAATTATTCTAATTGATTAATTGTTATGATTATTTGACATGCATCAAGACAAGTCATGTAATTTAAACATGCCTAACTAGTTAATTAACATGCTCAACTAATTAGTTATTAATTACAACTAGTTAATTATCATACTCAACAAATTGGTTAACATGCTAGTTAATCTAACATGAATATCAAAAGGAGATAACCTATATATATATATATATATATATATATATATATATATATATATATATTAAATGAAAGAAATGACGGTTGAATTATCATAAGGAATGTAATCTAGATAGCAAGTAGATAATACATGACCAGACATTTAAGAGAACTCTTAACCCATTCATGCTCCTCATCATTCACACCTTTGTCATTCTATTTTCATATCATTCGGACATTGATAGTTCACCATATTGATAGTTCACCATAAAAACTAAACATTTGCAATAAAGAGGATAAACTAACAAGTAGGAAAACCTACACTATCAACAAGGGAAATTGGCGCAAGTAAGGGGAACAATTAACAGCAAAGGAATCCACACTATCAACCAACAAGGAATCAACAAGGAGATAACAATAATAGCACATCCAAGGAACCATCAACTAAAAATAAACTAATAGTAAGCATTACAGGAAACTAACATAACACTCACACACCCATACTTGTGGTGTAGGGCCTCCAAATGGCCAAGACACACCCAAATATCCTTACCTCGAATCTTTAATGCGGATTAGCGCTAAATCTTTGTCCTCTATCTCCTTCCGGTACTTTCTTAATTAAACCCCACAACTTATCAATGACGCATTCCATATTCTAACTTGTACAAATTTTAAGTACTCCCTTGCACCTAAATGGAACATAGTGCTTCTTGGGGTCTCCCTGTCGCGACTCCTCTTTGTCTCTGATCGCCTCCCCTCTTGGGGTCTTCTCTCTCCTTCTCATTTTCTGTCTCTTCAGGCTCCTCACGCAGAATGGCTAAAAGTCATTCTTCACTGCCACTTAACCGGTTCACTTAGTGAACCGGTTCAAATGGCGTGAACCAGTTCTGCCGAACCGGTTCATGCCTCCCACATCTCCCCTTTTTAAAATTTCCCTTAACCTAATTAATTTATTTAATCCCTTTACATATTAAATCCCAAATAGTCTATTTTATCTAATTAAATTCCTCTTTAGTAATTTAATTAAATCTTTCATTTAACTAAATTATTCTTAACTCAATTCCAATTCTTGGTTTATTTCAAATATTTCTCGATGATACTGATTGCCAATTATGTCTTTGGTAATACCCCGATAATTATCCAATAAATCCAAATAACCCTAATTACTTTTCGCTTAACCTTATTGAATTCGGATATAAAAATTTCGGGGTATTACAGAACATCTGTCACCTTCACATTTTATTCGTTCGTTAGGGATGTCCGTCAAACCCAACGGATGACCGTCTTCTTTCGCCATGAGGGACGTCCGTTGTCCCATAAGGGATGTCCATCTCGCACCAAACAACGTTGTCACACTTATATACTTAACACTCACCTTTAGTTAAGGGACGTCCGTTTTCCTATAAGGGATGTCCACTTCGTCTAAACGATGTCGCTTACCCAACATAAGATGTCCATCAAACGACTTCGCACCCAATACATAAAGTGTCCACCTTTGCTAAGGGACGTCCGTCTTCCTATAAGGGACATCCGTCCAAGCCTCAAACGACATCGTAACACTTACATAACTAACGACCGCCTTAACGAAAAACATCCATCTCCATTCCACCATGAAGGACGTCCGTCCCACCTAGAAGGGAATCCACGTGATATAACGGTCGTCCGTCCCTCAATTAAAAGACGTCCATCATCACACAAAATCACCTTGCTATTTTTGCCACTCACTGCTCTTCTCTCTCTTCACATTTAATTAATCCAACATTTAATTAATTGTCCTTAATTTTTAATTCCAACACCAATTTATTTCCATCCTTAAATTAATAACCCAATAAAATATCTTTCCAATTTAATCCTAATTATCATCCAATAAATTTCTTAAATTATAATCTTACGAATACATTCTTGATAATACCCCGATAATTATCCAATTAATTCAAATACCCTAATTACTTTCCAATTATCCTTATTAAATTATATTACAGAACATCGGGGTATTACATCAGTCATCGGGCCTTCTTGGGTCTCGGGTTCTTCAGGTATTCAAGCTCCTTCCTGAATGATTGATGGGTTAGAAATATATTCTATTATCATTATTGGTTGTTAAATATACCTTATGATCTTCTCTATTCAGTTAAGTTTAGTGATGCTTCTCAGATATTGTAAAGTTTTATTCTGTTATTTTGGGTTGCTATACTTGATGCATGTTTGCATGGTTTATGTTGTCTATGGTATACGTATACAATAATCAGTGAAGTCAAGAAAAATGTGAGTTCAAGGTTCTGTAAGTTGAGGTTGTTCTTTTATTGGTTAGTTGTTCTGCACTTGTAGGATATTGTTATTAGACTTTGAGGAATATGTATATGCTCTGTTAATGGAAGTTTGGTTCCTTGTTTGAGTTACTGCTTGGCTTATGAATGTATGAGGTTAAGGAGTTTGTTCTGTATTTTATTACAGTTTTGATGAATGGAAGGATATTATCAAGGATAGTTCACTGTTGAGGATAATAATCTTTTGATTGAAGTTCTGCTATTCATATCGGTTAAGGCTATGATGAATTGTGTTAAGGAATACTGTTACGCTAAAATGGAACCCTGTGAATGGTTGTTAGTGAATAGTTATTAGTGATTGAATGTTATTGATTTGTGAAAGTATTGTGTAGGTATTAAGAAGAAGAGTATCAAGTGCAAAAGCGCCCTAAAGCTTCTAGGTAAGTGATATTGTTTGTGTTTGGTCTTTGGGGCCTACATCATAAGAGGTAAGACTTGTTTGTTGACTATGTTTATTAGATGATTAGGTTGTGATCATGTCTTGAGGATGTATTGCTGCTTGTTGTTTGATATTGTGTTTATTATATTTAAGTTCTTTAAATTAAGGATTTTGATATTGATCATGCTCTGTGTAACGACCCGAATTTTCATAAATCCTCGAAAATGCGTGAAAATTTGAAATTTCTTTTTGAAACCAAATCAGAGAGTGCCTAAGTCTGGATAGCTACCAACTGTTCATAAAACTCATTATGAAATCCAGTTAATAAACTGTGCGGAAACGTTTTGAAAATTCTTGATTTAAATCTTTGCGGAAGCGTAAATAACTAATTTAAAGAAGAAATACTAAAGCGTTGAAATACCGATTTTTATACAATTCACTGCTTAATGAATACAACATTTAAAACTTAACTTAATTGAATCAGTTTCTCTTTTACCCATTTTCGTATGCCTGGCCAGCCACGAGCTCCCTTGTGCGAGCAAATTCATCATCCGCTGCCTTTATTGTCTGATTATTATCTTTTGCTACTACTAGTCCATGCACTCCTCATAGCGTACTAGCACCTACATCTACACCACAAGCAACTGCAAGCCCAAATGCTTAGTAAGGAGAAAGGGTTTGATGCATATGAATGTCACTTTTTAGTCCATTTTGGAATGAGGCCACCCAAACTAATCTTTTCATTAAGTCATTAATCCATTTATTTCTTTACTAAATCTTACTTTGATCCCTTGGGACCCATTATTCTATTATTCCATTATTCCATACTCGTACTTCAAGCTGGAATTGGGAGGTTTTTCTCCTGCAATGGCATAGTGGTCGGACCTAGCCCTTTTCCTCGCATCTAGAACTCCCGTACCCTATGAGGGAGGAGCTACGCCTAGATCGAAGACTAGATCCGCTACCCATCCACTCCCAATCCCCTTTTCTTCTACTTTTTCTTAACATTTTAGCTCACTTATGCATGCTTACGTGCCACCGCCGAGATGACACTTTCTATACTTTCTATTATCATGATGCATGAAACTAGATTCTCAACTTAGCATGATGCATGATGCTTCACAACATAACATTCATATAATAATTGAAGTGCGCATAGAAGTAATTGAAAGCGACTGTAATTAAAAGTGCAAATAATGAAAGTATAGCATATAAAAGAAGTAACAACCATAATGGAATGGCGGACCTACAGACAAGTATAACATTAAACCGAAGCAGTGATTTCATATAAGTACGGTGATCATGCAAAGAATTAATTAAATCTAACATGCTTATATACTCTAACTTCCTAATCATTTTACATACTTCATATATTTATCATTCATTCCTAGTCATTTTACATACATCCTATACTTATCATTCATTCTAGGCGATTATTCTACTTAGTTATCCTAGGTGAATTACATGCTCAGCTTGATTTCTCGATGACTCTAGTAAGTTTTAAGCTCATACAATTATTGTTATCCTAGTTCGTTACATGCTCACTAGTTGGTTAGTTAACATGCTTCACTTATTTAATAGAGCTAGTTAATTAAACCTTCTTAACAAATCGATTAACATGCGAGACAAGTTATTAACATGCTTATTAATTATAATTAACACGCTCACTAGTTTATCACCCTAGTTAAATATAGTCTGAACATACAATTTGATTAGTAAATTACATGCTGCGGTTATCATTCTTAGTTCATTTTGCATGCTTGAGTTCCTTTATTAGCTAACTATTTCTAACAACCTCATTTGATTAACCTAGTTAACTCAAATGTTTTCCATGATTACTATTAACATGCTAGTTGATTAACATGCTTAGGGTTCAACTTAATTTAATCACACTAGTTCATTAAACACGTTGAACAATTAACATGCTGAAGCTAATTAACTAATTACCCAAATTAGATTACTTATCAGTTAGTTAAGTTGGCTATGCTCGAGTTTATTATTTAACTATTTAATTTACATGCTGATAGCTAACTAATCGAGAGGGATTAATTCATAGCAAACAGGGAAATCATCCATGAGAATAAACTAAACAAAGGAAATTATAATTCATTCCTACTTAGCTCAACTTTTCTGCTTCGCTTCTACTTTATTTTGCTATAACGGATTCTTAGACTTCACATCTTAGATTTCACTTAATCATTTACTTACTTCACTTTCAACTAACACTCTTAGACTCTACGATCAAACTAACACCATCAAGCTAACACAACCCATAAAGGAGTTCATAGAGCAATTCAACAACCAAGCAAATCATTACAACAGGAAATTCACTACTACTCTAACACCAAATCACAGAGCATACAGAGCATTAGTAACATTATCAACTCTTAATCAACACACTGCTAGCAGTAAACAAGGCAATTAATAGACTTAACAACTAACATACACTTAACTAACAACTAACGTACATTAAGCATTTACTCACAGTAAGCATTTCAATAGTATTAACACTAAACTCACAAAATTTAACTAACTCACACACCCATACTTGTGGTGTAGGGCCTCAATGGCCAAAACACCCCTTAATCCTTACCAATTTTGATGAACAAAAATCAGGGACAACTCTCTTCAAACTCCCCCAGCTCATGATAGTTCCAGCTCCTATCCCCAAACCCACAGCTCTCTCCTAACTCCTTAGCTCACTCACGTTTACACTCCCCACAGCCTCACTTCTCTTCACTTACTCTCAACACTTACAGCACACTTAACTCTCCACTCACAAACAGAGAAACTCGCAGGGGAGAGAGCTCCTCGCAGGGTAGGGGAAATGAAGACTGAAGGAAGGGAGGGAGATATTACCTGGGATGAAGGGAGGGACACCATGAGTGCCATAAGGTAGAGAGGAAGATGACCTAAGGTAGGGGAGGCCAGCTACGAGCATAGGGGATGATTTTCGTCACCTATGGAGAGGGGAGGTCGATTCTCTGTCAGGAAATCGGGTTATTCAACGATTTCCATCATTTTCTTCTTATTTTATTTCATAGGTCTGGGCTAATTCAGATGAGTACGGACACATAGGTCTCGTTCATAAGGCTAAAATCACTCAGGATAAACGAGGCTTCGGACGAGAGAACTCATCCCCATTCTGTCCTTACCATCCGCAGGTGGGTTTTAGACGCCATATCACGTCCGCACGTGGCATCCGTGTGTCGTCTGAAAGTGTCCATAAAATGGATAGAGGCAAATTGGATGATACCTTAACTCGTTCGCAGCATCCCAACTCGTATGAAACTGCCCAGGTTTAGAACAGATTAGATGCAGACGCAGGCTTCCTCATCTGCATTGTCCGGACCCTCGTCTGCAACACGACGACATAGTGTACTTAGGATGCCAAATCACATCCTGAATCTCGTCCCAACTCTCCCCTATGTGTGTAACATGAGTGCGAACGATACATCACGTCCGTAGTATTGTCTGCATGTAGTCTGAAACTTCACAATGCAGTGAAGTCAGGATGAGACATCGCATCCCCAAGTCATCCCAAGCTCTCGAGATGACGCTCCACACGTTTACGGACGACATGACTCATCTGCAGAGTCATCTGAAACACTCTGGGCAGCTCTTCCAACATTTTTCTCACTAACTCCTATCCCATAACCATTCTCCCATGAATACCCGTCACAAAATGACACGTATAAATACGTGATGCAATACCCCCAAGCTCCCAACACTTGATTACATTATGTATACGAGGGAAACGTTAGCGGAATTACCCCTAATCTTAACGCTCCGAACGTCATTGGTAATACCCGATAATTATCCAACTTTAAAAATATTGGGGTGTTACACTCTGAGGTTATATTGATGATATGCTAGAACTGTATGCATTCACGTGCATTCATGCATCATGGTTTTGAAAATGTTACGAAATGGTTTTAAGCATGGTTTTTGGAAATGAAACGGAAACAAATATAAAATGTGAATAAAGGTAAATAGTTGTGACAAGATGTGGGTTCTTGAGTTTGCCGCTTAGGTGTATGAAACGGGATGACCGCCTTGTGCATAAGCCACTCTACCTTGTCAAGTTTGACATCTCTAACGCCTAAATGGGTAACTAGAACTAAATGGAAACAAACATAAATAGGTGCGACGAGATGTGGGTTCTTGAGTTGGCTGCCCCACGTGGGCCATACGATGTCTCTCTACCTTATCAAGTTTGACATCTCTAACGCCTACATGAGTAAGTAGAACTAAAGTCAAGTAAATGATAAAGTAAAGTCCAGTAAATGGTAAAGTCAAGTCAAGATAATGGTAAAGGAAAATGAAAACAGAAAACTGCATATGAATTTAATAAAGTTGCATAGCATGTGCATCGCATATTTAATTTATATCGCTTACTGAGCATTAGGCTCATAGTTAAGTCTTGTAATGTAGGTACGTGCAAGATCGAAAGGAGGAACAGTTGATAAAGGATTTGCGCACGCAAACCTTGTGGCTAGTTAGGCTAAAGATCAAGAGAAAATGTAAAAGGTTTAGTAAAGTAATTGTTAATTGTATAAAGTAATTATTGTTTTAAGATAAGGAAAGTTTTTCAAGTTGTAAAGGTTCATAAGAAAAAGATTTTATTTATCGTCTTTAAATGGTTTTAAGAATGAAAAGTCTTCCACTATGCAAAAGTTTTAAATTTATGCGATTTCCAAAAAAATGCCTTTTAAAAATGCCACGTTTTAAGAAAGGAAAATTGGGTCATTACAATGCTTCTTCGAATGATGTTCCAATTTTATGTTTGATCAAAAGTGTTTAAAATTGGAATGGATTAGTTGTGAATAGGAAACACATGCATATATGATGTTTTGCACATATTTTGAATTTAATTGTATGTGATGGTTTAAAATATCATCAAGAATCTATCACGAGAGTACGTAGAGCTGTGAAATACGTTCAATCTTCACCTATAAGGCTACAAAATTTTAGGATCACATGCAAAAGTAGTGTTTCTCTTGATGTGTCTACCAGATAGAATTCTACATATTTGATATTAGAAAGAGCTGAAAAGTTTGAAAAAGCTTTTAAGGAAAGAGAAACTGATAGTCATTATCTTGTTGATTTGGGTGGAGAAAGACCTCATACGATAGAAGATTGAGCTAATATTAGGGAACTTTCAAGTTTTTGAAGATTTTTTATAATATGACTGTAATTGTCTCTACTTCCTCATATGTTACATCCAATATTTATTTTAGTGAAGTATGTAATTTAAAAATGATTATCCAAGAGTATGTTGAGTGTGATAATGCATTATTGAGAAAAATGACTATTGGAATGCAAAGAAAATTCAATAAATATTAGGGAAGTTGTGATAAAAATAATTTCTTGATGTATGTGACAGTTGTATTAGATCCTAGATGTCAAACAAAGTTTTTGAAATATTGTCTTACCATGTTAATTGATAATGATAAGGGAAATAATTTGGTTTGCCAAGTAGAAATTGTGACTGAAAGATTATACCTCGAGTATAAAGGTGGGTTTTGAAAATTTAGAAGATAATTATAGTATAAGTGTTGCAGCAATGTGTACTGTGCTAAGACAAAGTAGTAGTTTGGCCCACAATATGGTATATGAGATGTAATATCTTAAATCTTTTGTGATATTTTACATTGAAATCCTAGTGAGGATAATTGAAGATTTTTGGAAATATATAGACAATGTAGGATATTAAAATGCAATACTCAAGTTTAATACCAATAAGTGTATGAATATTGATGGTATTTGCGTGATAGGTTAATCTTACGAATTAAGGGATTTCCATTGTTGATTGGGATTTGATCAACCATTGGATACTTTATTGGAGAATTGGAAATTAAATGGCATTATGAATAGGCATGAAGTCTTGGAAGACTAATTTTATCCTTGGGTTGATTATCATCGGAATAATGTGAATTTGAAAAGTGAAGACTGAGTTTAACTATGGATAAAATATCATGGATCAACAAGGAATTCGGTTAGTGTTAACAATTTATTAAGGGAGTGTGACTGTTTTAGTGGATAAATAATTGTTGAGTCGAATAATATTGGCAGACGTTCATGGCAATTGATCGTCATGGTTAGCGAGCATCCGACCAATCGACCGTTAGATTTATGACTGGAATTCGCAGTTGATCAGGAAGCTGGCAGTCAATCATGAGCATTCGAGGACGATCAACCGGTAGATTTATGAGTGGAATCATGGCTGATTGGGAAGCTGGCAATCGATCATGAGCATTTAATCAATCACCCAGTGTGTTGATTATCCGTCTGAAAATTTATAATTGATGCTTGAAAGTTTTAGTAGTCGATGGAAAACAATATGTCGTGTCTCCTCGAAGGTTGAGAGTGTATTTAGAGGAGGTTAAGTGGAGAATCTAGGCAAGGAATGACTGGAAAAACTCTCTCAACCCTCTTTGCTTCTTTATGAGTTTTGTAAGTTTTTTAAGGAATATGCCAGTGACGATAGAGGAAATGATATTCTGGTAGACCCTAATGATGCGTTGGTGCAAAACAGATCTACATCATGAGGAGAAGTTGCAACGTGAGGTAAGAAATAATGTGTGTTCATTGTCCGTAAGGACCTAGATCACGGGAGTAGGGTGTTTGCTATGTGGTTTTCGCTGTGTGATTCGTTGTTTGTTCTCTGGGAATAATTGTTTTTGTGACAGGGTTATTGCTCATGGTTCTCTGTATGTGTTTCCTTTATAAGCACTTTGTAATATTCATGCCTTATTGTTTGCCGTATGTTTTCTATATTTGTTCTCAGCAAGTTTTTGTTTCTGTGATGTTTCCTCCTACACATATGTTCCTCTGCTTGAATTGTTCCTAAGTTTTTGATGATAAGAGATAACCTATTGCTAACCAATCGTGAAGAAGAAATAAATCTACATGTTGATAACCTATACTATTGTGATTATTAGTGTTGTAATGATTTTACTACTTGTATTATTTACAACATGATTCTTTGAAGTATTCTCTGTGATATTCATGCGTGATTTCTTTGAACAAGTTCTCTACTATTTCTTGCCCCTGTAAATGGTTGATTCACTCATCCCTAGATATTCCTCCTTTAGAATGAAACCGCCGTTTATATATTCCTATGTGGTTTTTCTTTTATTGATAATTTGTATGTTAAATGGGTTTGGGTGATTCTCTTTGGATTCCTGAGGGTTTACTTGCTTCTGTAATGTTCTTTAGAGATATTGGCTTCTGTGTTGAATTAATTTGGATAAGGGTGCTTTCTATCAAGTTAATATTTGTAACAACCCGGTTTTCATAAATCCTTTAAAATGGGAGAATTTTAAAGCTTTTAAAAGACTCATTTTTAAAACGATATCACCATTACCTACCCTTTTTCGTGAAAGTATTGCAGAAGCGTAATTAATTTAATGAAAGGCACCAAACAATTAAATACAATTTATTACAACCATTTTCTCTTTGCTCTATTTACCCTGGCCAGCCATGAGTCTTGCAAGTGCAAACCCTTCATCCCTGCTTTAGATTATCTGGCCTATTGTTTTTGTATTTGACTCCTAATTCTTTACATTCGCGTCCAAGTACCTACACTTACACCACAAGTAACTGTAAGCCCAAAGGCTTAGTAAGAAAAATAATTTTAATGCAATTATGAAATGCCTCTCTTTAGTCCTTGTTGGAATGGAGGCCACCCAAACCAATCCTTTCATTACGTCATTCGTTCGTTCATTACTTTACATTCATTCATTCATTCATTACTCGTACATTGAGCGAAAGATTGGAGGGTTCATAAGGGATGCAATAGTTGACCGTATCTAACACTTTGCTTGCGATTGGGTCCCCGTTCCCGACAAGGTAGGGGGCTTCGCCCAACCGTAGGTTAGATACGCTACCCATCCGCCCCAACTCCCCATTTCCTTCATTTTCTTTAACATTTTACCTCACATAATGCATGTGTGAGTAACACCACCAAGGTGGTACTCCCTATTGGTTTTCTATTAACATGATGCATGATAATACATTCTCACCCTAGCATGATGCATGATGCGTTATACAATAGCATTATCAGAAATTGAAGTATGCATAAAGAAAGTAACTGAAATTGCAGGAATTGAAAGCAAACTAAAATTGAAAGCGCATATAAAGAAAGTAAGGCATATAATAGAAGGAAATAACTGCACACAATAGAAAACAAGTACAATATTGAATTGAAACAGCAAATGCATACAAATAAAGGGATGGTATGGTAAACATGCTTGTAAATTAATAGGGAGTGCCGTGATCATGCATGTAAATTGGTAACTCTTGAGTTGAGTAAACATGCTTGAGAATTGGGCATACTACTAAATTAAACACGCTAGTTAATTAATCATGCTCATTAATTAAACATGTTTGAGAAGTTAAGCGTACTAGTAGATTGAACATGCTAGTTAATTACTAGTTAATTAACAAACATGCTACTAGTTATTCTAGTTGGTTAATTACACATGCTTTCAGTTATGTATTAACCAATTTACGTGCTCAATTATATAACATACCCAAGTCAATTAAACATGCTAATTAACACACTAATTACATGGCATGACTACTTAATTAAACATGTACATGTTAATGCTATGTTAGATAATTAATTAGACATACAAGCTAAGTTAAACATGCTAACTAACTAAATTAATCATGCTTATTACACATGCTAATATTGGTTGGTTTTCAACATGTTAATTTCAAATTTACATGCGAATGCAAGTATTCATTAATTAATCATGCTAATTAGTTAAGTGTGCTAATTACATGCTACGATAATGAGTCGAGTTAATTATCCCAATTTAGTTACCCTAGCATATTTTAGTTATCGTTAATTAGTTACTTAACATACTCAAATCTAGTTAATTTACTCTAATTAACTAACATGCTTAGCCTAGTTAATTACTTCAATTACGTTAGTTAATTTAGCTAACGATGATTAATTAGACAACTAGTTAATTAATTAAACTAGTTAATTAAACATGCATCAAGTCTAATTAATCACTCAAAGGAGGATCACGATTATAGTCAATCAAACATGCTTACACAGAGCAACTTAACTAACAACAAGTAAGGGAACGAGCAACAAGAATAAAAGTAACATCAGTAAAGGAATTCAAGCTCGTTCATGCATATGTCATCCTCACGCATTTCCCTCTTCAAGTTCTCATTCTCTACTTTTCAGCAAACCAATCCATAATCCACAATAATTTATCAACCAAAGGATATCTACAATGTAACCAATCACAGAACTAACAATAATATTAGAGCTAACACTCAAGGGGATATAACAGATTCAACAATAATCTACAAAACACTAACTATTTATACACTATCATCAAGGGAAGTAACAGACAACGAGGAAACAATAACAACAAAGAAAACACTATCACTCACGCACACATACTCATGGTGTAGGGCCTCCAAATGGCCAAGACACCCCAAATTCCTTACCCACTATTGATGAACTAGACAGGGACAACAAGAAATCCAAGTATTCATGACAGTTCCAGTTCACAACGCACACACCTCACAGCTCCAACTCCAAGCTCACACCTTACATCACTCACGTTCACACCCTTAACCCAATGGCGAACTCACAATAGCCCTCACTCACTCATTAGAACTCACCACTCGCTGGATGGAGAGAACTCTTGCAGGGGAGGAGAGCTCACGCAGGGAAGGGAAATACTAAAGACTGAACTGAATTGCAAGGGAGGGAGAGAGATGGCTTTACCTGGATGGAGGGGACAACGTAAGCATAGGGGAAGGGGATGGATGGAGACGTGGAGGCATGGCCTCGGGCATGTAGGGAGCGGCGTCCAGCATGCGGGACGTGACTTCATCGTCTTCATTGTCGAGCATTTATGGGCTATACGACAAATTTCATCATTTTAAATCCCTAATTTTACGCTGAATTGGGTTATTGTGGACGAGTGCAGACGCATTGGTCTCGTCCGCATTCATCTATAAGAGTAAAATCTCATAGGCTAAGTCGTGGCTTCGGACGGGAAAAGGCATCCCAACCCTTATCCGTACCGTTTGCAGCTGACATTCAGACGAGTTATGGAGTCCGCAGGCATCCGAAAATGTCCCAAAATTGGACAGAGACAAATTGGAAGAGGCTACTCCACGTCTACAGTCGTCCGAAACTGCCCAGGATTTGGACAGATTCAAATCGGACGCAGCTAATCCACGTTCGCACTCATTTGGACTCGTCTGAAAGTCTGCAACATAGTGTAGTCATGATGCAGAATCACATCCTGAGTCATCCCAACCCATTTCTCTTGTGTGCAATGCGTTTGCGGACGAGACAACTTGTCCGCAGTGTCATCCGCATGCGTCCGAAAACGCCCTAGACAACATTTCCTCACATTTTCTCACATAGTTCCTAGCCCATAACACTTTTCCCTTAAATACACGTCATAAAATAACACGTATCAATACGCAATGTAATATCATAATCAACCCTTCATCTAATTACATCCCGAAAATGAGGAAAACGTTATGGAAATACCTCTAGACTTAATGCTCTAGAACGTCCTCGGTAATACCCCAATAATTATCCAACTGAAAAAAGTCAAGGTGTTACAATATTTCCCATAATGTTTTCTGTTTGGTTTAGAATAATTGTAATTAGTTGATTTAGGTTAGTTAGTAATTATTAATGCTCTGTGTGGAATTATGTTATCATGTAAGAAATGGTTTTCCATGATCACTAGTCTGTAAGTATAAGGAGACAATTGTTTTATTAATATACACTATGATTAATAAAATATATTTCTCATGGTGAATCCCTGTTAACATGAATAGATAGAAAAGGTGGAGTATTGAAAGTGATACAAAGGTTACATTGGTTAGTTATAAAACATATTAATTTCATGCTTGATAATATATTGGTAAAAACATGCTTAGTATTAAATCAAAGTTAATTCATGATTCCAGCTCATTGTTTGTTAATTGATTAATAAGTGATTGTCATATTGTTTGCAATATTTGAATTGCTGTGTGACATTCATATAAGCATGTCAGTAAGGTTGCATATTATTCATTGCACGACAATAATAATGAAGTTAATAAATGAGCATTTTTGACGTGGGTTCGGAGACTTAAGAGATTGCTATCACGTAGAAAACAACCCGTTTGGGTGGGTTTGGAGACTTAAGATGTAACGATCTGGTTTTTCTTACTTTTTAAAAATGCATGAAGTTTAAAACTTTTATAAAACAATAGCGAAAAACATTTTAAATCAACATCAGAGTTATTTTCTGAAAACTGAAACGTTAAAATCCCTTTACTTTACCTCGTTACTTAAATTTGTTATAAATAACGGAAGACTTTATTTATAAAATCCTTTTTCTTTATTCACAGCGGAAGACTTTATTTATGAAATCCTTTTTCTTTAAAGACATGGCAGAGGCATAAAAAATTTATTTAAAAATTAATGAACAAACCATTTACATTATAATTTCAAAACTCATATTCTTTTTCAACTTCATTAGCCTAGCCTGTAACGACCCAGATTTTCGTAATTTCTTTAAAAATGCGTAAAATTTGAAATTTCTTTCTTTTTAAAACAAAACGTATAAGAGTGCATCTAACAGGATCGCTACTGACTTTTTCTTTAAATTCGTTATGGAAACCAATTGATAAAATGTGCGGAAGCGTTACGAAATAAATCATTTTAAAACATGGCGGAAGCGTAAATCGTTTAAAGAAAAAACTAAATAATTGAATACAATTTAGTAAAACTTAACATACACACAACTGTTTCTCTTAGCCTGGCCAGCTCCGAATCTCGTTCGTGCAAATTCCTTCACCTCTGCTTTATTATTTGTTCGTCGTTTTCGTATATGAGCCTATTGTTATCTGTTCATCGTTTGTACCTACACCACAAGTAATACGTGAGCCTAATGGCTCAGTAAGGAAAAAGGTTAATACAATTATGCTTATGACTCTCTTTAGTTTTTTTGGAATGGGGGCCATCCAAATCAATCCTTTCATTAGCCATTTACCATTTTATTACTCTTGTTTACGTCGTTCATTCGTTACTCGTACTTCGAGCTGGAGATTGAAGAATTTGTGGCGGTAGGTAGATCTTTGTCGGCTTCAACCATCTAGGGTAGACAGTCTCGCAGTCCCAACAAGGGAAAGGTAAAGTTCTCCTTCCTGTCTACCTGGCTGATCCGTATTTACCTTACCATCCCCATCTCTCTTATTCTTTCTTTGTATCTGTGCCGAGCTAATCCCCGGACCATAGAGGCCTTTATTATCTTACAGTTTTATCCATTTTCATCATTTATCTTCACTCATGCATGTGTGCGTATCATCCCGTGGCACTCCTTATTACTCTTTATTATCATGATGAATGAACATACATTCTCATCCTAGCATGATGCATGATACTTCACGACATAACATTCACTGAAATTGAAGTGCGCATTCAAAGTAAAAGCAACTGAAATGGAAAGCGCATATAATAAACAGTGGTAATTAAAAGCACACAATAGAAAACAATCATAATATCAACTGGTAAACAGCAAAGCTTAGAAGGAGGATTGAAGACATACTATCATATCCTAATATCTTTCCTAGTCATTTTACATGCGTTCTACATTCATTGTTCTAGGTGATTATTCTAGCTTATTATCCGAGGTAGGTCACTTGCTTTTATCCAATTCTTGCTTACATGCTCGATCTAGTTAATTACGCTAACCAATTTACACGCTCAAGGAAGATAAGATTAACTTTCTAACTTTTTAGTTCTTTAGCCTAGTTAACTTCCTAGTCCATTTACATGCGCCCTAGGTTCACATTTCTAAGCGATTATTCTAATCAGTTATTAACATGATCCTACGTTGATTTCATGTTTTTATTCTACTTAGCTATCGAAAGCAATACAATAAAAACAATAATAAAAGCGTTCATAAAACATTCATTCATTTAGTCAATGAAACCCTTAACTCACTCACGTTTACTTCATCCTCTTTTCATCCTCTTTATCATTTTACTCTTTAGAAAAGTAAAACATCGATTACGTAATTGAATTGCACATTGAAATAAAGTAATTTGAAAGCAAATTGTAAATGAAAGCATATATAAAAGGAGGTAAAGCACATAATGGAAGGTACAACCAAAATCAAAGGTGCACATGAGGAAAAGTAATGACGATGAGGACCATACTTGGATATATATATATAATTCACAGGAATAAAGGAAAGATAACCTAGTTAACATGCTCGGGAGTTAATTTCGTACTTTTGTCCTCGTTAACTAATCATGCTCAGGTTCAATTACAGTTATTAATCTCGTTGGTTATCCTAATTAGGTTACATGCTCAAGAATGAATTACAATTATTACTCTAGTTAATTACTTTAGTTAATTAGCATGCTAATGAGTAATTACAATTATTAGTAATCCTAATCGATTACATGCATCAAGCACATATCATTACATTATTTATCATTATTACCTAAGTTAATTAACATGCTGAGAAGTTAGACATGCTAGTTATTGAGTTTAAGTTAACTAATCTAAATAGTTACATGCTCATGCTCATATAATTATTATTCCTAGTTAGTGTACCTGCTTGAATCCAATTAATAATTGCTAGTTTATCTAACATGCTCCAGTTTAATTAAAGTCAACTATCCTAATTAGCTAACATGCCGCTAATTGATTTATACATGCTAATTAAATGTACTAGTGGTTACGTATTAGTCCAGTTACATGACCATATTATCTAAGCCAATTACATGCACCAAGTAAGCACCAACGCATTGTCTATCATTATTTCCTAAGTAAATTAACATGCATCGAGTCTAGTTAGTTAATTTACTTTATGTTGAGTTGATTATTATATCCAAATCTACTCAATTAGTTTAAGGCTCAATTGTTGCTAGGTTGATCATTCTAACTAAGTTGGCTAATAAGCTTAGGTAAAAATCAACATACTTAAATCAATTAACATGCTAAATTGATTCATGGTTAACTTAAATTGATTAGCAAGGAAATATGGTAGATAGAAAGTAAGGCAATCAAGTGGTAGCGTAACAACAACAACAGAAATATCAGTTAACTAAACAAACAGTAAACTACAAGGAATGAGTCATTATTCATCGGTCTAAACATTTCTAACTTAACCCATTTGCATAATCATTTCTAGTTCTAGGCATTTGCAACAGAGAGCTAATAACAAATAACAAGAATATAACAAGGAAATGGCAAGGGAACCCACGGATCACAAACAGGGAAATATCATGGGGCTACACTGCCAATATACACAGAATATTTATAGCGAGTCGACACAGGGGATAACAATAGCGAGTTCATTCAAGCATTCATAATCTAAAACCAACTAACATCATCTAACATCCAACGTTAAGAGAATTAACGTAAAACGCACGCACCCATACTTGTGGTGTATGGCCTCAATGGCCAAAACACCTCTTAATTCTTACCCATTTGAAGAACACAGGCATGGATAACAACTTTATCTCCAGTAGCTCACGGTTCAGCAGCTCCAGAAGGCTCCACACAGGACAACAACTCACTCCACGTTTCTCACCTATTTCTCCACACCTCTCGCACTTTTCTCACTCACAGAAGCTCTCCAAGGGACTTCTCTCTCGCAGGTCACTCTCTCCTAATTTCTCTCGCTCTTTGGACTTTATATGCAGAAGAATGAAGACTAAGGGGATGGAGGGAATGGCTTAACCCTAAAGGAGGAGGGGACAACCGTACCTGGAAGGGCAGGGAGAGGCTAGAGGCAGCTCCTGCTGGTCGGCTTGCGTGCTCTGGGGCGATTTCTTATTGAGGAAATCGATTTCTAATTGGTTGAGGGTCGTTTTTGTTCTAATTTTAAATCTGTTCTGTTGTTGATCTGTGTCGATTCGGACGGATGCATATGGTATCTTCGCATCTACATTAGTCGTAAGACCAGATCTTCCTGGGTAAAAGCTGAGTTCGGACGAAAATTGGCGTCCTTACCCCTTGTCCGTACCGTCCACAATCCAGTTTTGGACGCCAATCAGCGTCTGCATTGTCCGCACGTATCATCCGAATGTGTCTAAGAATCGGACAGATTCAATGTGGACGATGCTCCTTCTCGTCCGCAGGCGTCCGAAAGTCCCAAGACTTGGACAGATTCGATGTGGACGCGTCCTGTCCTCGTCCGCACCGTCCGAGACTTTGTCCGAAAGTCTATAATTCCCACTTTCCTCTATCTTTTCACACTTAACTCATATCCCGTAACATTTCCCCCATAATACACGTCTTATGATGACACGTGTAATTACGCAACTTAATATCTTAACCACTCCAACTTCCAGTTACATTGCATAAATAGGGAAAATATAATGAAAATACCTCTAGACTTAACGCTCAAGAACACTATTGGTAATACCCAAATAATTGTTCCACTTAAAAAAATATCGGGGTGTTACATAGCCAGCCACAAGTCTCGCTCGTGCAAATCTTTCATCGACTGCTCCTTAATCTGTTTGTCATTTTCTCTCGTGCTTGTACCTACATTGCAAGTCATAAACTATGAGCCTAACGCTCAGTAGCTGATAATACCTAACATGCTACATGCACATGTTGTGCAATTTTAAAACCATATGTAGTTTCTCTTTTCGTTCTCTTTCTTTTTATCTTTTATCTTTCACATTTATGTACTTTCTTTCTGTTTCTGTTTTCATTCCTATTTCTGTATCTGTTTCGGTATCCGTGATCCTACGCATTTTTGTATCCGTTCCCGTTTCTGTTTCTATATTCGTATCTGTATCCGTATCTGTATATGTTTCCATTTATGGAAACTCATTTCCATTTCTGTTTTCGTTTTCGTTTCTGTTCCCATTTCTGTTTCGGTATCTGTGCTCGTACCCTTTCCATTTCTTTTCCCGTATTCGTATTCATTTCTCTTTCATATTCTTTTCTTTATTTGTCCTTTCTTTTCTTTTCTTTTGTTCTTGTGTCGAGCTTGTCCTATTGGTCCACAAAAACTTTTATCTTTTGTCCATGTGCCAAGCTTATCCTACCCGTCCACGAGAACTTTTATCTTTTCTTTATCTTTTGTCCATGTGCCAAGCTTGTCTTACCAGTGTAACGACCCGGCTATTCGTTACTTATTAAAAATGCGTTAAATTTAAAACTTTGGTAAAACGACTAAATCTTCGTTAAAACCTTTTAAAAATATAATCAGAGTTCTCTTCTTATAATCGGACCATTAAAACTCTTTTTCTTATACTCGTTTGAAAATTGTTATACGCAGTAGAAAGTATAGTTATAAAATCTTTTCTCAAAACATAGTGGAAGTGTAAATAACTCAGTTAAGAAATACTAAACAGTGTAAGACTGATTGATAAAATCATTTTTTCTTTAAAAGCACAGCAGAAGCATAAATAGTTTTTTTAAAGACAATTAATTAAATTGTTACTTTATATTTTACAAACTTGTTCCTCTTTACATTAGTTAGCCTGACCAGTCGCAAGTCTCGTCTGTGCAAATCTTTCATCAGCTGCTCCTAAATCCGTTCGTCATTTTCTCTCGTATTTGTACCTACATCGCAAGACTTCAACTATGAGCCTAAAGCTCAGTAAGTGATAATACCTATCATGCTACTACATGCTCTTGTTGTGCTCTTTAAAATCGTATGCAGTTTAAGTTCTCATCTTTTGTCTTTTACGTCTTAATTATTATCTTTCATTTTTTTTTCTGTTATGACCTCCGGTATAGCAGCAATGACATAGTTCGAAAGCCTGCTAACAATTGGTCGTTCTTTTCATCGTTAACCTCTGATATAGCAGTGAAGGCATAGTCCGAAAGTATGCTAATCATTGGTCGTTCTTGTCCTGACATAGTCTAGGGACTGTCCTGGCATAATCCAAGGACATTGCAATAAATATGAGCAGCAATGACATAATCCGAAAGGTTGTTAATGACGATGACATAATTCGAAAGCTCGCTAGCGACTATGCCACAAAGGCTTAAATGGCCTCACATCATGTCATTGCCTTTTTCTTTTCTTTACTTTACTTTTCGTTATTTATTAATTTTTCTCTTTACTTTTTATAGATTATTATTCGTTCGTTATCTGTTTGTAAAATCGTGCATTAAACTCATTTTTGTATGCTTGTGAAAATCGTGATGCATGATGCTCATGAATGCATACAAGTTCTGAAAGCATACATAAACATTCAACTTGCGATTCACAGAACATGCTATAAAACTGTAGACATGCTGTAAAAGTAGTAAACAACGAAACGTGCGATTAATAACTGTAGACATGCTGTAAAAGCGGTAAAACAAAGCGTGCGATTAATAACTATAAACAACGAATCATGCTATTAAAAACTATAGACATGTTAGGAAAAACAGTAAGCAACGAAACATGCATTTCCTATTCTTGTAACGTAGGGTCCGAAGACCAAGATACATGCATATCACTTACCTCATTTCTTAAGGCGTTCACACTTAATTGCTATCTTTATTCTTTTTAGTACCTTCACAATTAGAAATATTTATTCATTAATAAAGTCAATTAATCTACTTATTAAATCTTAACGTCTTTTCTATTCTAATTTCTCGTTACTTACTAAAATCTCCTAAATGGAATCATTTTTTTAATCGCTACTTAGCTTAATAATTACCCTCACATGCATTTCCAATTATTATCATGCATTTGTCCAATGAATGACTAAATTCTAAACCAATATAGTATACAAGCAAAGTTGCAAATTAACATGTTATAACCAAGCAAAATAACACCTCTAATATCCAATTTCCAACAACATGACATTTCCAACATCCAACAATAGGTGAGCAATTTCTTTAACATTTCTGATAACTAAAATCGATGACAAATCCAACTTAACATACACACTTATAGTTAACAGATTATTCCAATAAATTCATTCTTCAGAATTTCATCAAAGGCATACTTATCATTCATACAACAATGCTCTAACCAATATATTCATGCTTCACAAAACAATACAGGTAGTAACTAAAATAGATTATCACTAGCATTCCAACACAGGGATTCTATTTAACATATTTATATCCAATACTTATCACCGTCCATTGATAGCTTAACCTTTCTAGTCACCAAATCAATAAACAAAAATCCAACCGAGGCAGTTCATACATAAAATCAGTCATCCAAAAGAGTATAACCCACTCTATTATTGATATCCTCACATTTTTATCTTTCACTTATAACTTCCAGAAATCCCATAAAATCCATAATAACACATAACAAAGCATTCCAAAACGCTACTCAATATCAACGTTGGACTTATCATCTGAAACATAAACCAATTGACTGACAGCCGAGAGGGAAACCTCACCAGACATGGCACCTGAGAGCAAGGAGTTCACCCATCACAGTTCTCGGCCAGCAACCCAACTCCAGAGAGCTCCACCTCCGTTCTTCAACACTCGGCCATCAGCTCCAGAGAGCACCCTCATCAATATTGTCCAATTTAGAACACCTGAATGCATACAACTTATGAATGCATACAACTTTTAACATATAAATAAACACTCAACGTACGATTCACAGAACGTGCTAGGCATGCTGTAAAAAAACAGTAAACAACGAAACGTGCTATTAAAAATTATAGACATGCTATAAAACAGTAAACAACAAAACATACTATTAAAAACTGTAGACATGTTTGGAAAGTGGTAAACAACGAAACATGCATATCCAATGTAGGGCCCGAAGAGCAAAGCACACACATATTACTTATCTTGTTTCCTTAAAGCAGTCAATGCTTAAACGTTCTCATTTTCTTTCTTCTTTAGTACCTTCACAATTTAATAATGTTTAATCATTAATCAAATCAATTAATAAACTTATTAATTTCATCGTCTTTTGTCTTATAATTCCTTATACATTACCTACTAAGGTTTCCTAAACGAAACCGCTTCGATAATATAACCCAACCTAATAGTTTAATCCAAATCCCAAAAACCAACACCTAATATAATATCCAAAGCAGGGCATGAAACATCAACATCTAACAGCCAGCCAAACGTACGACGACTTAATCTAATTTCTAGTATATTTTTATCCACTATTGAACTGAATCCAAGCCAACAGAGTATATCGTCTAACAGAGAGCATTATCCATATATTTAACGTCCAATAAAAATTCAGCCAACAATAATCAAGTCAACACAACAGTAGATATTCGACAACAACCAACGGATTTCATTATCTTTTATCCCAATGGAACAACAGTTAAATCGTCCCAACGCACAGAGCATATATCAAAGCTGTAAATACACAAACTTATTTCCATGCATCAGAACACATATCCTCAACCTATTCACCAACAGAGAACAACCAACTTAACTTCACACTAATAAACCACAATCCCTAAAATAGAATTTAAATTCTTAAATCACATAATGTAACAGTAGTCCATAGATGAAACCAACATTTCTCATTCACAGATAGCTTCACAGATATTTTCAACAAACATACAAAAGTGGATAATTCCCTAAACTCTATACAGTTTCTAATTACAGATTCAAAATATGTATTCTTTAATCAATCTACCCAATTGTACCAAAGAGTAAGACAATCCTGGATTAGCAAATAACACTTTCAATCCCAAGTGTAGAACAAAACATAACTCCTAGCAGCAACTATCAATTAGAAGTCGAGACACATAACATAATCTAACCAAAGTATATTTCATCACAGAGAACATTATTAATGTCCATAAAAATCCATAACAGAGAAGGAATTCCTTATACCAGAGACTCACCCCGAGGAGTAGAGGACAACATCACACGAAGCTCACTCTGCTGTTTCACCAAAATCCCACTACGTTCATCCCTCAAATTGGCATTGCGAAGATTCATCTCGTAGAAGCTTCGCTCCACATTGTTCTGCGACTCGGTTGTTCCGAGCCCTAGCTCCTCAGTTTGCTAGGTAGTCGGGACGACCCCGAGCACGCCTAAGCACGACCCACTTGACAGAACCCTGTTTGTCGCCGAGCTCTGTTCGACAACGCATCCCCCTTCTCTCCCGCGATCATCTCCCCTGTCATCCCCCAAGTCTCACTCTTTCACTCCCTCCTTCCCCATGGGTTCTAGCCCTCTTCTTCTTTCTTCTAGAGAGAAAATCGGCTCACTTTCTCCCACGATTGTAGGAGTGCCCTCCACGCCTTCCTCTTCACTCTCTCTCGATCTCCCACGTTTCTCTCTGGATCTCCCACTCTCTCGGGTTCCCCTTTCTCCTCAACCAACAATCGCAGACCAACCTAACTCCTCTCCCTTTTCTTTCTTATTTCTAGACCGGACCAAATCCAACCATTAACCTGAACCAACGTGAACCGGCCAGTGTGAACCGATTCACCCTTCCTCTTATTTTCTATTTAATTTCTCTTTTTAATTTAAATCCCCACATTCATTTATTCTTTTATCTTTATTCTAATTAAATCCCCTCCTATTTTATTTTAAATTCTTCTTTTATTTATCTCTCCATTTTTTATTTTAATTTATTTATTTTAACAAATATATATATATAAATCAAATATACGTATCGTATATTAATTAACCCAATTTTTGATTCCTAGCGTACTCCAAACATCAGTTGACCATAAGTACAAGTCCAATTTAAATTTTCCATAAATTATAATCTAACGAATATGTCTTTGGTAATACCCGACAATTATCTAATTAATCTAAATACTCTCCAATTACTTTCAATTATCCTTATTAAATTCTGATATAAAAAGTTGAGGTATTACATAAGAGAGTGCTCTCACTCAACGGATGAGTGAGTTCGGAGACTGAAGAGGTTGCTCTCACCCAAAAGTAAATAAACGTAATTGTAAGTGGACTCGTTTTTAGTGAGTTTGGAGACTTAAGAGGTTGCTCTCATGTAAAAACGAATTCAAGTGGCGAGTTCGAAGACTGAAGAGCTTACTCTCACCCAGCTTACAGATATATCGGATTGATGCATGTTGAGTTGTTATAGATATGACATCTGCATTTCATTTATATTTTTTACTAGGCAATAAGCTCATTATTTGTCTTGTGATATAGGTATCGATTGTGATCCAAATGAGATGAATGTAGAAGAAGTGTGATGCGATGCAAGCTTGTGCTGCCATACGCGGATCGACCTCGGAGGTTATGGCTTAAAATAATGAAAGTTGTTTAAATTGCATAATGACTCTATTCATGGTTTTTAAGTATTTTAAATTATATTATTTTCACAAAACATTTTAAATGTTTTTATTATTTCACGTAATGTACTATGATGTTTTTCTTTTAAGTATATTTTAAATTGGTTTTAAAATGTTCAAAATATTTATGAATAGGTGAAATGCATAAATGGAAATGAGATGTTACATGAGATGTGTAGCCGTCATGATGACAAGATGTTTCAAATAATCGGATAGAAGTTGATCAATATTTATATGAAGAGTTGAAAAAAATTTCAAACAAGCAAGATATTCTAACATAGTGGAAATTGAATTCGTTGAAATTTTCAGTTTTAAGCAAATTAGTAAGAGTTGTATTGGTTATTTCTATTTCAACAATTGCTTCGAAGTCAGCTTTTAGTAATGGAGGACAGGTTGTAATACCCTGACTTTTTATATCAAAATTTAATGAGGATAAATTGGAAAGTAATTAAGGGTCTTCGGATTAGTCGGATATTTATTGGGGTATTACCAAGGATGTAACCGATAGATTATAATATTTTGGGAAATTATTAAAGGAAGAATGGCTAAGGATTTTGTATGTTCCACATTCGGCCGAGTATAGGTCACGGTTAAGTCCCGCATCACGATCGAAATTGCACTTCAGGACGTTCCATGACATTTTCGGTCGCCTCGGGGTTGAAGCTGGGTCGAGTGTCTTGACTGAATTTTGTTCCAGGTGATTCCTCGCGTTTGGGGTCGAGTTGAGGTTGAGTGCGGACATGAAGGATTTGAATATGTAGAATTAATTAATCTTTTTGGACGATTTACGGTCGATTAGCGGTTGAGTTGCAGACGAGAAGGATTTGAATTTGTCAAATAAATTTGTTTTACAGTCGCTCCGCGATCAACTAGCGATTGAGTGTGGACGAGAAGGATTTGAATCTGCTGAATTAATTGACTTTTCAGTCGATATGCGGTAGAGGATTTCGGACGCTTTCCTCTACCGAAAAATGGAGTTTAAGCAAAAAAGATAAATAAAGGGGTTGAACCGCTTCATCGTGAACCGATCCAGTTTGAAGACTAATGAGAAATAAATTATGGTTGATTTTTAGAAAAGATTTATTAAGTAGATAAAAAATAAAAGGAAAAAAGAGAAATTAAAGAGAAAGGGAGGATTCAAAATGAATGAAGGATGGGAGTAAAATGATAGGGTGGACTGAACTGGTTCATCCTTGAACCGGTCCAGTTTATGAGAAGAAACAAAATTGGTCGCAGGCCATTTTGTGAGGGAAAGAGAGAACCAGGGAGAGGGAGAGCGAGCGACGAAGAGGAGAACGATGAGAGAGCGGGAGGCGGAGCACGGGACGGCTCCGAGCATGAGGACTACTGGCGGCAACGTAGGAATGCCGTTGCGTAGGGCTAGGGATCGGGTGGTGCTGCAGGCACAGGTTGGAAGAACTCCTGTGCGCTGCGATTTTCACATGCTGCCAATTCTTGACCAAGGTGAGTTAAGGCGTTAGCTTCCTGTTCTATAAATCCTTCTCCTTGGTGATCTGTCTTGGACGAATTTGGCCGAAATGTGGCCATGAATTGTCCAGCTGAAAATGGCAGTGGCGTCTGCGGGGGAAAAGGACGAGCGGAGGTCAATGGGTTGGCTGCCATCGACCAATTCTGTGGAGGTGAACTCGGTTCTTTTTGTTCTGACCGAGAAGGGAATTCTCCACATTTTTTTCCCTTACATCTGGCATTGCACTCTGTTGATTAATTATGAGAGACAACAACGTGATAGCTCTGGAAAAGCAGAAGAAAAAATGTGGTGGGCTGTCGAGGAAATAATTGAAATGGGAGAATAAATTTGACAGAGAGGAGGAGTGGAAAAAGCATAGCTCTCCGGGAGCTTTTAGTTGCGAAGGGAAAATGGAAAGTAGAGAGTGAGGACTGAGTGTGTGTTCTATGAGTCTGTGAAGTCGAGTGAAATTGTGGAGAATGAGAGAAAGTGAAGTGGAGAGACAGATAAGAGAAAGTGCGTTATGGTGGCTATGAAGGAAAAATAATGATAGAGATAAAGTGAGAAGTTGGTGGGTCGATTCCTCAGGGATTCTTCATGGGTGTTTTTCAGGTAAGAATATTCCCATCATTCTTTATCGATTATAAGATGATTTTTAAGAGTGGATGCTAGTGAATGAAAGGCGTTATTTGTTTTGAATGTCTTAGATGAACATATTCTAGATATTGGATTAAGCCATTGTATATTGCTGCCTTGATAAATGTTCTCTGTTTATTAATGATATGGATTTTAGTCTTTATTCTTTATTGCCTCTTGGTTTGTGGAGTGGAAATATTGTGCATATTTTGGATTAATTTCTCATACACTGTTGAAAAATGAAGTTAAGTGTTCCGTGTGTGTACTGCTGAGAATTGAGAGAATATGTTGGATTGTAGTTATTGTTTGCTAGTCACAGCTAGGCTTGGCTGCTTATGTTAGGATTGGTTAATTGTTTGGAAATGAGTTTTTGTGTAATTACAGCCTTGATAGCTTTGCTCTGATTGGTAGAAGAAATTATGTTGGTTGTGATAAGTAGAAGGTAATGGATTATGTTGAAGAAGTTGAGTTGTTATGCTCTTTTGTTTAGTGTGGAATTGTACTTGGTAGAATTGGGTTCTATTATTATCCAAGTGGAAGGAATTAAATTATGCTTCAGATGCCGTTTTGTTGGATGTTATGGTGGAATTGTATATTGTTAAGGAGTTTTATAAGTTGTTCCATTCTTCGTGATTGGGTTTCTAGTTGATGATTATTTATTTAAAGGTTTTGAAGGTATTAAGGAAGAGAAGAATAATGTGATAAACACCTTAAGGAATCGAGGTAAGTGATATTGTATGTGTTTTGGTCTTTGGACCCTACATCGCAAGAGTTAGGATTTGTATACTGATTGTTTACCGCTTTACTAGAATATTATGATGTATGGTTGTTCCTGTATGATGTTGTGTTTATTAGATTAGGTTCTTTACGTTTAGCAATATGATATTGAGCATGTTTAGAGATTATGTAAAGATATGATATGAACTATATGCATTTACGTGACATTCATGCATCATACTTAGAACTTATGAAATTGTGAGCATATTGTATGACATGCCTAATTTATGTAAATAGACGTGTGGGGGTTCGCGAGAATTGGTGACGGTCCATCGGTGGTGACACCACGAATAGATGTATGTCTTTTCATGTAGGGAGCAGAGTGACGGTTTAGCCACATGGACCCTAGGGTTCATCCATTTCTCTTGTACGGAAATCTCCAATGTTTTTAACAAAAGAGTATGGTGACAACATGTGGATACACCCACCCACAACCCTAATGGATGTATCTCCTTATCGGAGTTCCAGTTAAGCCACATGACCAATAGATGTATCCATCTTTCGGATTTTCAGAAAGGATAGGTTCTTTTCTATAATGCATCACATGATCATGCATAACATCTATATTGCATTTCATCCTATCACTTACTGAGCGTTAGACTCATTAGTTTAAGTCTTGCTGATGTAGGCATGTACGAGAAACAAGAAATCAGGTCCAAGACAGTTGATGAAGGATTTGCACGGGTGGATCTTGTGGTTGGCTAGGCTAAATGATGTGAAAAAGATAGTTGGTAATATTTTACGAAAAGAATTTTACTAATGTCTTTTAAATGGTTTTAAAAATGAAATAATATTCCTACTACGCAATTGAAAAGAAAATGATTTAAATAAAAGAAAAGTTTTAAATTTCTCTTAATTTTTAAACATAAGAAAAACCAGGGCCTTACACAGGTACTTGATTCATTTCATTGTTATTTGTCCCCAAATAATGTGGAGACGTTTACTTGAACTCAAAGCTAGATTCGAACATCAAAATATTCATATGTCAACTTTAATGATGCAATGGATGATATTAACAAATTTGAATAAGCTATGTTTTATATTTTCTTTTTCTATTCCTTTATATTTCTTTTATTAATTACTATATTTTATATATTTGTTTTAAATTTATATTTTCCAGAGCTTATATTTACTAATGGAGATGATGAAGTGAACTAGTCGGAACTTACTAGAGATGACTTAGAACTTATATGTTTCTATTAATTTAATTATTTTTTTGTTAATACTTTTTTCAAATAATTTATTTAAAATTATATCTACTATTTTACAGCTTATATCAACTGAAAATACTGGACATTACGAAATGTGATAACAACTTATAATTGATACAATTACAATTTTATTATTTAGTTATATTTTCATTACTTTTGAGTGATCATGGATATTATAAGTTTATTGTCTTCCTTAATATTTTGATTTTATATTCCATTTTTGTTATATTAAATGTTTATTGTCTTATTTGAAATTTATATTTTTATGTTTTTACCATGGAAATAGAGAGAAGAGGTATTAGAAGGAGAAAATGTATTTTTAAATTTGGATTAGTTTGATATATGAAATTTAAAAAAAATGTAGGTAAAAATGAAACCAAATTGGAACTAGAACCGGAACCGGAACTTAAGGTTTGGTTCGATTTCGATTTCGGTTCAGTTCTGACTGTTTGCCGAACCAAAACCGATGCAATTCGGTTTGGTTCTACACTAAAACNTATTATTTACTCCTAAACTAAGATCTCATAATTGTTTATAAAATCCAAATATTTACAACTGTTTTTTTTTTAAGTTACAGCTGTTTTTTCCCCAATTTATTTTTCTAATAATCTCACATTCAATTATCAAATAATTTTATATTTTTGAATTTTTATAACTACCAAATCTCTATCTCTCTCTAACATTCTCCCTATATATTTTACAGTTATTTTTTATTTGATTAATGTTACGACTCAGAGGCGGGCTTAACAGAATTGTTGGCTTAGGCAACCCAATCCTCATAAAGAACCTGATCGCTCAACTTCAGGCTAGTGAGAAATAGAAATCTAAACATGAAATTAAACTCAAACCCAAATCATATGTGTAAAATCCAAAATTTTTTAAAATTAATTTTAAAATGTAACGTGTTAATTTTTTCACGAATTTTTGGTCAAGTGTTGAAAGTTGACCTATTTTATCGCTTAGCGGCCACGTGTGATTTTACAGTCATTGAATATTTCAGAGCGATAATTTATTTGTGAAAATATTTTTGTTAAATTATTTTGATTAAAGAAATATTTCGATTAGTGTTTTTACCAAGTTGATTTTTAATCTGATTTTTTTAATTAAATTTATTTAATATATATTATATGTTTTAATATATTATAATATAATTAATATTATTTTAATTAAATTTTTTTTAAAAGAAGCGAAGAAAAAGAGAAGAAAAATTCTTCTATGTTTCCTTGCAGTAGAGGAGCGCGGAGAGGGAGAGGGGGGCAACCCCGATCGGAGCTCGTCCGATTTTTGACGACACATTTGTGTTCCTGTCGTTCTCATGAGCAACCTTTGTGAAGACAGTTTTCAAATTAGTAAGTTTTTCCTCTTCATTTTTAGGGTTAATGTAACACCCCACGTTATTTAAAAACCTTAACTTTTTCTTTTTAGCCATATAAAAATTTTTATTTAATTTATTTAAGCATGTGTGAAAAAAACATATCAGAGTAATTAAGTGTAAAATGATAATAATTTCAAAACATGGTTTCGATACTTCCAACAAAAGTTCATGGTTTAACAAAATATTTACCGAAATTTAAAACCATAATTAATTGTTTAAAACAACTAGTGTTGCTTTCCGTGAGCCATAACGCTTAGGTCAAACTAAGCTAATAGCCCAAGAGCTCATCCTACAACACCTCCTCCTTAACAAATATATCGTGACAGTCACCTACGTCACAAGATAAAACAATGAGCATAACGCTCAGCAAGAAATAGAATGAAATGCAATGCTCAATGCTAATGCGTGCTTATGCAGTCTATCTTAGAAAAGAACTTATCTTTTATGTCTTTACATTTCGTTTACCAGAGAAAGGATATATTCTATGGTCATGTAGCTTAGCCATCACTCCGATGAAGAGATACATCCATTAAGGGTGTCACCACCAATCTATTCTTTAATGTTTTATTTTAATTTCGCTGCGTTTTCATAAAGATGATTTTATTATTTAAGCTGAAATTGATAAATGTTTTAATTAAAGAGTTTTAATGATCGGGTTTTATAAAAGGAAAATACTCTGATGTTTTTATAAAAAGAAAAGTTTTAAATTTACACGATTTTTAAAGTAAATAAAATGTGGGTCGTTACAGCTAGGGATCGGGTGGTCGAGCT
This sequence comes from Begonia loranthoides, assembly GCA_022433065.1. NCBI lineage: Eukaryota > Viridiplantae > Streptophyta > Magnoliopsida > Cucurbitales > Begoniaceae > Begonia > Begonia loranthoides. The sequence goes on along the minus strand of CM039477.1, from coordinate 12,244,146 downwards.
GCCGGCACGGGTTGGACGAACTCCTATGCGCTTCAATTTCCACATGTTGCAAATTCTTGACCAAGGTGAGTTAACGCGTTAGCTTCCTGTTCTATAAATCCTTCACCTTGGTGATCTGTCTTGAACGAATTTGGCTGAAATGTGGTCATGAATTGTCCTATTGAAAATGGCAGTGGCGTCTGCAGGGGAAAAGGACGAGCAGCGGTCAATGGCCCTGCTATTGAATGTCGACCAATTATGTGGAGGTGAACCCGGTTCCCTTTTTTTCTAGCCGAGAAGGGAATTCTCCACGTTTTTTTCCCTTTCAGCTGGCATTGCACTCTGTTGATGAATTATGAGAGACAACAACGTGATAGCTCTGGTAAAGTAGAAGAAAAAATATGGTCATGTAGCTTAACCATCACTTCGATGAGGAGATACATCCATTAGGGGTGTCACCACCAATCTCTCATTTCAAGCATTGGGGATTTCTGGTACAAGGGAAAAGATACATTGTAACGACCCGATTTTTATTTGAACCCTTTTTCTCTATTTTAAATATTAGTGATATAAAAATTTTTTGCTTAATTTATCCAAAACGCGTAAATCAGAGTAAGTAAATTCATTTGAAAACGTATATTGGAAAATTCTATTTAAAAACACGTCTGAGTAAAAGGAGCTGAAACGAACGATAAATTTTCAAAATATAATTTTAATACTTCCAACAAAAGTCCATGGTTACAAAACGTTTACCACATTCAAAATAGTAAGTTAATTGTTCGAAATGACCAACATTGTTTACATGAGCCACAACCATCAGGTCGAACCTGACTGATAACCCAAGAGGTTGTCCTAAAATGCTTCCTCCGTTGCTTCCACGTCACATGTCTCATAATAATCATCTACATCACGGGGAAAAAAAATGAGCCTAACACTCAGCAATAATTAGAATGGAATGCAATACAAATGCTCATGCATGTCATACGATGTGTTACAGAAAAGAACATATCTTTTCTGGTATACCGAGAGAAAGAATACATCTTATGGTCATATGGTTATCCGTTACTCCGGCGAGGAGATACATCCTATGGCATCACCACCATGACCGTCACCATTCTCTTTTGTTAAAAACGTTGGGATTTTTGTACAAGAGAAAAGGATACATCTTATGATCCATGTGACTAACCGTCACTCCGATAGGGAGATATTCTCTGATGTCGCCATCGATGGACCGTCACCAAATCTTCTGAACCTCCACATGCCTGTTTAAATATATTATGCATGTCATGCAATATGTCGATAATTTCATAAGCCCTATTATGATGCATGGATATCACATACAATCCACAACATATAAAAGGAAACACATCATTTACCAATAAATCATGGGAACAACTATAGAGGTCTAGTTACCAAACTGAGATTAAATTATTCATATAATGACAAGGGATTACTATAGGCTAATTGTGACGTCCCGCGTCATAACCGTACTTTCTTAATTTTCCTTTTTAAATTTCTGCGTAAAATTTTTCTTTTTGGTTTACTTAAAACGGATAAGGGTAAAAACTTAGATTTTGTCGTGAAAATCTCAAGAGCATGAATAAATTAGAGTAAAGCGGAAAATTATTAAATCCATTAAATAAAGTTCAACGTTAAAAACATAAACATGCTTAAGATTCAAAACATGGTTTTAAGGTTAGAGTAAATGTTAATATTTTACAAAACGTGTCCGTAAATAAAACTTTTCAAAAATAGTGAAGTCCTTTCTTTTTCTCTTGAGCCATACTTCTACTCTGGTTGCGCTTCATCCGAATACTCTACAGGCTCCACGACATATGCATCCTACTTTGCTCTTAGCACTACCATCGCGTTTCTTACACCACAAGTAAGACGTGAGCCTAAAGGCCCAGTAAGGAATGGGGTTATGCAGTATGATTATGCCTTTCTTTAATTCTTTCAGAATGGGTATTGCCCCAAACCAATCTTTTTTTACGTTCGTTCGTTCATTACTCGTACATCAAGCGGGAGATTGGAGGAACATGTGTTAGAGGTATCGTCTGTTCTCGGTTTCTAACCACCTAGAATAGCTAGTCTCGTTCCCGACAAGGGAGGAGCTTAGTCCAGTCTACTTGATTAGATCCGAACTACCCTTCCATCCCCCGACTCCCAATTTTCTTTTCTTCTTTCTTATCGTTTTCCTCACTTAATGCATATGAGTACCACCCCAAAGGTGGCACTTTCTACTTGTTTCTATTATCATGATGCATGTTGATGCAGTATAAAAAAATGGGAATTGAATAACGCATATAAATGAAAGTAACGATAATTGAATAGTGCATATAAACGAATGACAGTAATTAAAAGCGCATAAAGGAAAACAATTATGGCAACGAATTAAAATAGCAAATGGCAGGCTTGAATATATAGATCACAACAATAATGAAAGAAATGGCAGTTTAGCATGCTTCTAAGAGTGAAATCATATAACGAATCAGGACAGCAAATCAGCATGCTTCTGACAATGGCAACAAACGTGCTAATAATTTACATGCTTTTATGTTGAGATTTAAATCAATGAATCATACGAGATGCTCAAAGGAATTAGACATGTTCGGCATTTTTAAGTAGACATGGAATAAGTAATTTAAATGGAAACATGCTCAGACAATGTCTATAACGAAAATATGCTTAATAAATAGCTCATTAGTAATTAGCTTATAGAACATGCTTAATAATTGGATACGACTGTGGAAACCTGCTTAATAAATTGATACTAAATAGCTAAGTACACAAATCAATTATAAATAAGTTGACTAATGATATCGTGCAATCTAAAGTAAAGCATGGTATCGTTATGAAATGTTATTACAAAATGTTAATCTAGTTAACTGCATATGCTCGATTAACAGAGTAGATTAACAGAGCATTAACCTAGTTATGTACACATGCTTAGATTTAAGGAAACTATAACTTCTAGTTAACACAGATATATTAAACAATGGTAATGGCAGAATAATATATGCATCGAACGACAAGAACTATATATCACAGAGAGATTTAGACTAGAAAACAAGTAAACAATAAAGAATAGAATCATCCTCAATGGCATAGATCTTAACTCATTTATGCTTTTCAAGTCATAATAAGATCTTCAACTCATCATTCGATCCTACAGGCTTAACTCGTTCATCCAAGCAGTAATCATTCATCATTTTTCTATCAAAGTAAAACATTGAATTGTAGAAGTGGCAATAAAGAAAATTGCAGAAATTAATAAGGTAAATAGATTTGCAGGAAAATTAACAGCAAAGTAAATAGCACAACACATGCATACTACTTGTAGGTAGGACTTTGACGGCCAAGACTCTACCCAATCTTTACCCTTGTTAAAGAATTCAATCACGGACAGCAAAAATCCTAGCCTACAGAGCTTCACTATCACCCTCGTAACACATTGGAGAAGTCACCTAACTCATAGACACTCACAATTCCTCACCAGAACACTCACGATTTTCTCTCTTGCAGGAAGCTCTCAGACGTAGGAAGAAGAAGCTGGATAAAAAATGCAGAAATGGATGGCTTAAATCGGAGGCCCTTACATGGGGAGGGACGTTTGTACACAGGACGGAGAGGGATAGTCATCCTTCGGCATGCTCCAAGCCTGGCTTGGGCATATGAGGATTGCTTCTAGGTCTCCATAGTGCGTATTCAATTGCAAAACGACAAAAGCTTCCTTATTTTAAACCCAAAATATTCGTAGTTCTAGGACATTTCGGATGAGGGCAGACGTTCTGGGTGCATTCACGTTCGTTCGAAATTGATGTTTTCACTGGAAAATTTGTGTTTTTAGACGCAGGGAGGAGTCCGAATCCTACGTCCTCATGCGTCCGAAACTGTCCAGAATTTGGACATATTCAAAACCATATCGTCCGCATGAATCCGCATGCATCCGAAAAGTCGAGTTAGAGGCAGGGGACGAATTGGGATGTGGGGTTTCCACCCTGTAGTGTCCCAAAACACAGGCGGACGCAATCTCCATACTTTAATTATTTCAAAACATTAACCCCATATTTACATGTTATAATTTAACACGTATCGATACACAATGTGCTTTATTCATTATCCCAAAAATTGATTACATTGCGTATATGGGGAAAATATTATTGGGGTGTTACACTAATTACTAAGCAATTCATGTAATTCCTAACAACGGTTAACACACGTGTATATGACAGAGAACAGAAACAACTAATACATAAACTTCTACTATTCATAACTAGGAAGGGATTTGTGAATTCACGAAGAGATCAAGAACAATAGTGGGTTTATTATACATTATCTAACCATCCTAAGCTCAGTTCATATTTTATCAAATCTTTTACAGAACAGGGAAATGATTATCTTGAACAAGATTTAATCTTAACAATCCGTAATATCCAGCCCAAGCAATATTTAAATCTTCAACAAAGACAGTATTCCACTATAGCAAACCTACTTGCAAGAATCATCGTTAATTCAGTAAATATTTTCTTTGGACATCATCAGAGTTCACAGATTCAACAACCAGGCAGTTCCACATTTCAAAGTTAACAATCCAACAAATGCTCAATATCAAACAGCAAACAACATGTAATGTCCCAAAAGTAAAATTACCATGTAATCCATGTAGTACATTGTAATAAGATTATATTATGTCATAATATGGTTTAGTATATGTGGCAAATGATATGTAGTGTAAAAAGTTAAAGAAAAATACATAACTTGGAGTTTAGGACGAGTTGGGACGGCATTTGGCGTCCCAAACTCCAGGCTGTCAAAGTACGGACGCCTACGGATGCTGCAGACGATAGTCGGGCTGTCCTCTTTGAATTTGTATAAATTTTGGGAACATTCGGATGCTTGCGGACGCCTGCGGATGAGGGAAGATAGCGTCCGAAATGACTCTGTCCTAATTCTGGACACATTCGGACTACTGCGGATGCGTCATGCGGACGCCTCACATCGTCTGAATATGACTTGTGGACGGTACGGACGAGTGATTAAGGACGTGCTTTCTCATCCTAATGAGACTTCGGACTACTGCGGACGAGATGCGAATGCCGAACAGCATCCGAAGGGTCAAAATTGTCCGAAAAACCCATTTAAGTCTAAAGATTATCTTTTTTATTTTTTGATTTTTCCTTCGATTTTGCTGCTGGCGACACGGTTTTGAAGATGGAGGGGCGTCCTGCTTGGCTTAGAACTTTTGGACCTCTTCCCCTTGGTATAGGAGGTAACCCCATACAGCTGTTTGATTCTTCTTCTAGCTTTTGTCTTTTGTCTTTATAAGTGCAGCAAAAATTATCTCTGGAATATTGTCTACATGCTGCAAATAGTGAGTGTTCTGTTTAAGAGATTAGTACAAAAAGAATTGATAGTTATAATCTTGGAAGTGCCTTGCTCTGGAATGGTGTAGTGAAAAGCTGGGACTTGGATAGTTGCTGTGAAGAAATATAGAGCTTTGGACTTTTCTGCAAAACAGTAAGGTAAGAATTTGGAATGATGTAGTTGGCTAGTGGAGGCCCTACATCGTGGGGTTTTGTTTGAATTATGAGATATTGGCTTTTTGCTTGATTAAGTGAAGTAGAAATATTGAACATGACAGTATGCTTGTTTAGCTTTAACTCTCTCTGTGGAGCCTGAAATCTGTCAAGAAAAGAATTGAACTGTCTCACATGTTATGGCATGAAATTGAACTCAGAATTACTTATGTGTAAGAATGGTTGTTGCGTAAACTACATGACCACTTTCTCGATCGGAAAAATTAATAAGATGATGCTTCCTGTGATTAGCTATTTAGTACTATTTGTTTGTACATGAATAGATTAGGTCAGTTGGAGTGTTCATTAATAAACTTTCATGTTATGTGTTGTGTTCTAATTCATTATTGATTTCGTTTCACATGTATGACGAATAGGGTAAAGTTGTACAGAACATATCTAGTTAAGTTATTTGTTTTTCTCTTGCGATGGTTATGATGATTAGTTAATTTATCCATGTTAGAATTAGTTCTGCTCATTGGTGTGATAGGAAAGACTAATCGATTCTGTTCCATATTGCAAGCATTAAAATTGTGTAGTTTTGCTCTTTGTTAGTAGTAGAATATGTGAATATTATAAGCATGAATGTTAGGATATTATCTTTCGATTATAAGTGTTGTGATGTTTTAAATTGTTGGCATACATGCATCATTTTAGGCTTTATGAATTTGTTTCATATTGCATGACATATTGAATCTATATAAATAGACGTGTGGGGGTTCGGGAAAACAATGACGTCCCATTGTATATAGGTTCATGATGGATGGATTAGAGGAAATAGGTTAGTTACATGGGATATTAGGGTTCATTGTCTCTTGTTCTGAAATCCCCAACGTTCTCGTAACAAAAGAGTGAATACGACATGGACAAACCCCAGATGTTGGGTTCTCTCTCATGGCCCCATGGTGTTTGTCATGTATGTCACTCCTGGTTTAAATTACATTGTATGGTCATGCATTGCATTACATTACATTTCATTATAATTCTTGCTGAGCATTAGGCTCATTGTTTTCCCCCGTGATGTAGGTAAAGATTTTGCTGATGATAATCAAGTCATGGAGGAGGTATTCCAGGACGATGCTTTGGGTTATGAGCCATTTTGACCTGTTGGTTGTGGGTCATCATAGTTGTATGTTGGTATTTTGAAAACTGAAAACTGGTATTTTGGTAATGTATTAGATAGACTATCTTTTGGTTAGACAATTGTAAACGGACTGTTTTATAAACTTTGGTGAATAACTAAATGGATTTTGGAAATTGTTTTATATTTTGCTCGATTTACTCTGATGAGATGTCTTTAATGATATTAGTATGGTATGAAAACGAAAAATTTTATGACAGTTTTGAAAATTAAATAAATAAAGTATAAAAAGTTTGGGATGTTACGTTTGGTATCAGAGCACAACTAGGTCAAAATCGGTTCTGTGGATTGCTGATAACGCAAGGCTTGTCATGGAATACACTCCTCCTTATGTAAGTTTTAATTTTATTATTATGCACAGTAATTTATTATTTCTAATTTACTTGTACACAGTAAAATTTTAAAATGACACGAAGAACACGACATAACAGTTCAGTCCCTAACGAACGAAGATGAAACATTTTGCCGAATTGCTGATGTGATCAATCGACAATCCCAGTTGATTGATAGACTTATAGAACATGGCAATGGTGGGAATGGTGGCAACAATGAGAATGGAAATAACTGGGCAATTGTAGTACCCCCACCTACTGAAGCTAGCTGGGAAAAATTTCAACGCCTCAGACCTTCTAATTTCAATCGGAATATAACTGATATTACTGGAGCTGAAGCCTAGATACGCTCTCTGGAAAAGATGTTCGAGTATGCAGAAATACGAGAGATGGAAAAAGTGAAGTGCACAACTTATCTTTTGACACATGATGCTCAGTTCTTGTGGGATTCCGTAAAGACAACAATAAATTTGGCAACATTCACCTCGGAGAATTTCAAAGAACTATTCAATGAGAAATATTTCAGTTTTACAGTCCAGAACTAGAAGCTGATGGAATTTATGAGGGTTCGCCAAACCGGAACAGTGTCTAAGTATATTTGTCGATTCGAGGCATATCACGATTTGCCCCACATGTAGCAAATAATAACGGGTTGAAGGTACAACAATTTGTACAAGGACTGAAGATAGAGATCCTCCGCGAGGTTACACTGATAGGCATCTGAGGTGTACCTTATGGACAGATAGTGGCAAGAGCATTAGATGCTGAGGATGTGGAAAGTATTGCAGCCAGACAACGAGAATTTACTTAATGAATGGGGAGGAATAATCAGACTCTTCAACAGCGAAGACAGCCAGTAAACAACCGTGGAGTTAGAAGACCACATGTATAGGACATTCAACAAGGGCGAGAGAAACATCCTGCCAATGAAGTGCTACCTACTGCAACCGTTGCTGCACCAGTTATATGTCTGAAATGTAAAAAGAGTCACGCTGGACCGTGTAGAATGGGGATGAATGTATGCTTTAAATGCGGACAACCTGGACACATTGCAAGGCGTTGTCCAACTGGCGGTGTAGCTCTGCAAGTCTTTCCATTTCAAGAAGAGGAGAAGGAGGAAGAAGAATTGCCAGCAGTTATATCAGAGTAAAGTAGGTACAACGTATATTAATAATGTAGTTGCATATACGTTATTTGATACTAGAGCCACTCATTCGTTTATTTCAACTCAATTTTGCTCAAAAGCAAAATGTTCCCCTAAAATTACAAAGAAGGGTTATCGAGTTCTTATTCCTTCTGGTAGTTATATGACTGCAAATGGAATTCTTGAAGATTATGCAGTTCAAATAAATAATCGTATTTTTCAAGCTGCCCTCATTGTGATAGATATAAAGGGATTTCATATTATATTGGGTATGGATTGGTTAAAAAGTAATCATGCAATTATTAATTGCACACGGTGAGAAGTTCAATTCTATGCTTCTAATGGAGAGCCTATGTGTTTCAAGGAATAAAAAAGAAGGGCAAGTTACTAATTATCTCTACTCTCAAAGCAGACCAACTATTGAGACATGGATGCGAAGGTTTTCTTGTTCATATAATGAATACGATGGTAAAAATCGATGCAAAAGTTGAAGATATAAAAGTCATTTGTGAATTCCCTGACGTTTTCTTGGATGATCTTCCAGGATTGCCTTCTGCTAGAGAAATTGATTTTATAATAGATTTACAACCTGGTGCGAAACCAATTGCGAAGAATCTGTATCGCATGGCACCTACATAATTACGTGAGTTAAAGACTCAATTTGAAGAGTTGGTGGAAAAAGGGTTTATTCGTCTGAGTTTCTCACCTTGGGGAGCTCCAGTATTATTCGTGAAAAAGAAAGACGGATCGTTACGTATGTGCGTGGATTATCGGAATTAAATAAAGTAACGATCAAGAATAAATACCCTTTGTCTCGTATTGATGATTTATTTGATCAACTCAATGGTGCCTGTGTCTTCTCTAAGATTAATCTTCGATTAGGATATTATCAATTATGAGTAAAACAAGAAGATATACCGAAGATGGCTTTCCATACTAGATATGGTCATTACGAATTCATGGTAATGTCATTTGACTTAACAAATGCTCCTGCAGCATTTATGGATCTAATGCATCGGATATTCAAGGAGTATCTAGACAAATTCATAGTCATTTTCATCGATGATATTCTTATTTATTCTCGATCTGAAGAAGAGCATGTCGAGCGTTTACAAACCTCTTTGACTATTCTCAAGCAGCACCAGTTATATGCAAATTTTTCAAAGTGTGATTTCTGGTTAAATAAAGTTCATTTCCTCGACCACATTATATCAAAAGAAGGTATTGTTGTGGATCCTGCAAAAATTCAAGCAATTGTTGATTGGGAACAACCAAAAAGTGTAAGAGATGTTTGCAGTTTTCTTGGTTTGGCCGGTTATTACCGACGCTCTGTTAAGCGATTTTCGAAGATCGTTGTACCTCTTACCAGTTTAACCAAGAAAAATGTGTGATTCTAGTGGTCCTTTGAATGTGAAGCAAGTTTCCAAGAGCTCAAACGTCATTTAGCAACTGCACCTATGTTAACCTTGCCGATTGAGACTGAGAAGTTTAGCATATTTTGTGATGCGTCCAGACGAGTGCTTGGTGGAGTGTTGATGCAACAAGGAAGAGTAATTGCTTATGCTTCTAGGCAACTCAAACCACATGGCTTAATTATCCAGCGCATGATCTTGAGCTTGCTGCTGTAGTCTTTACTCTAAAACTTTGGGGACGTTATTTATACGGACAGCGTTGTGAAATATTTACAGATCACAAAAGTTTGAAGTATATTTTTACACAGAAAGAGTTAAATATGAGGCAGAAACGCTGACTTGAATTTGTAAAGGATTACGATTGTGAAATTAAATATCATCCTGGTAAAGCAAATGTTGTGGCAGACGCATTAAGTTGTAAGCTTGCTGTGATGAGTATAACATGTCAAGATATGCAAGTTGGATTATTGAAAGATATGCAAGAACTGGATGTATAGTTAATTCTAGAATACCTAACAGATGTTTTATCTGCCTTAACTCTTCAACCCACGATTTTGGAGAGAATAAAAGAAGTTCAAATGAAAGATGCTCATTGTGAAGCTTTTAAGCTAAATCCAACTTTACTAGAGTTTCGTCATTATTCTTTATCTGCGGATGGCATTGTGAAGTACAAGGAGAGATGGTATGTTCCAGAAATATTATTCCAAATAGCGATCATGAAAGAAGCACATTAATCCAGTTATTCTATTCATCCTGGATGTGATAGGATGTATAAAGACCTTTGCAAGCATTATTACTGGCCAACAAATGAAGGATACTATTACTTTTTATGTGACCCATTGTGAAATCTGTCAACAAGTAAAAGCTGAGCATCAATGACCCGGTGGAGTGTTTCAACCACTACCTATACAACAGTGGAAATGGGAACATATTTCTATAGATTTTGTTACTGGATTACCAAGTTCAGTAAATGCACATGAAGCAATATGGGTCATTATTGACAAGTTAATAAAAGTTGCTCATTTCTTACCTGTGCGTATGACATTTACAATGACGCAGTTTGCAAACCTATATGTTAAAGAAATTATAAGGCTTCTTGGTGTTCCTGTATCTACTGTGTCTGATCGTGATCCGCAATTTACATCGATGTTTTGGAAAAGTGTAAATAAGGCTATGGGTACTGATTTGACAATGAGTACGGCCTTCCACCCTCAGACTGATGGTCAAAGTGAACAAATGATACAAATATTAGAAGATATGTTACGAGCTTGTGTTCTGGAATATCATGGAGGATGGGAAAAGATTTTACCATTGGCTGAGTTCGGTTATGATAACAGCTATCAAGCGACCATTGGCATGGCTTCATATGAAGCGCTATACGGAAGAAGATGCCAAACTCCTCTCGCATGGAGTGAAGTTGGTGAAGATAAATATTATGGGCCTGATATGGTTCAACAGACTATTGATACTGTCGCTCTTATTCACCAACGCATGCAAGCTGCTCAGGATCATTAGAAGAGTTATGCGGATAATTGTTGATGAGATTTGGAGTTTGCTGTTGGTGATCATATTTATTTAAAGCTATCACCATTCAAAGGAGTTATGCGATTTGGGCGTAAGGGCAAGTTGAATCCGCGTTATATTGGGCCTTTTGAAATTATGGACCGTATTGGCAACGTGGCATATCGGTTATGTCTACCTGAAGCTATGTCTGGTGTACACGATGTATTTCATGTTTCTACGTTACGAAAGTGCCTTGGGCGTACAATTCCCTTGAGACCCCAGGAACAAATTCGGGTGCATACTAATTTGAGTTATGAAGAAAAACCACTCCGTATTCTGGATTACAGTGTAAAGAGGCTATGGAATAAAGAAGTTCCTCTCGTTAAAGTTCTATGGCAAAACCAAGTTAATGAGGAAGAAGCCACGTGGGACAGACAAGATGACATGGAAGCTCGGTATCCAGAACTATTTGTATAACTAAATTTTGGGGACAAAATTTGTGTAAGGTGGGTTGATTGTAATGTCCCAAAAGTAAAATTACCGTGTAATCCATATAGTACGTTGTAATAAGATTATATTATGTCATAATATGGTTTAGTATATGTGGCAAATGAAATGTAGTGTAAAAATTAAAGAAAAATACATAACTTGGAGTTTAGGACGAGTTGGGATGACATTTGGCGTCCCAAACTCCAGGCTGTCAAAGTACGGATGCCTACGGATGTTACGAATGATAGTCGGGCCATCCGCTTTGAATCTGTACAAATTCTGGGAACATTCGGACGCTTGTGGATGCCTGCGGACGAGGGAAGATAGCGTCTGAAATGATTCTGTCCTAATTCTGGATACATTCGGATGACTGCGGACACGTCATGCAGACGCCTCACATCATCCAAATATGACTTGCAGACGGTACGGATGAGTGATTAAGGACTCATTTTCTCGTCCTAAAGAGACTTCGGACGACTCCGGACAAGACGCGAACGCTGAACCACATCTGAAAGGTCAAAATTGTCCAAAAAATCCATTTAAGTCTGAAGATTATCTTCTTTATTTTTTATTTTTCCTTCGATTTTGCAACTGGCGACACGATTTTGAAGATGGAGAGGCGTCCTGCATGGCTTAGAACCATTGGACCTCTTCCCCTTGGTATAGGAGGTAACCCACGCAGCTGTTTGATTCTTCTTCTAGCTTCTGTCTTTTGTCTTTATAGTTGCAGCAAAAATTATCTCTAGAATATGGTCTACATGCTGCAAATAGTGAGTGTTCTATTTAAGAGATTAGTACAAAAAGAATTGATAGTTATAATCTTGGAAGTGTCTTGCTCTAGAACGTGTAGTGAAAAGCTAGGACTTGGATAGTTGCTGTGAAGAAGTATAGAGCTTTGGAATTTTCTGCAAAATAGTAAGGTAAGAATTTGGAATGATGTAGTTGGCCAATGGAGGCCCTACATCGTGGGGTTTTGTTTGAATTATGAGATATTGGCTTTTTGCTTGATTAAGTGAAGTAGAAATATTGAACATGAGAATATGCTTGTTTAGCTTTAACTCTCTCTATGGAGCCTGAAATGTGTCAAGAAAAGAATTGAACTGTCTCACATGTTATGGCATGAAATTGAACTGAGAATTACTTACGTGTAAGAATGGTTGCTACGTAAACTACATGACCACTATCTCGATCGAAAAAATTTGATGCTTCCTGTGATTAGCTATTTAGTACTATTTGTTTGTATATGAATAAATTAGGTCTGTTGGAGTGTTCACTAATAAACTTTCATGTTATGTGTTGTGTTCTAATTCATTATTGATTTCTTTTCACATGTATGACGAATAGGGTAAAGTTGTACAGAACATATCTACTTAAGTTATTTGTTTTTCTCTTGCGATGGTTATGATGATTAGTTAATTTATCCATGTTAGAATTATTTATGCTCATTGGTGTGATAGGAATGAATAATCGGTTCTGTTCCATATTGCGAGCATTAAAATTTTGTAGTTTTGCTCATTGTTAGTAGTAGAATATGTGAATATTATAAGCATGAATGTTAGGATATTATCTTTCGATTATAAGTGTTGTGATGTTTTAAATTGTTGGCATACATGCATCATTTTAGGCTTTATGAATTTGTTTCATATTGCATGACATATTGAATCTATATAAATAGACGTGTGGGGGTTCGGAAAAACAATGACGTCCCATTGTATATAGGTTCATGATGGATGAATTAGAGGAAATAGGTTAGTTACATGGGATACTAGGGTTCATTGTCTCTTGTTTTGAAATCCCCAACGTTCTCATAACAAAAGAGTGAATACGGCATGGAGAAACCCCAGATGTTGGGTTCTCTCTCATGCCTCATGATGTTTTTCATGTATATGACTCATAGTTTAAATTACATTGTATGGTCATGCATTGCATTACATTACATTTCATTCTAATTCTTGCTGAGCATTAGGCTCATTGTTTTCCCCCGTGATGTAGGTAATGATTTTGCTGATGATAATCAAGACGTGGATGAGCTATTCCAGGACGATGCTTTGGGTTATCAGCCATTTTGACCTGTTGGTTGTGGGTCATCATAGTTGTATGTTGGTATTCTGAAAACTAAAAACTAGTATATTGGTAATGTATTAGTTAGACTATCTTTTGGTTGGACAAATGTAAACAGACTGTTTTATAAAATTTGGTGAATAACTAAATGGATTTTGGAAACTATTTTATATTTCGCTTGATTTACTCTGATGAGATATTTTTAATGATATTAGTATGATATGAAAACAAAAAATTTTATGACAGTTTTTAAAATTAAATAAATAAAGTAGAAAAAGTTTGAGATGTTATACAACCCGCGTTGTAGGGCCTCCTCTTGCCAACAACAATATCCAAATTCTTACCCTTAGCAGAATATCAAATTCTCAGTTACTCACTTTACAACAACGACAATTCACTAAGGTAGCAACGTTCAGAGCAGCCACACCCAAGAGATTTCCAAACAGAAGCTCACCCTTCACACTCAGCTTACGGGACATTCTTCAATCACAGAAGAAAAATGTAACTCCTCACCTACCAGCACACTGGACAGGAAAATGCTGAATGAGAATTCCCTCCCCCTGCCAGCAACTAATAGACGGAGACAGAGAGAAGGAAACAGACTTACGCAGAGGCCAGAGTTGAAGTGACGATCACCCGATTCAAGGGAAGTGGTCCAATTCACAAACTCCATGTAAGCGATTTGATCATGCAGGGATAGGTGAGGCAATCTCCTTGGGTGAGGAGAAAATCATCGGCCAAAAAAAATGAGAATGAGATAGAGAGTGGCAGGCAGAAAAATGGGCTTCTCGCTTGAAGTTAGTTTTTCAGTATAGGAAGGTGTCCGAAATCCTCTACCACATATCGACTGAAATGTCGAAAATACAAGCAGAGGTGGATTTTAGTGGATAACTTTTACAAAAACATGCGACCGCACATCGACTAAAAAATCAACAAATTCGTAGATTCAAATCCTTCACATCCACAACTTAACCACTAGTCGACCGCAAAGCGATCGAAAACCCAAAATGGGATCTGGAATGCCTTTCGGTCGAGATACTTGTCCAAAATCTTGACCTCGACTCGACCCAAAATGCAAGGAGTCACCAAAATGCGTTTTCGGTCGAAATATTTGACCAAAATCACGACTGCTAGTCGACCAAAAACTCAGAAATGCACAATTCGTGACAATTTTCAATTTAAAAATTTTCCCAAAATATTTCTTCCTTTAATGACACTGAATCAAGTCCCAAATAACGATTACGGAACATATCTTCTTTTATGAAATATTTGTTCATAAAACCTTTTACATAATACATGGAGGATTTATCCGAGCATTACAATCACCCCTCAACAAATATTTGTCCTCAAAATTTGGCTAAGTAAATAATTCTAGATACTTGGCTTCCATGTCATCTCTCTTTTCCCATGTTTCTTCTTCCGTAGTGTGGTTTTGCCATAATAATTTAACAAGTGAGATTTGCTTATGTCAAAGTTCTTTCACTCTAAAGTCTAGAATCCGAATCAGTCTTTCCTTGTGACTTAAGTTTGCTTGAACGTCAACATGTTCTTTGATTTCTTTTAGAGTTGTATCCCCTAGGCACTTTTTCAACATTGAAACATAGAATACGTTATGTACGCCCGCCATGGCAGCTGGTAGTTATAACCGATACGCCACTTTGCCGACCCTTTCTATGATCGCCAAGGGGCCAATATATCGTGAATTTAGTTTCCCTTTCCGTCCAAACCGCATAACACCCTTGAACGGTGATAACTTTAGAAAAACTAGGTCTCCAACCTCAAATTCTAAGTCTTGACGATGATGGTCAGCATAGCTTTTTTGGCAACTTTGCACAGCTAGCATTCTTTGTCAGATGATTGCCACTAATTCGGCTATCTGTTGTACCATGTCCAGCCTAAAATATTCAAAATTATGGAAAAACTTGAAGAATGAGCTTTTCAAAATCGCTAAACGTAACAGTGCGGCAGGCACGTACCGTCAATTTTTAAACTTTACTATTCCGTCTGCAGATATAGAATAGTATTGAAACTCAAGTAGAGTCGGATTCAGCTTGAAATCTTCACATTGAGCATCTTTCTGCTGAGCTTCCTTAATTCTTTCAAGTATAGAGGGCTTTAGTGTTAGAGCTGATAAAACATCAGCCAACTGCGTAGGAGCTAACTGTATATTTAAGTCTCGCATGTCTTTTCTGCAATCCCGCATGCATCTCTTCGCATATTATACTCATCATTGCAATTTTCCTGCTTAGAGTATCTGTAATGCCCCAAATTTTTATATTAGAATTTAATAAGAATAATTGAAAAGTAATTAGGGATATTTTGATTAATTGAAAAATTATCGTGATATTACCAAAGAAGGATCAGTTGGAACGACAGTCCCAAAACTTGGAGAAGCTCATAGAAATTGGTGGAGTTTACTTAGCTACGACAAGAAGGATCAGTTTCAGAGTATGTGGACAAGTTTGAGGCATTATCATGGTTTGTCTCATATCTGGTGAGCAGTAATGAGCATAAGTTACACTACTTTGTTCAAGGACTTAAGACGGAGATTCTTGAAGGTGTTATAATATCAGTAACTCAACATGTGGATTATTCAAATGTGGTATCAAGAGCTTTGGACATCGAAGAAATTAAGAATCAGATCTCGAAGCAAGACAACTCTGTTGCAAGAATTCAGTTATATGAATGGAATGAAGCGGGTACATCCGGTGGAATTAAGAGGACGCGTGATGATGAAGACCAGTATGCAAAGGGCAGGCATGCGCGAAATGATTTAGATACTACTTAGGTTAATGTTCTTCGTGTTGGATCGTTTCTTAAGTGTCAAATGAACCATCATGGTGAGTGTAGAGCTAGTGCAGGGCAATGTTTCAAGTGCAGCAAGATGGGACATTTGGTCAAAAACTGTCTAATGTTAGGAAGGAAACTAGCAAAAGTTGTAGCAAAGTGACTTCAATCTTAGTAGACGCGAGTGAAAAGTGTGTCTGTGGGGTCGTATAAGTGAGCGGTGTGTTACACAGTGTCTGTAATTTATGTTATTGTTTCGAATTTGGGATCAAGATTTGGTAATCGGAACCATTAAGGATGTAATGCAAGTGTTATTTCTACAAGTTTTCTTTTGTCATAGTTATGATTTGGTTGTTGAATTAAGAAAGTGCTTACATTTAGCTAAATTTCGTGGACAAAATTTATATAAGGAGGGAGAAATGTAACACCCCAAATTTTTATATTGGAATTTAATAAGAATAATTGAAAAGTAATTAAGGATATATGGAATAATTGAAAAATTGTTAGGGTATTACCAAAGACGTAATTGTCAATTATTATCAAGGGTTATTTGACTTAAATCAGAAATTTGAAATTGGTTTGAGAATAATTTAATTAAATGAAGGATTTAATTAAATTATTAAAGTGGAAGTTATTGATGATAATTATGATTAATTTGGAAGGAGAATTATTAAGGGAACTTAAATTAAAATGTTAGAAAGCGTGATTAATTAAAGATTAAATGATGATTAATTGAGGAATTGGAAATAAAGAAAAGTTTAAATAGGATTTGGAGGAGAAAACCGGTTCTGTTGGTTGTGTTTTGGTCTGGTTCGTGTTTGTTTGGGCTGTTTTTTTGGTTCTAATTGAAGAAAAGGAATGGCCTTCGGCCATTTCCTTCTACGAGAGAGAACGAATCGGGGGAGGGAGAGGAAATCGAGAGCGAGATTGGGTGCCCGCAGGTGGCGTTCGCGACGGCGTGGTGAGCTTCTTTGCGGCGCGGGACGGCTACTGCGGTGCTGTCCGACGTCCAAGCGTGCGGGTGCGAGCGAAGCAAAGTATGGGTCCCAGCTAGGGCTCGCGAATCGGGGTTCCCGCGGCGTGGTTTTTTCGGTGATTGTTGTGGTATGTTGGTCAATTTCTTCCTCCTCTTCCATTTTCTGTTGATCGGACGTTGGCAATGGCGATTCACGGTGGCAAGGCTGAGCGTCAGTTCGCGATGGGCTTGCGGTCTAGCTCGCGGTCTAGTTCAATCCGATCTATTCCTTTATTTTCTTGTCTGATCGCTTGGAAGGGAGCTGAAAGGCAGAGGCGTAGAGGCCCGATCCGAAGAATCTGCACCATCACTTGAATTGTGGGATAATCTTTTGTGCATTTCAAACCTAGTCTTTTGGGTATAAATTTGGAAGATTGTGTGAGTGAACTGGTGATTTCAGAATGGCCGCATGGGCTGCACCTCTTCTGTATATTGCAGTTAGGTCTTCTCCATGTGGTATGGTGAATTACTCTCCAATGTTGTTATGTGATTGTTCCCTATTTGTGGTAACTCATGGTTTTCTCCTCTGTTGTGCTCAGTCCTGTTGAGGGACATTGCTATGGAAAATGGCAGAGATGAAGAGAAGGCAGTGGCGTTTTGGACATAGGGTTGTGAACTGCTACCCCTCTCAGGTGTGCTTCAGGTAACAGAGGCTTTCTCTATGTGTTGTTAGTCTACTAACGTGTTGGGATTTATGTTCTTATTGGATTTTGAATGTTGATACATGTGGATAATGCCCTGTTGATATTATCTTGGAGATGTTCTCTATTGGATTTTGGTTGTGCAAATTGGATATATGCTCTGTTAATTACTACAATGTGAAGAGGTTTTTTTGTGGGTGAAGTAGATGGGTTCTCTGTTAAGACTTGGATTATTCTGTTGGTTTAATATTGTGTTCTATTTATCGTTGGCTGCTGCTTTATGGGTATGGTTGAGAAATCATATTCTGTAATTGTTTTGATTAATGCTGAACATGGATGTATGATTGAAGTATGAATATAGTTCTCTGCTATTATTTAGTTAGGATAAAAGATAATGAAATGTGTTGGTTGCTGTTTTGAATTGAGGACAAGAATCTGCTGTTGTTTGGGACATGTTTAGGATTTGGTTATGCTCTGTTTAGTTAAGCTTGGGGAAACTCCACTGTGATTATTCAATTTTGGATTGTATAAATTGTTTAGAGATTGAGTATTAATGTGGATTAAGCAATTCTATAACATAACGATTGAGAATTAATGATATTGAATTATTGAAGATAATGGACTGTGGTAACCAGTGAATTGTTCTATGAAATGAGTTGTTAATCTGCAGCTTTGGTTATGGCTTGACACTATTGAGTTGCATTGTTCTGATAAATGTGCCTAGCTATTCATGTCAGTTACTAATGGATGGACATGTTCATGGATGGTATTATGTTGGTTTGGGTTCAATCCGTTAATAGATAAATATATTATGATATCTGGATTAAGTCGTTGTATGTTCGCTAGGTTAACAAATGTTGTTGCTGCATGCTCTGTTTGGATATTAATATTGAGTGTTGGTCTTTTGGGATATTCGTGGGTTTCTAGAATTATTACGCGGCTAGTTAAAAATTAGATTATGGAACTAAGTAATGAATAAGAACTAAAGATAGAAAAAGACATTGAAATTAATAACTTGATTAATTGATTAAATTAATGATTAAGTGTTATCAAATTGTGAAGGATACTAAAAATGAAAGAAAAAGGATAATGAATAAGCGTCGACACTTTAAGCAATCGAGGTAAGTGATATGCAAGTGTTTTGGTCTTCTGGCCCTACATCGCAAGATTAGGAGATGTATGTTTCGTTGCTTACCGCTTTTTAAGCATGTTTTGTGTTTACAGTTTTCAATGCACGTTTCGTTGTTTACAATTTATTAGTATATGATTAAGCACGCTTTGTGTTTACAGTTTT
>CM039477.1:12116708-12224764 GCA_022433065.1 Begonia loranthoides | reverse complement strand
CCATTAGTCTAGTTGTTTAAACATACTCGGTTAAGGTTTTAGTTAACACAGATATCCGTCAGTAGTAATGACAGAACAATATATGCATTGAAGGAAGGAAATGACAATTTATAATAAACACAATGATATTTGAACTAAATACAGTAGGACAATATTCACTAAGCGTTATAGCAAGTAAAATAGTAAAGTGTCTCTGTCAAAGAAACTCTGAACTAGTTCCTAATTCGCATAACTTTCTTCCTAACTACAGGGCTTAACAAAGATTATCATCCAGCAACAAGCATTCATTACTTTTCTAAGCATTTTATCGGTATTTGCAGTAAAGGAATAGCAGAAATTAAATCTACAAAATATAAACAAAGGGAAATAACAACAGTAAATCATCCAAGGAAACCGACACTACTCACACACACCACTTGTGGGTAGGGATTTGACAGCTAAGACACACCCAATTCCTTACCCTAATTGAAGAACCCAACTCACGGACAACAGACTCCACAGCACATCCTCAGCTCACGGTCAGCACCCTCCAGCAACACCACAACTTGTAGAGACTCAATTCACTCACGTAACACTTAGGAGAATTCACACAGAACACTCACCCTCAAAGAGGACCCTTGCTCTCAGTGGAAGTTCTCTGTTTTGCTCGGGAGAAAAACAAAGCAGAGGGAGAATGTTAGTAGGGAAAGGCGTAACTTGACGATTAAGGGGAGAAGGTTGACCTGGAGGCGACATACATACTCTGAACGGATAGAGGAGGCATGGGACGATGTAGTCTGGGCATGGGGATGCATCCTCGTGTCTGGGAAAATAATGTCTAAACGACAAATGTCTATTATTTTAAACCCTAATTTGATGTAGGTCAATGGTGTTTCGGACGCGAGGGTTTGTCTTGGCCTCGTCCGCATCCGTTCGAAAGTCACTATTCCTAAGGCAGAATTGCACATCTGGACGAAGGTGGCGTCCGCATTTAAGCGTCCGTGTTCGTCCAAAAGTGTCCAAAAATCGGACAGATTCAAAACAACTGTGTTTGCATCCGTCCGCCTTCATCCACATTGTCTAAAATTGTCATTCAGACAAAGGAAGGAGTCCACATATAGCATCCGCATGTGTCTGAAACTGTGTTGGAATTAGATAGATTCAAAATGCCCGCATCCGTATGCATCCGCCTTCATTCGGGCTCGTCCAAAACTTTGTAAAACATGCGAAGTCAGGACGTGAAATCGCATTCTGAGTCATCCCAAAGTGCTGGGATGACATTCCACACATTTGAGGACGACATTTCTCGTCCTCGAGTCATCCGCATGCGTCCAAACTTGCCCAGAACTAGCTTTTCTTCACATTTTCCTACTTAATTTTCATCTCAACTAATTTCCCCATAAATACACGTCACAATTTCACACATATAGATATGCAATGTAATATGTTAATCATCCCGTGATTTAAGAACATCGCATATACAGGGAAAACGATATTGAGGTATTACAATCCTCCCTCTTATATAAATTTTGTCTTCAAAATTAACATGTTCAGGTTAAACATGATTAACATGAATGTATTCTAATCTAATTACACATGCTCAGGTTTAGTAGATTGTATTCTAATCTACTGACACATGCTCAGGTTTAGTAGATTGTGTTCTAATATAATTACACATACTTAGGTTTAGTAGACTATAATTTAGAAGACACTAACATTACATTTCAGGACACGATAGCAGGGTAAAGCAATATGAAACTATCACTTCAGAAGGAAAGATAAAAACATATATTCATAAGTCTGCATCATAGTCAATGAAACTCTTAGTTCATTTACATTTTTTCATTATTCTTTCATCCTCTCTATCATTCTCTAATAAAGTAACTGTAGAAGTTACAATAAAGGAAATTACGGTAAGGAAATTATAGGAAAAGACAATATACAGAATATCAACAAAGGAATTCTACACTACTCAGATTAATTGATTACTTGGTTAAGAATGCTCGAATTGGTTAGAACTAATTAGTTAATTAACGTGCTAGTATTTTATTAGTTAATTAATTAAACATGCTAATTAAACATGTCATAACTTAGTTAATTAACATGCTAATATTACATGTTATGCTACTATTACATGCTAATATCCTAGTTAATTACATGCTCACTTTTGTACTAGTTAATGAAGCATACTCAAATTAGTCATTGTTAACGTTAATTAGTCAATTAGACATACTCGGATTAAACATGCTCAACTTAATTAATTACAATTATTATCCTAGATGATTAAAGATGCATTTATTCTAATTAAACATGTTTAGTTACTAACATACTCATAATTCAATTATAATTCTAGTTAATTAAGCATGCTACCATTAGTCTAGTTGTTTAAACATACTTGGTTAAGGTTTTAGTTAACACATAGATATCACTCAATAGTAATGACAGAACAATATATGCATTGAAGGAAGGAAATGATATTTTATAATTAACACAATGATATTTAAACTAAATACAGTAGGACAATATTTACTAAGCATTACAGCAAGTAAAACAGTAAAGTGTCTCCCTTAAAGAAACTCTGAACTAGTTCCTAATTAGCTTAACTTTCTTCCTAACAATAGGGCTTACAAAGATTATCATCCAGTAGCAAGCATTCATCAAGCATTCGTTACTTTCCTAAGCATTTCATCGGTATTTGGAGTAAAGGAATAGCATAAATTAAATCTATAGAATATCAACAAAGGGAAATAACAACAGTAAATCATCTAATGAAACCGACACTACTCACGCACTCTACTTGTGGGTAGGGCTTTGACAACCAAGACACACTCAATTCCTTACCCTAATTGATGAACCCAACTCACGGACAGTAGACTCCACAGCACACCCTTAGCTCACGGTCAGCACCCTCCCGCAACACCACAGTTTGCAGAGCCTCACTTCATCCACGTAACACTTAGGAGAATTCACACAGAACCCTTACACTAACAGAGGACCCTTTAATGTGGACCAAGTGGGCCATGGGCAACCTAGTGCGATATTGTCCGCTTTGGGTCAAGGTCTCCCCGTCCATACCCGCACAGATTTGTTCTGGGGGCGGACCCTCTGAAGAGAGCCCAAGCCCCAAAAGGCCTCGCAATGGGTGAAGCACCACCTCCCACTTAAGTGCAACCAGTCCAGTTGTCCCAAGTCCGCGCCCTCGCGGACGAATGCGTTGCGGACACATCGGACTTAGCTAGCTCTGATACTATATGATGTGCACCAAGTGGGCCATGGGCAACCCAATGCGATATTGTCCGCTTTGGGCCGGGGTCTCCCCCGTCCATACCCGCATGGATTTGTTCTGGGGGCGGACCCTCCGAAGAGAGCCCAAGCCCCAAAAGGCCTCGCAATGGGTGAAGCACCACCTCCCACTTAAGTGCGACCAGTCCAATTGTCCCAAATCCGATGTGGGATGGCAAAGGCGCTACATCACCCTCCCAATGATGTGCTCCAGATTACAAGGAACACTTAGAAATAGTCGGCTAGTCAATACTCCGATCAAACTGTCCGACAAACTTCAAACGAATATAACTTCCAAACCCCAAGAGATCAAGAACTGAATTTTGGAGGACTTTATTACATCAAACTCAGATTCAACATATCAAAATTTCAGTTTCAAAGCCCTTCGGAATCTCCAGTTATAGCAAATTAAAGATGACCCCGAAATTCGGGTTTTCCCGGAACAGATCTGGTGACCCGAAAAGAAATGGCAAGAACTCAGCAAGCATACGACCAATTAACACCAATTTTGGAGGATATAACCCTGACAAATTGAAGAATACTTCTGCCAAAAATGGGCGCAAAAGGACGCTCACAAGGTCGTCGAAATCCAGTAACAATCAAAAAATTCAGAACAGAAAAATCACAGAACAGTTTACTCGGCTAGTGAGAATTGATCATTCATAGCTATCTTGAACGAATCTTTAATCTTAAACAACCTCAAATATCACGAATACCCTGTGAACAATAAGAAATTCCAAGAACACCAAGAAACCCTTTTGATATTACAGCAAGAAAAACAAGAAAATAAACTCAAAGAGTAGGCACACCTTCAATGGGAGAGGGGGCGACTATGATTGGCCTTACCGAACGAAAAAGCTCTCTCCAAGGGGGTTGAAACTGTTTCTACCTCCACTCCTCAGTGACCACTACAAGGATAGAGTGGTTTGGAAGAGATAGCAGCACTTCAACTCGATCAAGAAGTCACAAGAAGACTGAGTTAAGGCAAGATGGGGAATTGGCCAAAGGAGAGGGAGCTCCCACAGTTTTCTTCACACCAAAAGGAGCTAGGTTTTAAATTTTCTTTCAAATGTAATCTTCGTTCTTGCTTGTCTTAGAGGGGACTAAATACCCTCTAGGGGCTTTATAACAAAAAGGACAAAATTGCCCTAAAATGAAATGACAAAAATGACCTCAAAATTAAACTCACTAAATAATTCCGTGGTTGGATTTGTGCCTCTGAAAATTGGACGTTGGACATAGCAAACAAACACCAAATGCAACGCCTAATACCATTTTAGAAAGCTCTATGTGTTGGCTACAAAATGTATGAAGGACTAAATGTGAAAGGAAGTCTTCCCAATTGCCAAAATTGACCTTGAACACCCGGTGGTCAGATTTTAGACGGAAAAAGAAAGCCCACAATTTCTTCTATGATAAGCATGATATCCACTAGTCCAAATGCACCAAATCCTCTTTGTGAAATTGATCAAAACTCTCCTCCAAGTTGGCTAGAGAAGAAACACCTACAAAATAAATAAAAAGTTAGAAAATAAAGGAGCCCCTGGCTCGGGCTCAGGTGACGGGACCTTGGGGCACATCACCCTTGCTCTCTGCGGAAGTTCTCTCTTTTGCTCGGGAGAAAAATAAAGTAGAGGGTGAATGGCAATAGGGAAAGGCGTAACTTGACGATTAAGGGGAGAAGGCTGACCTGGAGGAGACATACGTACTCTGAATGAGATGGAGGAGGCGTTGGTCGACGTGGTCTGGGCATGGGGAGGCGTCCTCGTGTCTGGTAAAATAATGGCTAAACGACAAACTTCTATCATTTTAAACCCTAATTTCACGCAGGTCTAGGGTGTTTCGGACGCGAGGGTTTGTCTTGGCCTCATCCATATGCGTCCAAACGTCTCTATTCCTAAGGCAGAATTGCACATCCGGTTGATGGATGGCGTCCGCATTCAAGCATCCGCGTTCGTCTGAAAGTATCCAGAAATCAGTCAGATTCAAAACGACCGTGTCCACATATGTCCGCCATCATCCGTATCATCCGAAACTGTCATCCAGATGAAGGAAGGAGTCCACATATAGCTTTCACACACGTCTGAAACTGTCTTGGAATTGGACAGATTCAAAATGCCCATGATCGCATGCATCCGCCTTCGTCCGGGCTCGTTTGAAACTTCGCAATACAGGTGAAGTAAGGACGTAAAATCACGTCTTGAGTCATCCCAAAGTGTTGGGAAGACATTTCACGCATTTGCAGATGACATTTCTCGTCTTCGAGACGTCTGCATGTGTCCGAACTTACGCAGAACAGCCTTTTCTTCACATTTTCCTACTTAATTTTCATCCCAACATAATTTCCCCATAAATACACATCACAATTTAACACGTATACATATGCAATGTAATATGTTAATCATCCTATGATTTAATTACATTGCGTATACAGGGAATATGATATCAGGGAATTACAATGTCCATAACAATCAGATTAGCATGGAATTCCTCACCGTTTATTTGAACTGCATAATCTTCCAAAATACCGTTAGCAGCCATATAGTCTCCAGAAGGTATGAGTACTCTATACTCATTCTTCAAAATACCAGGGGAATAATTTGCCTTTGCGCAAAATTGGGTCGAGATAAATGACTGAGTAGCCCTAGTATCAAATAAAGTGTATGCGCCACATTATTAACATATATAGTACCTAGGGTGACTGATGTGCCCCAAGACCCCACCATCTGAGCAGAGCCATTATGCTCCTTGTTTATCTAATAAGTTATTATTTTGTAGGGGATACCAATTCATGGGAGTTTACAGAGGGAGTCACGTATGATGATAAGGAAGCTCCATGCTACATTCTCACATGGAGCCATGTAAACCAATCGGCTAGCTCCATTTTATCCCGGCTTGGAGAAGCTACATTGGATTGAAGCTCTTAAGGTTATTTGAGTGATATGTAATGTTACTCCATGTTAAGTCTATCATTTTTTGCGTCTTTGTTGCTAGTTATTTGGTTGGCAATTATTTGGGTAAATTTTAGTTCAATTTATGCTTGTAGGTTTGGAGGTGCTTGGTTTGCATGTAAATCGAGCCCTCATGCCCTATTTTTTTCTTTCTAAGGGCAATTTGATCTTTTCTTCTTGTATTATCATTAGAGGGTATTTAGTCCCCTCTAATGTAATTTTTGTAGCTAGTTTTGAAAACCCTAAAAGAAGAATCTTGGCTTTGTGCTTGAAGACTCGTGGAGCTTCTTCTCTCAGATTCCTTCACCCCTTTCAAATCAATCTACTTGTTCTAGCTAGGTCTCGAGTAGATTGATCTTTGCTACCTCTTCCAACAACTTTCCAGCTTTGTTGTGCTTGTGGCGTGGTGATAGAAGACTTAGCAAAACCCTGGTTTGGAGTGCCATTCTTGAAGTGGTCAAATCAGTTGCCCCTTTAACGTTGGAGGGTTAGCGAACCAAACCGGTTCTTTGTTCCGGTTCGTGGTGCTTTATAAAAAAGGTTTTTTTGTTTCTTGATTCTCTGGAGATAGCCCTCATTTGGTATTGATTTGGCATCGATTTTGTGTGCATTGGATCTCGTTCATTGAAGCTAAAAGTGGAAAGAAATCTTCACTATATATCTGTTATTTGTGGTTTCAGATTTGCATTTCGGATTGCAAAATCCACAACTCCGTTTGTACGTGTCCTATTATGCTAAAAACTGAGTGTGTTATTGTTATATTTATTGACTGATAGACCTGTAATTTTGAGACCAAAAGGGCGTATGCAAGGGAAGATATTGTTGTTCTAATTTCTTTGCTCGGAAACCGGATTTCAAAACCCTAATCCAAGTTTGACCTTCTCTGGATCATATCTCGCTTAGCTTAATGAATCATGCTGATTTTTAGACATGTTGCTATTTGAGTTGCTGACTACTAGCCCTATAAATTTGAGCCCTTAAGTCTATATGCATTTGAAGTTGTCCCAGTTCTAAATTCGTAGCTCGGGTTTGTGTCTCTAACCGATTATAGATTTGAGATATTATCCATCTAGAGTCTTGGAGTCTATAAGTGACCAACAAGGTTGTTTATTTAAGTTTAAAATTTTTTTAAGGTTACGAGGAACATATCATATAAAAGCATGTGAGTAACGACTTTATAACATCTGTGTGTACCCGATATAACTGTCGGTAGCTCCTCTTCTTCGTCATTTCCATATAATGAGAACACTCATAGAGCAACCCCACTAGATCCTCCTGCCGAGGATGGAAAATGTCTCGTGACATGCTCGGGCTTTTCGCACTTGAAACACCCTCCTAAGCCAATTCTACACTGCCCGTGATGGTTCTTCTGACATTTAGGGCACTGGTTGGGTGGAACAATAGTTGCTTCAACCATGAGACGCTTATCATGGCCCAGCTGCATCTCGTTCCCAGGTGACCTCTTCACCCCACGGTTCGTTGGTGGAGCACCATGCTACTGTAAGCTCTGGTTGTTTCGCCAGACCCTTTGACATACCTCTCGTTGTCTTGCCGCAATTATCTCAACATCCTCTGCATCAAGTGCCCTAGCCACAATATGTGCATAAGAGACAACTCTTATACCAGTCAGCCAGACTGTAACATCCCGTAACTTTTTTTGTATCAAAATTTTCTTTTCTTTAAAACCATTGTGTGATAGAAAAACCAGAGTAACATACAACGGAAGTCTGAATCGTATGAAACACAGAGTAAACATACAGCGGAAGTCTTTTACAATTTAACACCACAAACCAATAGGTTCAAAAACTATTTCAACAAGTATCATTAAAACATTTATTTAAATTCAATTTAAAGCTAATAATACCTAAAACACTTAAAATAATTTAAATATATTTATTCAAATTTCTTGAGCCATAACCACAAGGTCAATGTAACGACCTGAATTTTTGTAAATCCTTTGAAATGTGTTAAAGTTTAAAATTTTTGCTAAGGCCTTTGAAATCTCTTAAAAACAAATATCAGAGTGCGACGCTAAAATGGATCGCTAATGACCTTTTGCTAAACTCATTATGAAAGCAAATTAATAAAATGCGGAAACATAAATAAATAGTTTAAGGAAGAACTACTAAACAATTGAAATATTGCGTTTAATAAATGAAACTGACAATTTAAATATCATTAAATTACAACTGTTTACTCATTTTTCTCTTTGTCTGGCACGCCATGAGTCTTGCACATGCAAATCCCTTCACCCCTGCTTTTATCTAATTATTGTCTTTCGCCTTTACTCCCAAGTCTGTGCGTTCCTTTTCACGTACACGTACCTACACCTACACCACAAGCAACTATAAGCCCAAAGAGGCTTAGCAAGGAAAAAGGGTTATGCAATGCATGAAATGCCTCTCTTTTAGTCCATTCTGGTAAGCCATTCATTCAATTATTACCCTACTAGCCATTCATTCATTCGTCAAGCTAGTCTCCTGTGTGCATCCTTGATGCCAGACTACAACTAGCCTCCTATGTGCATACTATTTTGCCAGGCTTCATTCGTCGAGCTAGTCTCCTGTGTGCATCCTTGATACCAAACTACAACTAGCCTCCTATGTGCATACTATTTTCCAGGCTAGAAACTAGTCTCCGGTGTGCATACTAGCTGCCAGGCTACACTAGTGATAGGTCCCAAATTAGAGTTGTGCAAAATTAACGAATCTGTCAATCGGCTATATGAAAATCCAGTCTTCAGTTTTAAATCAGGAATAACTTCACTTGCATAAAGACTTAAGTGCTCAAATTTATAGGTTTAATAAACCACAATCCAGATAATATTGTATCAAAAATTCAGCTTCAAACTCGTCTTATTCACGGAGATACACTACAAACAAAATTGCCCAAATCTGGAAATTGGTTAATACAAATTCCAAGCTTCAATTTTAAAACGCACATAACATCAAATGCATATATCCTTTTGAACTTAAATTTCTATGGCTGTTAAACAACAAATCCAAGAGTAATGAGACAAATTTTCAGCTTAAGATTCAACACGACCAGCAAGAAATGCACCAAAGGACACAGACCACAAATTAGGGTTTCCTTACTTGGATTCTGGACAACAAAAATAAAATGGCAATATCTTTTGATGCATACAATATTTCGACTCCAAATTCACAAGACCAGCAGCCAACAACTATAAAAAGAATGCTTCCAATTTCCAGCAAAAAGAGCACGCACAAAGGGAGTTGTGCGTGCTGCACTCAGAACCGCCAATCTGAAGCTGAAGATTCTAGATTTGCAGAGTAATTTTCTTTCCTTTCTTTCCTCAACCAAACGACGTCCAAATCACATAAAATCCATGCAAAATTAACACCAATCCAATATTCTTTCTAGAGAATCAAAAAAAGGATTACCTTCTTCAATAAGTAGCCACGAATAGAGAGAATGAACCAAGCTGGTCCGCTGTCCTTCAACAGAAAAGGGGCGAGAATCGGCCTATCCAAAAGATGGCACTCCAATAAGGGGGTTAGCTTGATCTTCTACTACCACATCACACACACAACCACACTAGGGGATTGCTGGAAGAAGTAGCACTTATCAACCTATCCAAGAACTGGCAAGAACAATAGGTTGATTGGAGAAGAGAGAATGGCCGAGAGGGGAGAGGCTCACAGTTCTTCAAGAGAAAGCACACGGGTAATCACAAATTTAGGGTTTCAAAATCACGTTCCAAAATGCATTAGAGGGGATTAAATACTCTCTAATGACCTTACAAAAGAAAAAGACGAAAAGACCCTTAAAATGCAAACTAGGGCATGAGGGCTCGGTTTACATGCAAACCGCGCACTTCTCAAAAATGCCAACTAACAAAAGAAAAATCTAGAAATCCCACAATGAAATCCCACACAACATCCGGTATTAAAACATAAAAATGTAACAAATAAATTCTCAAATGACCTTCAAAATCTTCAATCGAAAGTGTCTCCTTGAAACCAAGGAGAAATAGAGCTAGCCGATTAACTTGCATGGCTCCACGTGAGGATGTTGCGCGAAACTTCCTTATCTTCATGCGTTGGTGCCCCCATGAATCCCAATGAATGATTGTTCCCTACAAAATAAGAAAAATGTTAGAAATCAAAGGAGCCCTTGGCGTGACTCAGGTGACAGGATCTTAGGACACATCAACTACCCTCCTGTGTGCATACTAGCTGCCAGACTAGACCCGTCCACCCTATTAGTCTATCATTCATTCTTACATTTTCCTCACTCATGCATGCATCCTATTCTTTTCTATTAACATGATGCATGAACATACATTCTTAACCTATCGTGATGCATGATGCTTCATAATGTTCATAATAATTGAATTGCGCATTGAAGTAAAAGTAACTTTAATTGAAATGGCGCATAGAAAGAAAAATAATTGAAAGCGCACCACACAAAACAATTTTAATATAGAATGGGAAATGGCGAGGCAGGTAAAGAAGGCTAAATAAAAAAACCAACGAACATTAAGGAAACAATTACCATGTAACTAGACAGTAAGGATACGTGCATTTGAACTCAAGATATTAACATGCTCATCTAATTAGTTATTTACTCTAGTTACTTAGCATGCTGAAAAAGATAAGATAAATATTCTAGTTCTTTAGCCTAGTTAATTTCTTAGTCGATTTACACGCTCATATGTACATGTTTAAGTTGATCATTATTAAGTTAATTAGCATGTTTGAGTCTAGCTAATTAATCAAGCTTATTAACATGCTGCTAATTGGTTTATACATGCTAGTTAATTAATTTAAACATGCTAGTTAATCAATCCAACATGTTGGTTAATTAGCTAAACATGCTACTAGTTGCTTATTAGTAAATTTACATGCTAATTACAATCACATGGTATAACCTAGTTAGTTTGAACATGCTATTTGTATATGCTACTTACTTACCCTAATTAATTACATGCTCAATAAGAAGTCGCCAATTGGTCAACCAAATTACCCAACATGCTTGTTAGATGGTTAAACATGTTTAAGGCAATTCATTTACTAATTATCATGCTCAAGATTACTAACGACTACACATGATTAAGTTAACTAATCATGCTCATGAAAGTAGTAATCTAATTAGGTTAGACATGCGTAACCAGTTAATTAAGCATACTGAACTAGTTAATTAAGCTCATTAATTAAACTAGTTGACTAAGCATACGCAAGTCAATTAAACATGCTAATTGGCTAAGTGTGCTAGTATTAGTCGTTGTAATCTAGTTACCCTAACACATTTGATTAATTACTTAATCATCATGCTTATAATGAACATGCCTAAGTAGTTAACAGGTAATATCATTCAAGGAAGTGGTTAACAACTATTAGCTAAGCATTAGTTAAACATGCTCGGTTCGTTATTTAACAACTAAATAATAGTTAAACTAATAAATTAACATACTCACACAATAAACAACATGTAAGGAGATAAGCAACAAGAATAAAAGTAACACAACATATAAAACTCTAAACTCATTCATAAACTTCACATCAGACTTCACATAACCACTTAGCACTTACTTGTTCCACTTTCATTTCAATCGTCTCTATCACTATCAATTGCAGGGAACTAACACAACGATAAGGGAGCTCACAGAGCTAACAGCAACCCAGGACATAATTAACCATCAAGGAAATGAAGCAATTGATATCAAAATCAGCAATACTCTACGAAACACTAACAATTTCTACTCTGTCTAGAATATCTACAGCAACAAACCAACCAGGAACATACAACAGGAATTCATGGAACACTATCATCCTACAAAGCATTAGTAAAACTAACAACTACCAACACTAACATTAAACATTACCAAGAACTAATGTAACAATCACGCACCCATATTGTGGTGTAGGGCCTCCAAATGGCTAAGACACCCCAAATTCCTTACCAATTTGAATAACACTCAAAACAGGGACAAATCTCCTAGGTCACGGTTCCAGCAGCTCTAACAAGGCAACAGCTCCAGTTCAGCTCACTCACTCGTCACACACCCTCACTCACTGGAACACTCTTCTCACACTTCGCTCACCAAACACTTAACACACTCCCTCACCCACTCACAGCAGCTCACTCACCAGGGAGGGAGAGCTCTCACGCAGTGGAATGGAATGAAAATGAAGAAGAATGGAGAGAGAGAGAGGTTATTACCTGGAAGAGGGGAAGGGGGACACCATCATTACTCCAGGCCAGCTATGGCATAGAAGGGGGGAGGTCGATCATGTCAGCTATCCCGCGATTTTGTCGATTTCCCATCATTTTCTTTCTATTTTATTCGTAGGTTCTAGGCTAATTCGGACAAGTGCAGTTGCATAGGTCTCTTCCGCATTCATCCACAAGGCTAAAATATCATAGGCTAAAACGAGGCTTCAAACGGGAGAATGAGTCCCCATCCTGTCCGTACCGCCCACAGGTGGCTTGCGAATGCTGAATCGCGTCAGCACGTGGCTTCCGTGTGTCGTCCAAAAGTGTCCATAAAATCGAACAGAGGCAAATTGGACGATGCTTCCCTTCGTCCACAGTCATCCACCATCATCCGAAGGTGTCCAGGATTTGGACAGAGGCGATGCGGACGCAGCCTTCCTCGTTCGCATCGTCTGCAACCTCATCCGCAAGTGTCCAGAGATTGGGACAGAGGAAATTCAAACTAGGCTACTCCTCATCCGCACTAATCCAGACTCGTCCGAAAGTCCGCGAAATAGTGCAGTCAGGACGTAGAATCACATCCTAAGTCGTCCCAACCCTTTTAGTGTGTGTGCAATGTATTTACAGACGATACCTCTCGTCCGCAGTGTCATCCGCAGGGGTCCAAAAATGCCCTAGACAACGTTTCCTTACGTTTTCCTCACTTAACTCTTATTCCATAACATCTTCCCCATAATTACACGTCACAATTAACGCGTAAAAATATGCAATTCAATATCCCCATACTCCCAGCACTTCAATTACATCATGTATACGGGGAAAACGTTATAAAAAATATCCTCACAACTTAACGCTCCGAACACGCCTTGGTAATACCCCTATGGTCAACCCACTTAAAAGTCGGGGTATTATAGTTAATGTCGCCAACAACACAATTGGCCACATAACAACACTCCATCAGCTACGTCCATTAACAACTTTATCCAATCATCAACTCCTTACCTACATCAACGGAACCTAACTATGAGCCTAAAGCTCAGTACTTGGTATAAACATAAAACACATACAATTTCTGTAACATCGTATACAGTTTTCTGTTGCTTTTCATGTCTTTTTCTATTATTTAATTTGTTTATGTATTCCGTTATGCACCAGACGTATCCAACTGGACCACACAAACATCCGTTTATTTATCTTGATTTCTATGTCGAGCGTATCCAACCAGTCCACAGCTATTTACTTATCTTTGGTTTCTATGCCGGGCATAACTAATCGGTCCACAGCTGTTTACTTATCTTTGGTTTCTGTGCTGGGCGTAACTAATCAGTCCACAAAAAAAACTATTTACATTCATTTCATTTTCGTATACTTTGATTTCTGTGTCGAGCGTAACCAACTAGACCATAGTTGTTTATGTATATTCCATTTTTGTGTACTTTAAGATTCCAAGTCTTAACGTTGTCATGCACATACAATCCTATCTAACGTGTTTCTTAATCATATCCTTAAAACGTGATTCATCCTAACTAAGGAACTGAACTTAAATCTATAAACATACATTTCATAACAATCAATTAAAAAAATAGTAAACACCTCCTGATTCTAGTGATGTAGGCCCTTTCAGACAAACCATATGCAGTACCACGTACTTGAATCCTTAGCTTTAATGGGTTAGCACTATATTGTCCTTCATGAAACCTATTCACAATTGACACATATTACATTAATAATAATTCTACAACTAATGTGTAGGACTTTATTCCTTAAGTTTATTCCCTAACTTATCATCTATCTAATAATTCTACACGATGAAACTCATTCATCATAAACATTAAGCCCACCTATCAATGTTTATCCATCACACATTTTCTTCAATTCGTGAATAACCATCCAAAACTCAAACTCTAGCCTTTTCACATGTTTGAGCTCTAACTACAATATGACTAAGTTTATTCTTTTGTTTATTGAACCATTCCTATCAATAACATGCTATCATCTTCTCAATTTACCAAAGCAGTAACATGGACCACACTAACCAACCTCACCCAATATAATTCAGAACCTAACCCATGCCATATAGCCCAGAACCTATTTTCCATTTCCATTACAAATAACATGTAAACTAATATTTCCAACTCCTATGATCAATTATCAATAACAGAGCCAAGCATGTTGCTTACCAGAAGACATACAAACTATAGAAATACATAAACCCAACAAACCTTCTCGGCCATGCAACTTCTCTTCCTCTCAGACTTCTTCTTTCATAAACTCAAGAAACCTTCACGAAATGTTGCATCCTCACAACAACAGACTATCACTCTTACGGTCTCACTCTCTAATTATCTCCAAAATATTCATTACAGAATCCTTCCACAAATATTTTAGTCACAGTTTCTCATGCTCATCACTCTGTTATTCACACACACAACATTTCCCTCACAAACGTCCTCACTTTCCATCACAAATAATCCATAGATCAACCCTTCAGACCCTCAAATTGCCTCTATCCCTTTAGTTTCTCTCTCAAACCATTTCAGCAGAGTAACCTTAACCCTCTCCTCTCAGTGAATCATTGCTGCCATCGTCTCTATTTATAGGCAGCCATAGATGACTCTTCAGCGTCCATCCGCGTGAAGCCAGAAAGCCAAGAGTTGGCAACTCATCAATGATCAACAACTCTTTGATGTCCAAATGCATATATCGTCATTCCTTTCAACTTCAGACGTGTTTGACAATGTCACCTACGATTCCAAGCATTGGTTAAACCTTCTAAATGATGTTCAATAAATGGCGGATGATCATGCCGATCGTTTTTCTCTATGGCGACCAACCGCCATCCATCCTTCAGAAAACTATACATTTTCACGTTCGTCGATCAACGCTGATCGATCGACACCTCGTCGATCGACCACTCCGATCGACCGCTGATTCCAAATGCTTGAAATCGTTTAATTCTCCAGATTACTTCCTTAGCGTGACACCTATATATGTATATACTATATATATATATAATTACCCTTAATCAACATAATTCACTGTTTCAAATATCCAAACCTCAATTTATACCAAATGTTTCACCATTCCTTCTTCACATTATCCTTCATTAAATCCAATATACCCTAAAATATTATAAATCTTATACCTTCAACCGTATTATATCTAAGTATATTTTCTCTTACTAAATTCTGCTGACTGTCGATCTAATTGATATCATTCAATCTAACTCAAAATATCACCAAATAATTTTCCAATTGACTTCAATTCTTCCCACAAGCTAATTATAAACATAACGGGGTATCATAATTCACTAATTCCAAATGCATTTCTGTTGACTAATATCTTTACTTGTCCAACTCCTCTCCTATCATCCTCCAAATTATCACTTGAGCTATGCCTCAGCTTAACAAAAATTTGGGATATTACACTAACACCCCTTAAGATCTCCACTTTAAGTCCTTGGATGAAATGTTGGACCTTGTGTCCATTATCAGCCAACAAATGTGGAGCAAACTTTGACAATGACTCAAATCTCCGTATGTACTCAGATACATTCCTCGTCTGGCATAGTCTCATAAACTCTGCTAATTTCTGATTCTAGATCGCATAGTTGAAGTATTTCTCATTGAACACATCATTGAAATCCTCCCATGTAAGAGTCCTGATATTCAGCGCCATTTTCATAGAATCCTACAAGAATTGTTCATCGTGGATCAGTAGGTAAGTAGCACACTTCACCTTTTCAGTTTTTCGTATATCAGCGTATTCAAACATCTTTTCCAGAGAGCGTATCCATTCTTCCGCTCCCGTGACATCAGAAATGTTGCCTTTAAAGCTAGGAGGTTTAAGTCGCTGGAACCCTTCCCAGCCGGCTTCTGTAGGTACCACGACAGCATGGTAGTTCCCGTTCCCATTACTGTTTTCATGTTCTATGAATCTCTCCATAAATTGGACTTATTATTCCATAAACTAAGATTGGCGTTCAACAACATCGACAATACTGGTAAGGGCCTCATTCCTCTCATTAGGAACCAATATATTATTTATCACTCTTCGTGCCATTTTAGAGTTCTCTACATTTCAAATTAGGGAACAATAAGTTAAGTGAACATAATTAATTTTTAAAGTAGAACTAAACTTATAATCGGAGGAGTATCCCATGATTAGCCTTGTGTTATCAACAGTCTACAGAACCAAGTTTGACTTAGTTAGGCTCTGATACCAACTATAACGACCTATTTTTATTTAAAACTATTTTTCTCTATTTTAAATTTTAGTGATATAAAATTTTTTTTGTTTAATTTATCCAAAACTCGTAAATCAGAGTAAGTAAATTCATTTGAAAACTTATATTGGAAAATTCTATTTAAAAACACGTCTGAGTAAAACGAGCGGAAATGAACGATAAATTTTCAAAACATAATTTTAATACTTCCAACAAAAGTCCATGGTTACAAAACGTTTAACACATTCAAAATAGGAAGTTAACTATTCGAAATGAGCAAAATTGTTTACATGAGCCACAACCAGTAGGTCGAACCCGGCTGATAACCCAAGAGCTCGTCCTGAAATGCCTCCTCTACAGCTTGCATGTCACATGTCTCATAATAATCACCTACATCATGGAGAAAACAATGAGCCTAACCCTCAGCAAGAATTAGAATGGAATGCAATGCAAATACTCATGCATGTTATACGATGCGTTATAGAAAAGAACATATCCTTTCTAGTATATCGAGAGAAAGAATACATCCTATGGTCATGTGGCTATTTTAACAACCCGATTTTTCATAAATCCTTCAAAACGAGTGGGAATTTGAAATTTTGCTAAGACCATTGAAATCTCTTTTGAAACAGATCAAAGTGCATCTAAACCGGATCGCTACCAACCCTTCTTTAAACTCATTTTGAAAACCAATTAATAAAATGTGAAAGCGTTATAAAATCATTTGTTTAAAGCATTGCAAAAACATAAATAATTTAATGAAAGAAACTACACAATTGAATATAATTTAATAAAACTTAATTCAATTACAACCATTTACTTTTTACTCCCTCTAGCCTGGCCACCCATGAGTCTCACGGGTGCAAATCCTTCATCCTTGCTTTTTATTATCTGTTCTTTGTTTTTGCATTGATTCCTAATTTCGTGCATTTGATTCACGAATACAAGTACTTATACCTACACCACAAGCGATTGTAAGCCTAAAGGCCTAGTAAGGAAAAAAGGTTTAATGCATCGTGATATGCCTCTCTTTAGTCCATTTGGGAATGGGGCCCACCCAGACCAATCATTTCATTAAGCCATTTATTCGTTCATTTCTTTACTTTCGTTCATTCATTCATTACTCGTACATCTAGCGGAAGATTGGAGGATTTCCTCTAGGTGGAATAGTGATTGGATCTAACCTTTTACTTGCAACTAGAACTCCCGTACCCTAAGAGGGAGTGGCTTCGACTAGTTGCAGACTAGACCCACTACCCATCTGCCCTTTAACTCCCCATTTCCTTCATTTTCTTAACGTTTTACCTCACTTATGTGTAAGTACCACCACCAATGTGGCACTCTCTATTAGTTCCTATTAGCATGATGCATGACCATACATTCTCAACCTATCATGATGCATGATGCTTTATAGAGTAACATTAATGGAAATTGAGGTGTGCATTGAAATAAAAGTAACTTAATTGAAATTGCGTATAGAATGAAATTGAAAGTGCACACATCAAAGAACAATTTGAATATAGAATTGTAATAACGAAGCACATAAGGAAATCAAACAACGAACAAACTTAATAGGGAAATGCAGAAATTGAAATAATGAAAACATGCTCGAAT
This sequence comes from Begonia loranthoides, assembly GCA_022433065.1. Classification (NCBI taxonomy): domain Eukaryota; kingdom Viridiplantae; phylum Streptophyta; class Magnoliopsida; order Cucurbitales; family Begoniaceae; genus Begonia; species Begonia loranthoides. Next base: position 12,206,533 of record CM039477.1, on the reverse strand, counting down.
TAATAGAACGCAATAATAATCGAAAGGGAAATCGAAACATACTATTAATTAACATGCTAATTATCTTAGTTAATTTCCTAGTCATTTTACATGCTCCCTACATTTATTATTCTAGGTAATTATTCTAATTAGTTATGTTAGGTAATTTACATGCTCAAGAGAGAACGATGATTAACATGCTTTTATTATAACCCATTAAACATGCTTTTAATAGTTCAATGGATTAAACATGCATAACTAGTTAATTAAACATGTTTAACTAGTCATATTCAAGTCTCGTTAATTATTAGTTAATTCACTCTAGATAATTACATGCTCAATGACTAATTAATTACTCTAGTTAATTAACATGCTCAACTTTTAATTAAGTTAATCAATCTAGTTAATTAACATGTTCTAAACGTGCTAACTCAAAATTAATGATAAGTTAGTTAATTAACATGTTTGTTTCATTAATTGTCCTAGTTAGTTAAATACTCTAATTAATTGTCATGCATCAAGAAATGATTAAGTTATTTAACATGCTCCCCTAGTTAATTGACATGCTCATCCAGTTAGTCAATCAACATGCTCAATGATTAGTTATTACTTAAACAGCTAGCAAAACATGCTTGAATCGATTATTTGAAGACTAGTTAATTAAACATGCTCAGGTCTACTTAGTTAATTAAACATGTTTGTAGCTAATAACTAACCAGAAAGTAAACAATAATGAAAATATAATGACTTGTAGTTAATAACAAAATAGCAAGTAAACATTTAAACACGACGTAGGACTCTTAGCTCATTTTTGGACTTCGCATAGCCATTTTTCATTCATTTGTTCCACTTTCATTTCAACCACCACTATCAATTGCAGGAATCAATTGCAGTAAAGGAAATACTTGCAGGAATTTAACAACAGTATGTATAAAATTTCAAGAGCTAACAAACAAAGGAGATAACAGAGCTAACAACCACAAAGGAAATCGAATAGCAAAGAGTCTACGGACTATCAAAGGAAATATCACAGAGCCACAATAACTACAGAGTACTAACAATCCATACTATCACCAACACAAGGAGTATTTACAGCAAGGAATCAACAAAGGAAAATACAATAGATAATCATGGAACTATCAACTAGAAACCAACTAACAACAATTAGCAGTAGGCATTTCAGGGACACTAACATAAAACTCACGTACTTTACTTTTGGTGTAGGGCCTCCACAGGCCAAAGATACCCCTATTTCCTTACCTAAATTGAAGAAAACTAACAGGGACAGCAGCACTCCCAGCCTCACAGTACTCCAGCTCACAGTAGCTCCCTCACTCACGTTTCACACTAAACTTACCCTAGCTAACCCATAGTTTTCCTTCCACTCAAACACTCACTCACTTGCAAGGAATTCACACGCAGGAAGGAAGTTTTCACTGGAAGCTCTCTCTCTCGCTCTCTAGAACTCCATATGCAAGAATGCAAATGACAGAGAAAGAAGGAGGACATTACCTGGAGGAGGGAAGGCAATTCATACCCTAGGGTGGTAGAGAGGAGGCGGCCATGGCAGGGGTAGGTCAGCTCCAGCAGGTGGGGGTCGTGGTCTATGGGTCGAGGATGGGGGAGAGTCATTCGGTGTCTGTCATGGGGTGTACTTATGGACTACACGACAAGATTTCATCATTTTAACTCTAATTTTTCGTAGGTCTAGGCTATTTCGAGCTAGTGCAGACGCACTGGTCTCATCCGCAGTCATCTGGAAGAACAAAATCTCGCAGGCAAACTCGCATTCTTGGACGAGGATTAGCATCCGATTTCAATCTGTACCATCCACAATTTAGATAGAGTCAAAACCACCCCATCCGCGAGCGTCTACCATCGTCCGACGTTGTAACACCTCGATATTTTTAAGTTGGATAACTATCGGAGTATTACCGAGTGTAGTCGTAGTGTTAAGTCGAAGTAACTTTCGTTATGTTTTTCCCATATACGTGATGTGATCGAAGTGTTGGTGTTTGGGGGATATTACATTGCGTATTTATACGTGTCACCTTATGATGTGTATTTATGGGGAAGATGTTATGGGATAGGAGTTAAGTGGGAAGAATGTGAGAAAGGCAGTCCAGGGTGTTTTCGGATGCCCACAGACGACACTGCTATTTGTTTTTACGTTCCTTCGCACGGCGGAATTACCGATAACCATAACAACGGTAACGTGCGTAACCTATGTATTATGAAAAACAATTTCAACATTAACATAAAATAGATCGTTGTTGTAATATATTAATAATAATATGTATTTACGATCTCTATTTAGATCTAAGCTAAAAGATGAAGAATATTACCTTTGTAGCTTACTTCACATGGGTGCAAATCAACCTTCGATCCTCTCCGCCAAACCTCCTCACCTCGAATAAGCACGTGTGGGCGTGATGAACGAAACAAGATCACACTCAATTTATGATAGATCGTATTCTATACACATGAGACGATCTATTTGAATTTAGAAAACACTTTTCTAAAGCCAACACGGAAGACACAAATTTTGCTCTCAAAATGGATTCCTTAATCTCAAAGATTTCAACAACAACTTCAACTTTTTCTCTAACCTTCACCTAATGAGGTTGGACCTCTATTTATAGTGGTATTGCTCCATAATGACCATTATGACATTTAGAGAAAAACACTACAAATTCCTCATTAAAGTTATAATTGATTTCATATATTTATAAAAATGTTATGGAAATCAAAAGTCTTGTCACCATAACTCAACACATGACACATTTAAGTTATAATACATTTATAACAAAAATGTTATGGAAAACAAAAGGTCATGTCACCATGGTTCAACACTTGGCACTATGACATTAAATCAAATTTGACATTAATTCAAATTTGACAAAATCTATTTAAAAAACTATTTTTAAAAGTTACTTTATATTTGTTAATTAATTGAATAATCAATAATTCAATTATTTCAATTAATGAAATATAACAAATATATTAACTATGACAACTTTTATCATTTTGTCTTAATTAATTGAATAATCAATAATTCAATTATTTCATCCAATGAAAAAATAATAATAAACTTATTATTGAGTGTATTAAATAATTAATTCATAATTAATTATTTAACATTCTTTGTTCATTTTTCTATGATTCGAATAATGATAGAAGGTGACGAAGGATCGATGGACCTATAGTTTTAAGCTCCAATAATATTTTGTTAATTAATATAAACTCTTTATATTAATTAACATAATTATTAACTCTAAAGTAATTCCACTAAGTACTTAGAGTTGCACTCTCAAAACTATAGAGTATAGTTACTTAAAGTAATGTCCATTGATATAGTCATTATATATGTATTAACCCTCCATTTAGATTCGCAATATAGCTAGCTTTATAATCCGTTAACCTCTCATATTGCTTTTTTATCCTTAACTACCATTAATTCTTAATTGAATAATTAATTCATAACAATTATGAATTGCGCGCTAATTATTCGATCCTTGAACTAACAAACAAGGGAATCTATAGAAATGGATTTTGTTGTATCGATATTAACATTCCCAGCTATTCATTTTAATTTACTCTCAATATACAAGGTATACGAACCGTAACTTGTACAAAACTTTACCGAGTAAATCAAACAATAAATTAAAATAAAATAGGAGTTTATTAAATACAACGAATTAAGATCATGCATATATGACCATCATTATGATAAAATTAATTGTTCTATATTTAACAGAAATTATCATAACAATAAAATTTTATCTAGTCCAATCCTATATAATCATATTATATAAAACATATTTATCTTATGTCACTACAACATATTTAGTCGGGATATGACTATAAATTCTTAATGAGATAAACTATGTTTATGACTATAAACTATTTGAAGATTCCATACTTCAAATATAAGTTATGGACATATTCTGGTTATTACTCTTTATATTTTATCCCTCATATATACAATATATATGTTAATATAAAGTTAACATAAATAATCAAGGAATTTTCTATGAATTTTATAAAACATAATCTAAAATGTTAACATAGTATCAATCAATATAAATTTATTCATATATTATAAAATTGTTCTATTACATTTGCTTGTTGGGCACATTACTCCCAACAACTGTCGACGTGTTATATCGTCCACAAGTGCATTGCGTTGTGTCCCCGACGTTTGGGGCGAGTCGAGGACGAGGTTTTTCGTCCTAAAGTGTTTGGAAGTTAACTTTCGGACACTTGAGGACAACCTTGCGGATGAGAAGTGTCGCCCGCAAGAGCATTGCACGTCGCCCTTAGCCTAGGGACGACTCATCCCAAAGTCGTCCCTGCCTAAGTCATCGTTTCGGACTAGTCCGAACGACATTGCAGATGAGATGTGTCATTTGCAAATGTGTTGCACACGCAGATAAGGGTTGGGACGAGACTCAGGACGTGATTTGGCATCCTTAGTAGTGTTGCGGACGAGGTCCTAGACGATGCGGACGCAAGTTGCTTTTTCTGCATCGACTCGATACAATATTGGGGACTTTAAGATGACGGCGGATGACTGCAGACGAGTTGAGGCCTCATCCAATTTTCCTCTGTCCAATTTTAGGACACTTTTAGACGACACGCGGACGCCACGTGCGAATGCGATCTAGCGTCTAAACCTCAGTTGCGGATGGTACGAACTGGATGGGGACGCATTCTCTTGTCCGAAGTCTCATTTTAGCTTGAGTGATTTAGCCTTGCGGACGAGACCTATGCGTCTGCACTCGTCCGAAATAACCCAGACCTACGAATAAAATAGAAAGAAAATGATGGAAATCGACGAAATCTGATAGAGTGTGACGCCTCCCCACCCCTCCAGCTAGGCGCCGACCTCTCCCTCCCCTAGGGTGATGATTTTGTCTCCTCCTCCCCAGGTAATAGTCTTCCCTCCCTTCCTTTCTTCTATTGTTTTTTCCTTCTGCGAGAGAGAAATTCCAGAGAGCGGGAGTGAGAGTCCGAGAGAAAGGGAAAGAGAGACCTCCATGAGAGTGAGTCTTAGATTAAGAAAGGTGTGTGTTAAGTGGGTGAGCTAAGTGTATGAATGTGAGTGAGTGAAGTGGGAGTTGTGAAGTGCTGCTGTGTGAACTTGGAGCCGTGAGCTGTGGAGTGGAGAGTTGTCCCTATGTGAGTAGTTCTTCAAAATTGATAAGGAATTGGGTGAGTCTTTGCCATTTGGAGGCCCTACCCACAAGTAGTGTGTGAGTTTATGTCTAGTGCACTGTGAATTCCTTATTGTGATTGTTGTAGTTAATTGTAGCTAGTAGTTAACTGTTAGTTGGTAATTGATATTTCCTTGATTGTTAGTTTCCTGAAATTTATATATATATCGCTGTTTATTTCCTGTAATTACTTCCTTTACTGCATCCTTTACTGGAAACAAATCCCGGTAAATTGTTAGTGATAATTGTGACGAATGCGAAATGGGTGAACAATAACGGTTATGTGAAGTCTGTAAATAATCTAAGAGTTTTATTTTGTAATGGATGTTTACTTACTGTTTCGTTATTAACTATAATGTTGTTATTTCTCTCGCTACTGTTCTGTCATCACTTTATTAATCTAGCATGTTTAATTGCTAATTAAGTTAGTTAATCGTTAATTAATTTAGCATGTTGACTAATTTACTTAATTAAAGCATGTAAGCAAATTAATTGGTGTTTATAATCTTCCGAGCATGATTAGGAAGTCATAGTTGAATCTTTCCTTGGGTATGTTTAATTTTTAGTTTAGTTAATAATTAATCCTGAGCATGTACACTGACTAATAACTAACTAGGATAACTAATACGTTTAATTAACCAGCATGTTAATTTACCAATGTATGCCCTGTGTAGTTGCCTAATCAATCTTACGCATGCTAATTAACTTGAGTAAATAAATAATTAGACGAGCATGTTAATCAACTAGTTGGGTATGTTTAATTTACTTGAATTATTCTTGATGCATGTAAATTAACTCGAGCAAACTACATATATTATCCAGACTTAAGCTAAGAAAGTTAAAAATACTAATTGACTTAACTAGAGTAGTTAATTAACCTAAGTATGTTAATTTGTGCATGTTAACTAACTAGTCGAGCATGTAATTACTTAGGATAATAAACTAGATCATTAATCGTAATATGTTTACTGGATTGGAATAAAAGCATGCTAACCAATTAAAATAAGAATGATGAATTCCTAAGTACATTTCCGATTTTAGTTATTTGTTTTCTAAAGCACATTTGCATTCTTATTATGAGCATGTTTAGTTAATTTCATTCATCGCATGTTTAGTTTAATATCTCTTATCGTTCCTTTGCTGTTTCAACTCGATGCAATTGTTCTTCGTTGTGCGCCTTTAATTCCTGTCCTTATTATATGCGCCTTGAAATTCAGTTTTTACTTTCAATTTTAGTTTGCTTTCAATTACATTTACTTTTATTTCAATGCGCACTCCCATTAATAATGTTATGTTATAAAAGCATCATACATCACGATAGGTTAAGAATGTATGTTCATGCATCATGTTAATAAAAAAAAATAGGACGCATGCATGAGTAAGGAAAATGTAAAAATGAATGATAGAATAATAGGGTGTAAAGGTCTAGTCTGGCAACTAGTGTGCTCCCAAGAGGCTAGTATTGTAACGCCTCGATAATTTAAAACTATTTTTCTTGTTTTAAAACACGTCATATAAAATTTTTCGTTAAAATTAATCAAATTTTGAAATTCATTTGAAAGAAAATATATACGAGTAACCGTGCGGAATAAAATTTCACAAAATAGTTTCCAAATGTTTTTAACACAAAAGTCTCTGCTTATAATATTCAAAACACCACTAATAGTAAATTACCAAAATACTCTTTCTCTCAAAATACCAATAAATCCCAAGTCATGCACACCACACCCAACAAGTCAAATCGGCTGATAACATGAGGGGTCATCCTGGAACGTCTCCTCCTCCACTGGTATGTCATCATTATTATAGTAATCACCTACATTACGGGGAAAACAATGAGCCTAACGTCCAGCAAGAATCAAAATCTAAAATGCAATGCAAATGATGCATGACCACGCAATACATTATAGAGGAGATCTGTATCTCATCTGTGAATCAGGGTGATGGGAAAGTCAATTGATCTAGTGGCTTAACCATATTTCCGACGAGGAAACACACCAATAGGGGTGTCACCACGAGCCATACCCATACACTTTTGTTGAAGACATTAGGGATTTCAAAACAAGAGAATTGAGAATCTTAAGGTCCACGGGGCTTAACCGTACCTCACCGCCCCCTAAGTGAGAGTAGTCACTCCAATAGGGGTGTCACCACGAGAACCATCCCCAATTCTCCCGAACCCCCACATGCCTATTTACATATATTAGAATGACACACAATATGTAAACAATTTCATAGATCTTAGGATGATGCATGAATGCCACAAACCAAAGCATAGAAACAACACACAATAGCAACACAACCGATTAAATTACAATTTCAGAGGAAACTTCAATTTAAAGACACTGCATGAATTTGTCATAGTTATCTTCATCATCACTACTAGCTAAACAATTGAAGCTAACGTAAACGATTTCACATTTATGCATGACGAGGGCAATGTCAGTTATCGGTTCATTTATTGACAATCATGAGCAAGAATAACAGCTTTAAATCCATTCACAGGCTCATCTTCAACTATATTTTGACTACCCTATGCAGGTCTCCCAATTTAATTCAAATAACTAAGTTGCTAGGCATGCTCTCAATTTAGTAATACCAACGTAAGCAGAAGAATAGTTTACAATACTCTAGGTCCATGCATCACAATATTTAGATTAGGTTCATGCTCCAAACAATAATATTTGCAAGAATTTCAACTATAGTATCAAAGTAAACAGAACAATCATAACAGCACACTTAAACCCATTCCCTTGTGCTTCCCACTCATCAATTTCGCAATCCTAGCTTATCATTCCAAAAACAAGGTCTAAGTAAGAGTATAACAGTTCCAATTTCTAGCAACTTAAACAGAACATAGCATTTCAAGCAAGGCATTCAAAGCAATTCAATATCATCCAAGACTCGTAACGTAGAACCTCCTCTGGTCAACTACACATTCCAATCCTTACCTCAACTTTTCCAGCAGCTAAACACAAGCAATATAGCAATAAAATGCCAGCAAACAACAGCCAACATATAATTTCTCAAACCTTCCAAACTTCCAATACTTCCTATGCAAAAACAACATGTATGGTTAATTCAATTCCTCATAGCCAAAACTTGACTTGAAGTCCATAACTAAGTTAATAAAATTCCCAAAATCAAACCTTACCATCCAATTTCACGATGGAAATACTACGGCAAGAAATTCACTAACTGTCCAATACAACCCACATCACTTTTCACTTTACTCCCAATTTCTTCAATATAACACTCCCTCACAATCTCACTCACAATTGCTAGAGTAAAGAACACTGAAGACTTACCTATATAGGCGAAGGAAGAGAGACATAGCAACTGCAGGGGATAAGCTGCAGGAAGAAAGTGCTGACATTGCCCAATTCAAGGGCGGGAGGTCCAATGGCACAACCCCACGTGGAAAACAGGAAAGGCTGGACGCAACAGCAGGAATCTGAGAGAGAGAGAATTTGCTGAGTGATACACGAAATCGGAAGAGAGAGAAGGGATATAAAAATGGGTTTCTCGGATTTTTCCGATAATTCAGACGAGTAAAGTCGGCCGCGACCCTCGTCCGCACTCGTTCGAAAGTCCATTTGGGACAAGAAAACGTGTCCCCAGCCTTCGTCCCTACCATCCGCAGGTAACATTCAGACGAGATTTCTCGTCTCCATCTCCGTCCGCAATTCGTCCGAATGTGTCATAAAATTGTATAGATTCAAATCGGACGTGGGCCATCTTTGTCCGCACTCATCCGCAAGCGTCTGAATGTCTCCAGGATTTGGATAGAGTCATTTCGGACGTGGTTCTTCTTTGTCCGCTGTCATCTGATATCGTTCGAAAGTCCTTTGCAGGACAAGTTTGGGACACAAAACGTTGTCCCCAATTTCATCCCAAAGTATAGGGATGTACACAGTGGGTTGCGGACGCAACACGTCATCCGGGGTGTCATCCGCATTCGTCTGAAACTCACCAGTGCACACTTTTCCTAAGTTTTTCACACTTATATTATTTTCTAATTATTAACCATATAACTTCCAAGCATGATTTAACACATATCATCGCATAATATGACGCACTATGCATATACTAAAATTATCCAGATTTAATACATCATCAAAAAAGAGAAAGATATTTTCGGAGTATTACATCATACCCACCTTACAAAAATTGTCCCCAAAATTTAGCTAAACAAACAACTCTGGATATTTAGCCAACATATCATCTCCTCTTTCCCATGTGGATTCTCCATCGTTAATCTAGTTCTGCCAAAATACCTTTACTAGGGGAACATCTTTATTACGTAGCCTCTTTACATTGGTGTCTAAAATTTTTAGTGGCTTCTCTTCATAGCTCAGGTTAGTGCGCACTATGATCTGCTCTTGTTATCTCATGTGAATGGTTTCTCCTAGGCATTTCCGCAACATCGACACATGGAAGACATTATGTACACCAGACAGCTTCTGGTAGGAGTAATCGATATGCCACAGGACCGATTCTTTCTATGATCTCAAAAGGGCCAATATAGCGCGGATTGAGTTTTCCTTTGCGCCCAAACCGCATAACACCCTTGAATGGTGATAACTTCAAATAAACTCAATCCCAAACATTGAACTCCAAGTCTCGACAATGATTGTCGGCATAACCTTTCTGACGACTTTGGGCAATTTGCATTCTCTCAGCAGTTACTTGTATCATAACGGGACCATAATACTTATCTTCACCGACCTCGCTCCAGTAAAGAGGGGATCTACATTTTCTGCCTTAGAGCGCTTCGTAAGGTGCCATACTAATGGTTACTTGAAAGTTGTTGTTGTAAGAAAATTCAGCTAACGACAAAATCTTCTCCCATCGAACTTGATATTCCAAGATGCAGGCACATAACATATCCCCCATGTTTGTATCGTCCGTTCACTTTGCTCATCAGTCTGTGGATGGAAAGCTGTACTAAATTTCAGCTCGGTGCCCATAGCCTTGTTCAAACCCTTCTAGAACATCGATGTGAATCATGGATCCCGATCCGATACAATGGATACAGGGACCCCATGAAGTTGAACAATTTCTTTAACATATAATTCCGCAAACTGGTCCATTTTGTATGCATATGTACCTGTAAGAAATGGGCAAACTTCATTAGTCTATCAAAAATCACCCATATCGCATCGTGTCCCTTTGAAGTTCTCGGTAATCTGGTAACAAAATCCATGTAAATATGCTCCCACTTCCACACGGGTATAGGCAGCAGTTTGAGCATACCCCCAGGTCATCGATGCTCGGCTTTCACTTGTTGACATATATCACAATGAGTAACATAGTAAGCAATATCTAACTTCATCCTCGGCCAATAATAATACTTCTTCAGATCTTTGTACATCTTGTTACATCCCGGGTGGATAGAAAAACTGAAAGAATATGCTTCTTTCATTATTGCAATCTTTAATAGTGTCTCAGGTACATACCACCTTTTCTTATATTTCACAATTCCATCTGTCGATAAAGAGTAACCCTGAAACTCGAGAAGAGTCAAATCGAGTTTAAAATCTTCACACAGCGCATTTGTCGCCTGTACTTTTTTAATTCTCTCCAATATTGAAGGCTTAAGAGTCAAAGTTGATAAGACATCTGCCAACTATTCAGGAACTACTGCATATCTAATTCCTACATATCTTTCTACAATCTCGCTGGCATTCCCTTGCACATTATACTCATTACCACTACTTTTTGGCTCAACGCATCTGCTACAATGTTTGCCTTTCCTGGATGGTATTTAATCTCACAATTATAATCTTTTACGAATTCCAGCCATCGTAGTTGCGCATATTCAGTTCCTATGTGTAAAAATATATTTCAGACTTTTATGATCAGTGAAGATCTCACATCGTTGCCCGTAGAGCTAGTGCCTCCATATTTTCAATGTAAAGACTACAACAGCAAGCTCGAGGTCATGTGTACGGGTTGTGTCGACGTGGAGCTTTAGCTCTTTAGCAACTCAGGTGACGCGCTGGATGTTTGGATCTCCGCAATTATTATTTCCTCTCCCTTATGAGGTGTTGCTATCGACAGATATCAACCTATTCTCTTATGAGTATTAGATGGGTCCTTGACTATCGACAGATATCAACCTATTCTCTTATGAGTATTAGATGAGTCCTTGAGTGACCATCCCTTTTCACTAACAAGGTTTTTGCACAGAAAATGATGTTGGCATATTTTGCGAAATAGTTGTCTATGTATACGATGGGTTTTGATGACGCCGCAACGAGTGTCATGGGCCAATTTAATAAAATGATAAAGAGGTTTTAAATGTTTTGAATCCATGTATGGTAAATAAGAAGGATGACCATGGTTTTCAAAGGGATGAAAAGAACTAGTTTTTTGCATGCATTACATTTAATATATACTTCCCTATTGAGTTTTCCACTCTCCCCTTAGACTATATGTTTTTCAAGTCCAATGTTTAGATCTATACGGGGTCCTTGCGAGATGTCTACTCGTGTCTCTCTTCGGGTGCTTCGACTTTTCCTTGGATAAGTAAATGTTCGTTGTCGATCCCTCCATCTCAGGTATGTTTGGGATTTGTTATTGGTGTTGCTTGTTTGATTCCTACAAAATAAGCTCTTTTGTTTATTTTTATACTATATTGCCTCATGTTGATCACTCTTTGAATCCCAACCCATGTGATTTGAGTTTTGGGCTTAATTTCATATTAAAACTTGTGCTTCTTCCAAGCCATGGGCTAGGCGATCGTGTTCTTTCCAAGGATAGGGTCGCCTATCTGACGATTCAGTTAGGCCCACCTTTAGATCTTGACAAATCATATTCTTCACACATGAGATGATCTATTCGGATTTAGAAAACGATTTTCTAAGACCAATACAGAAGACTTATGGATTTGCTCTCAAAATGAATTATACAATCTCAAAGATTTTCACCACCTTTGCTAATGAAGTTGAGCCTCTATTGATTGTGGAATAACTCAATAATGGTCATTATGATATTTAGAGAAAACCACTAGAAATATTAATCCCCTATTTAAGTTGGAATTGATTTCATAATGGTATATTTACAACAAAACCGTTATGGAAATCAAAATATCTTGTTACCATAGCTCAACACTTGACACCATGACATTAACTCCAATTTGACATAATCTATTTTAAAACCCGTTTTTAAAAGTTACTTTATATGTTTTAATTAATTGAATAATCAATAATTCAATTATTTCATTTAATGGAATATAACAAACATATTAACTATGAGAACTTTGTTGGCAGTTTTTTTTTTTTTTTTGTTAACTGCCCAACTCAAATTGTGGTTGGTTTCTAGGTGGTTTCCATTGAGGAAACTGCCCATAATACACCCCATAACTTCTATATATGTTTTTTTATGGAAGAACATGTAGGGAGTGATTTTTTACAGTGTTTTCAGAGTAAAAAAAAAACATTTAAGGAGAGGTTCCCCTAGCCTTCAATTTTGTTTAGTAAATACATTATCGCATTGAGGTAGAATGGTTTGGAAGAAACTCTTTAAGGAAGGAAAGGAGTTGACCCCGATTTCAACAACAATGGCCGAAGGTATTTTCGATTAATTTCCACAATTTGATCTAAATGTTTTAATTTTTCTTTATAAAACATGTTTAAATCATTTAATGTTGATTGCATTTGGTTATCAGAGCCTTAAGACCTCTGCCTTGCTATGTTGACAATCAAAGTTTTTTGAAAAAAAAACTTGATTTTGTAAAGGTTACGTTTTAAGCATTTTTGAAACGTTTTATTGTAACGAATCATTCAAAAACTTTCTTATGATTTTTTTGCAATAAAAATGATTGATTTGGGTGTCCAAAATGAGAAGAAAACTTCAGGTTTTAAGACGGGTCCGCAGTGAGGTTGAACCGGATCAAGTTGACCCGACCAGAGGTTGAAGACGATGTTAACAACATGTAATTTCAGATGGTATGTGACTACGTGTTGTTTTGGTTGTTAAAGGAATGCATAAAATAGAGCTACAGATAGTTTCTAGTGGTCAGAAACTACGTGTAGTTTCAAGTGCAGAAAAGTGCAATATGTGTGTCGAACCTGGGATCTGTGAGAAGAACATGAGGTGGGTTGCCACTTCATCCAAATTCATTTGTGGAATTAAAATGCATTTATTAAATATTGTTATTTTTTTGTCATTTTAATTGTTAAAAAGGATGTACTAAGATTCGAACTAGGCTGTAGAGATTGAGAATAAAGAGGATTGTCACTCTATCGAGTGAATTTTTTATTACAGTGCTAATTTCTTTTATATTAATATTGGTTTTATATTAAATTAAGTGCAGAATTAAACAAATTAAAATTATTTGCTATGTTTAATTCATGTTTCCAATACAGTAGATTAAATGTCTAAAATATTCTGTTTATATTAATTTGTCAATTAAATAGCATGTTAATTAATTTTATATTTTTATATACATATTTAGTTGCACATAATTTTATTTATTTTGTATGCATAGTTTTGTTTATAATGTATGCAAAATAATAACATGTTATATAATAACATCAAAATTCAGTTAATGAAATGTCGAGTGATTAATATAATTTTATTTGATTAAAGAGTTGCTACAACATTTTTAATTAAGTAAAATTATATATTAAGTGTTAAAAATCACATTATGACATTTATTGTAATTAATTTTATAAATATGGTAAAATTTATCTTACATAAAATTTTATTGTATTTATCTAATTAATTAGAATAAAATATCAATTTATTTTTCTTGATTGCCCACGGGAATTAAAAAAAAGTGATATAACTTGATAGTTTTATTAATTCGGTGAAAATGAATCTTATTAAATTAGAATTTGACGTGCCTCCAAAAGAGGGGTCAAAAATCGGACCAATGAAAATGGAGTACTTCAAGCAAGTAGCTTACTTACAAGTAGGAGGTGGCAGTTGCTACTTTCTAGCAGCTGCTTCAGATTAGCGACGCTTGAACTCCCTCTCTTGAGCTCCTATGAAGCTGATTTCTGGACACCTCACTCTCACATATATCTAGTTTACTCCCTCCAAATTTCAGCTCAAAAGCCTGTAGGCAACTCGAGATCTCGTACGAAAGCTGCTCGGAGGTCGGTGGGAATCGACAGATTGAGTCTTCAGCAAAGAAACGTGTGTAACTTCTGAACCCAAACTCCTTTTCTAATGATTCTTATTTCCTTGGAACCCTGATGAATATGGGGTGATTTTGGCAGTTGTTTTAGTAACTTTGGTTCTGGGAATGTTGGAGTAAAAATGGAAAACAGAATTGGAAGGAGCCTAAGGTGAACCAATCTGCACCTTAGGTTTGATTGAACTCCACAAGGAGTGTCTCCAACCGGGCTGGGATGTGCGTTTTACCTCACATACTCCCTGGATCTACTACCTTAGAGGCAGCAAGGCAAGGAGGGATAGCAAGATCTTCAACCAAAACGAACAAGGATTGAAGAAATGGTGGCTCACTCACTCGGATCTCTCCAAAAAGCTTGGCCGATTGTTCCTCAACAAAGAGGTGAAGAGTTTCTCTTCAAAAACCAGGGTTTTCTTTATCAAATGTTCACTAGCTGCTCAGCAGCTCAAATGTAATATATATATAGTCCTCCAATAGGGTTACAAAATATAAAGAAAATAAAGAAAATAAATGACAAATAGAATGGTAATGTCACCACTCAGCTAGGGCATTGTGAATGGCCAATTAGGTTTAACTGGAGTGGTCCATGGACTCTAGCATCACCACTTCATTTCTCATGCAAAAGTTCCTTTTCTATAACCGTGCAAATCTTCAAAAACACCAGCATGATATTCTCCAAAAACATCAGCATAAATCGTACCAAAAAAAGGATTGAACAAACAGCCTTAGTGGGAGTGCTTTTCTTGAGGGCCAAGAGGAACATCACTTGAGTTGTCTCCTCCATGTGTCCAAACCAATAAATTGAAAGGCTTCTCCATGTCTTCAAATGTTGGTTCTCCTCCAAGATTAGCATAGAATTGATCCCCTGTAAAATGAGCAAACAAATTAGAAATCTCCCGGGCTCTCGATCTAGTCAATGGACCTTGCGGCAAATCATCCTCCCGAGGTAGTTGAGGATTTGTCCCCAAATCAAGTTCTTCCCTTGAATTCTCTTGGTCATTTTCAGCTTCTATATAGGGTGACAAGTCTTGTACATTGAAAGTGGCCGACACCCCATAATCTCTGGAGAGGTCAATTTTATAGGCATTGTTGTTCACCCTTTGTAGCACACGGGATGGTTCATCGGCTCTAGGCATGAGCTTGGATTTTCTTTTGTGTGGAAACCTCTCCTTGCGTAGGTGAAGCCGTACAAGATCCCCTTCATTGAAGATCACTTCTTTTCTACCCTTGTTGGCTTGCTTAGCATAGGATTCATTCTTCTTTTAAATTGACTTCCTCACTGATTCATGCAAAGATTTGATGTGCTCGGCCTCGGCTTCTCCCTCGGTATTGGTCATCTCCTTTGATCTAATAGGAATGAGGTCCAAGGGAGTTGAAGGATTGAAGCCATACACAACTTCAAAGGGTGTTTTCTTAGTGCGAGTGTGCATGCGTCGATTATATGCAAACTCCACATAAGGGACTTCCAAATCCCAATCCTTGAGCTTCCCTCTAAGGATGCTCCTTAATAGTGCTCCGAGAGTCCTATTTACAACTTCCGTCTGGCCATCCGTTTGGAGATGGAAGGAGGTGCTAAAGAGGAGCTTAGTACCAATCTTCCTCCAAAAACTTCTCCAAAAAGCACTAAGGAATTTAGTATCCTAGTCCGACACAATAGACTTGGGAACACCAAGAAGTCTCACCACTTCTCAGAAGAACAAATCGGCAATATGACTTGAATCATCAATTTTGGAACAAGGTATGAAATGTGCCATCTTTGAAAATCTATCAACAACTACAAAAATTGAATCATTGGATCTACTAGTACGTGGTAGTCACAAAATAAAATCCATGCTCACCACAACCTACGGATGGCTTGGAACTGGTAGTGGCATATAAAGTCCTTGGGGTAGTAATCGGCTCTTGGATTTCTTGCAAATAATACATTTCTCCACCACTTTGTGAACATCCTTTTGAAGGTATGGCTAAAAGAAATGCTCCTTCATAGCCTCTAATGTCTTCTTTTCACCAAAGTGACATGCTAAACCTCCCTCATGAGCTTCCTTTATCAAAGACTCCCGAAGGCTTCCCCTCGACACACAAATCTGGTCACTTCTACAAAGATATCCATCCATGAGATGGTAAGTACCCTTGGCCTTGCCTTGAGATAATTGTTGGTAGATCTCTTTGAATTCTTCATCTTCTAAATATGCACCTTTGATCCATTCGAATCCCATAATTCTTGTGTTCAATTCGGTCAAAAGGTTGCACCTCCTAGAAAGTGCATCGGCAACAACATTGGTCTCTCATTTCTTGTACTTAATGATGTAGGAAACCGTTCAAGAAACTCAACCCACTTTGCATGTCTTCTATTCAACTTGTTTTGACTCTTGAGGTGCCTTAAAGCTTGCTAGTCTGAATGAATAACAAACTCTTTAGGAAGCAAATAGTGTTTCCATACCTCCAATGCTCAGATAACCGCATAGAACTCTTTGTCATAGGTTGAATAGTTGAGTGTGGCACCCTTCAACTTTTCACTAAAAAAAAGCAATTGGTTTGTCTTCTTGCTTTAGGACAGCACCAATCCCCAAACCTGAAGCATCACATTCTAATTCAAACACTTTATTGAAATCGGGTAGTCGAAGGATGGGAGCTCGGAACAATTTTTGCTTGATGTCTTCAAAACTTCTTTGACATGCTTCACTCTATTGGAATTCTCTCCTTTTCTTTATACAATCAGTCATGGGAGTCATGAGGGTACTAAAGTTTTGAATGAACCTCCTATAAAAAGAGGCTAATCCATGAAAACTCCTCACATCTGAAATACACTTTGGAATCGGCCACTCTTTAATGGCCCCCACTTTGGCTTCATCCACCTACATGTCATCTTTCAAAAGTATGAATCCCAAGAAATGTACTCTTGCTTGAGCAAAAGAGCACTTTTTAAGATTCCCAAATAATTTCTCCTTTCTCAAAGTTTCAAATAGCATTCGTAGATGCTTCACATGCAAATCCAAATCCGAGCTATACACAAGAATGTCATCAAAGTATACCACAATAAATTTTCCCAAAAACTCTTTCAACACATGGTTCATTAGTCGCATAAAAGTACTAGGAGCATTTTTTAAACCGAAAGGCATCACTAACCATTCAAAAAGACCATGCCTAGTCTTGAAAGCTGTCTTCCATTCATCACCTTCTTGCATCTGGATTTGGTGATAGCCACTCTTCAAATCCACTTTAGAGAAAATAACTGCCCCACTAAGTTCATCAAGCATGTCTTCTAGTCTCAGTATGGGAAACCGATACTTAATAGTAATCTAATTTATGGCCCTACTATCAATGTACATTCTCATAGTGTCATCTTTCTTGGGTACCAACAAAATAGGGACAGCACAAGGGCTCATTGATTCTCAAATGTACCCTTTCTCTAGAAGTTATTGAACCTGTTTTTGAAGTTCTTTGGCCTCCTCCAGGTTTAGTCTATAAACGGGTTTGGAAGAACTACTCCGGGCTCAAGATCAACTCTATGCACAATCCCTCGAAAGGGTGGAAGTCCTTGAGGTAGCTCCTCGGGGAAAACATCTTGAAAATCTTTAACGAGTCGTGCAACTTCCATAGGAACCACTCTTAGCTCCTCCTAGCTCCTTCATTCTTTCTTTGAACAAAATGAGGACAATTGGCCCTCCTTCACAAAGGCTCTTCTTCAACTCATTTTTTGACAAAAACGAGTTAGTCTTAGACTTTTGCTCCCGCTTAGCTTCCTCATCTTTGTCCAATTGCTTCAGACTAAAAGGCATTAAAATGAAATTCTTGCCTTGGTGCTTGAGTGAGTACTCATTTGTGTAACCATCGTGCAATACTCTCCGATCGGATTGCCATGGTCTTTCGAACAAGATATGGCTTGCATCCATTGGCACTACATCAAAGAGGGCTTGATCTTCATAGCCCCCAATAGAAAAATCAATCTTCACTTGCTTGGACACCTTCAACACTCCACGTTCATTCAACCAACTCAATTGGTATGGTTCCGGGTGCATGGTGGTCTCCAATTTCAACTTGTCCACAAGCTCTTGAGATGCCACATTTGTGCAACTCCCTCCATCAATGATGAGTGAGCACACTTTTTCTCTGATTAGGCATCTACTAAAAAATATATTCTCCCTTTGCTCATTGTCTCCACGGGTGTAAGCAACCAGAGATTTCCGAATCACTATCAACAAAGGTCCTTCTTGTGCCAAGCATCTCTCGGCCATATCAACTTCTTCCTGTCCCTTTTCAAAGGTGGTGGATGCTTCATCTTCATCCTCACTAATTAACTCATTAGTGGCCTCCCTAAATATCATAACTTGTTTATTGGGGCATTGAGAGGCAATGTGACCATGTCCTAGACATTTGAAGCATTGGATGTCCCTTGCTCTCGGCTTTGGAACTCCATCTACCCCTTTCTTGTCCTCCACGGTTTTGATGGTAACTCCCTTATTATTTGCCCCCTTGAAGTTTGTTATCTTCTCATACTCCTTGGTTTGGGGCTTGGGATAGGTAAACTTATCACGGTGGAGGCCTTTAATGAACCTTGCTATGACTTGATCCTTTGGTTCTTCAAGTCCACATCGAGTCTTCAAAGTTTCAAACTCGGCCAAATACTCATCAACCGTCAATGACTCTTGTCTCAAACTTTGCACTTGATAAAACAACTCTTGTCGGTAATGTAGTGGCACAAATTTCTTTCTCATCAAATTTTTCATTTCCGTCCATGTATCAACCTCTTCCATGTCATCTCTCCTCCGCTAAGCCTTAAGGTTCTCCCAACACAAGTGAGCATAACCGTTAAGCTCAAGTGCCACAAGCTGAATTTTTGCTCCATCGGAATAATCATAGCACCCAAAAGTCTTCTCCACCTTTTCAATCCATTCCATAAATTAATCACCTTGGCTGGACCCTTTGAAAGAGTGAATGGACACTTTGACATTCTTCAACTCATTTTGGTGGAAATCCTTGGATTAAAATCGGATTCATCATCCTAGCACCCACATTTCTTCTCCTTGCGGTGTGATGGTGGTATTGTGGTCAGTCAGCATTTGGTTAGGCCTTTGTACCAATGTAAATTTTTGTAACATCAGCCTTATCTCTTCCTTAAAAGAATCCATTTGCTGCTGCAAAGATGGTTCAACAATAGGTGGTGGTTGAGGAGCAACCAGTTGACTAGTTGAAGCTTCCCGGTTTTGGTGTTGTTGAGCTCCACATCTTGTCATCATAATACCAAGTAAATTATCATCAAAATGTAACCAAACACAAATCAATTAAAGCTCTGATACCAAGCTAACGTGCCTCCAAAAGAGGGGTCAAAAATTGGACCAATGAAAATGGAGTACTTCAAGCAAGTAGCTTACTTGCAAGTAGGAGGTGGCAGCTTACTTTCCAGCAGCTGCTTCAGATTAGTGACGCTTGAACTCCCTCTCCAGAGCTCCTATGAAGCTGATTTTTGGTCACCTCACTCTCACATATATCTAGTTTACTCCCTCCAAATTTCAGCTCAAAAACTTATATGCAACTCGAGATTGCGTATGAAAGCTGCTTGGAGGTCAGTGGGAATCGACAGATTGAGTCTTCAGTAAAGAAAGGTGTGTAACTTCTGAACCCAAACTTCTTCTCTGATGATTCTTATTTCCTTGGAACCCTGATGAATATGGGGTGATTTTGGTAGTAGTTTTAGTAACTTTGGTTCTAGGAATGTTGGAGTAAAAATGAAAAACAGAATCGGAAGGAGCCTAAGGTGAACCGATCTGCACCTTAGGTTTGATTGAACTCCACAATAAGTGTCTCCAACCGGGCTGGGATGTGCATTTTACCTCACTTACTCTCTAGATCTACTACCTTAGAGGTAGCAGGGTAAGAAGAGACAGTAAGATCTTCAACAAAAATGAACAAGGATTGAAGAAATGGTGGCTCACTCACTCGGATCTCTCCAAGAAGCTTGCCTGATTGTTCCTCAACAAAGAGGTGAAGAGTTTCTCTTCAAAAACTAGGGTTTTCTTCATCAAATGTTTACTAGCTGCTCAGCAGCTCAAATGTAATATATATATATATATATATATATATATAATGCTCCATTAGGGTTACAAAATATAAGGAAAAAAAAAAAAGAAAATAAATGACAAATAAAATGGTAATGTCACCACTCGGCTAGGGCATTGTGAATGGCCGATTAGGTTTAACTTGAGTGGTCCATGGACTCTAGCATCACCACTTCATTTCTCATGCAAAAGTTCCTTTTCTATAACCATGCAAATCTTCAAAAATACTAGCATGATATTCTTCAAAAACATCAGCATAAATCGTACCAAAAAAGGATTGAACAAACGGCCTTAGTGGGAGTGCTTTTCTTGAGGGCCGAGAGGAACATCACTTGAGTTATCTCCTCTATGTGTCCAAACCAATGAATTGAAGTGCTTCTCCATGTCTTCAAATGTTGGTTCTTCTCCAAGATTAGCATAGAATTGATCCCCTGCAAAATGAGCAAACAACAAATTAGAAATTTTCCGGGCTCTCGATCTAGTCAATGGACCTTGCGGCATATCAGAATTTTAGTTCACATGCAAGTTTTATTTTTTTATTGCATGATTTACATTGGTAAAATATGACATTCAGTTTTGCCTCTTTTTTAAGCATGTTTTTTTACTTTTTTCAGCTATAAATTCTTTGAGTTTCTTTGATATAAAATGCGATATATCGGAGTTAAGAGGTGATAATTATAAAGTATGGAAGGAGAGAGTTCTTCTTCATTTGGGGTGTGTGGACATCAATTATACTATACGAAAAGACAAACCAGTAATTACTCCGACCAGCACTTTAGATGATTTTGCTCTTCATGAACATTGGGAATGTTCAAATTGCCATAGTGTGATGTTCATAAAGACTAAGATCGTTGCTGATATTCGTGGTTCTGTCGAGCAGTATAATGATGTTGTGCCATTACTGAAGGCTATAGAAGTGCAACTTGTGACTTCATATAAGGCACTTACCAGTACATTCATCATGAAATTTTTATCATTAAGGCTCTCTTTAGTTACGGGTGTGCATGAGCACATCATGCAGATGAGAGACACTACGGCTCAACTTAAGACACTTGAGATTGATATGTCAGATTCTTTCCTGGTGCACTATATTCTGAATACTCTTCCACGACCATACGGTCCTTTTAAGATCTCTTATTACACATATGGATAAATGGTCAATTAATGACCATGTGTGTTCAAGAGGAGGGAGGTTGGTAATGGAAAAAGGTTATAATGTGTAACGACCCGGTTTTTCATAACCTTTTTAAAATACACGAAATTTAAAATTTTTGTAAGATAATTAAAATTCTTCATAATCAGAGTACAAGTCGGGCCGTTAGAAACCATTTTCTTCGTTAAAACATAGCGGAAGCGTAAATTGTTTATAAAGAAAATATTTTGTTTTGCTTTACTGCTACAAAATTAAATATAATTTAATTTCAAATTGTTTTATTTCTTACTCACTTAGCCTGGCCAATCACAAGATCCTTCACGTGCAAATCCTTCATCAACTGCTTTGTGTTTTTTCCATCGTTCTTCTCGTCATTCACGTATACCTACACCACAAGTAAACTGTAAGTCTAAAAGACTTAGTAAGTAAAAGGGAAAAATGCATATGCAATGCCTCTCTTTAGTTCACTTGGAATTGGTCCGCCCCAAGTCAATCTTTCGTTACGTTTCATTCATTCGTTCATTCATAACTCGTACATCAAGCTGGAAGTTGAAGAAACACGTACTAGATGGTATAGTTGACCGGCTTCTAGCCCTAAGTGGACTAGATCCGAACTACCCATCCACTCATCAACCTCCCATCATTCATTATTGATCATCATCTACATCATCATTCATTTCATTTATCATTTTTCCTCACTCATACATGTGAGTACCACACCGAGGGCACTCCCTAATTGTTTCTATTACCATAATGCATGTTGACATAACATAAAAGCATTGACAATTAAACAATACAAGTAGCAAGCAACAAATAGCAAGAATAATAATAATGGAAATCAATGAAGACAAGAATATTATAATTGAAAGCAACATAGAAGTGAATTGAAAACAACCTATGACATGCTTGATTCTATCAAACATACAATACGGATATGGTCAGAATAATAAACTATAACATACAAGACATCTAACAAATTGAACCTGTTTCACAATGTTACGAAAGCTTCGATGCAATTTAACAATTGAAAGAAGCATACTCCACAAACAACAATTGTAAAAATGCTTGAATTATAATTATAAAGTACTAAGCTAAACTAATTACGCATGCTCATCTATACTAACCGAACCTAAACATGCCTAATAATTAACAAATGGAAATGTGCTTATTAACTAAACAGTAGAACATGTTTGATTTCTACTTGATTAAACATGCTTTTATTCGATTAGTTAAACTTGCTACAATTAATGATCTAGTTAATTAAACATGCAAAGAGTTCTATTAGCATGCTCGATTTATTTAATTATACTAAACATGCTTCTAGAATCATTAGCCTAATTAATCTTCACATGCTTAATTTACATAAATGAAACAAATATTGACAATTAAGAAACTACAGCGAATAACAAGGTAGATATGCAGGAAGTTATAGCAAGAGAATATAACTAATTGTACAAAATAGAATTTAAAGTCTCTATTCATAATTGACCATACATGCATATCATGTCTTCCTTCATTTCGTCACTTTATCCTACGACTTAACGTCATCATTCATCATTCATTCGTCATTCATTTATCACATTCCTCTACGATAAACACTTGCAATAAGAGATACAAATTCTATTCCTAACCAGAACCAAGGAAAGCAATAAACATTACAATGAATTCAAACAATGAACATCAAAGAAAGTCAATACAATTCACACAACTACTTGTGGTGTAGGGCCTCCACATGGTCACGACACACCCAATTCCTTACCTCGAGACTTTATAACGCGTTCGCACTTAATTGTTATCCTTCTCGTTCCTTTCAATACCTTCATAATTAAGACATTTACTCATTAAAGATCATAGCTTATTAATTTCATTCTATTTTCGTATTCTAAATCATATAAAAATTCTAGCATCTCGCTAACGCCTAAAACGAAACATAACCCATATGAACTACCCATAACTAAAATCGAGAACATTTACCATCACCCAACCACAATTATACGTGCACGAACCAATATCTAATCCCACTATCTCATGGAACCAAGGAGCAGAAATCCAAATCAAAGAAACTATAACGCATATCCAATAGGAAATATTTTCATTAACAAAGTATTGACCTATCATGCTTCTTATAGAATAATAAAAGCAGCGATTTTATCCAACAATTGGTCAACGATATCCATTACAATTCTAACTCTAACAGCATGGCATTTACACAATTTCTATCAATTATCCAATAGCCAAACCAACACAGCATAGGGCAATCCATACAACAATAAAATCTATACATCTTTGACAACCAATGGAAAACCAACAATCTAAATTCCACTTAACAAATGAGTTTCCATTTACTAAGCAACCCATTCACCGATACAGAATTTAAATCAAAGCATAGATGCCTCACAAATCCAGGAAATTATCTAGAAAATCCAAAGCCTAAGGTTTAACAGACCCATACATCAAAATGATCAAAACATCCAAAAATGAAACCTCACCAGCAGGACAAGGCAGACCCGAAGCAATCACAACCCTCCTCAATTCTGCAAGCTTCATTTCAGCCTCCAAAACTCAGACGGACAAATCCTCCTCTGCCTCATCAATCAATTTCACCTCCAATAAGTCGTCCAATAATCATAACACAATTACAGAGTAAAACAACAAACTTACACTGGCAACAAATTTACAACACCCCGGAAGAAATCGCACGTACAGTTTGTCCAATCCCGCTGCAAAACGGAATCTAGCCTAACGCTCCACACCAGTAGCTTGCCAGACGTCCCGCTGCGCCACCCCATGAGCTCATTTGTTCCAAGCCCTAGCCCCGTCGTTCGTTCGTCGTTCACGGACTCGGACGTTCGCTCGTGATTCGCCCCGAGGTTCAGTGGGTCAGCTCCCACTGGCCTGCGCCCGACGACACCGTCGTTCTGATTGCACCGCCGCATCTTTCACCGTGATGAAGGCTCCTCACCACGGAGTCGCCTCGCCCGATCGCCATCCCGATTCCTCACCCTCTCGGTTCTCCCTTTCCTTTGTCAATCTCCTCCCTTCTATCTCTCCCACACTCATTTCAGTTCTGAATTCGCGAAATGGCAACGTAAATTTCTCTCTTCCTCAACTGTTTCTTAAATCGAACCAACACACAATACACTTAACCAGTTCTTTGATGATGAACCCGTTCTCACCTCCTAAATTTTCGTGTAATTTTCCTTTATTTCTAATCCTAATTAATTAATATTAAAAATATATTTATGTGTTAAATATTTGTATGGAATATTAACCGACCCAATTTCTAACTCTCGACTTAGCCTAAATATTGTTTAAAGATTATTACAGGTTAAATTTAAATTTTTGGTTTCCATTTTCTAAATTGATTTCCATCAATTAAATCCCCAAATTATACTCTAATTATACTTATTAAATTCTGATAAAAATTTGGGGTGTTACATAATGCATTCATGATGACCCATGCAAAGAAAAAGACACAAGCCAAAAAGAAATATAAAGGAGAAGGTAAAATACTTATCCAATATGTTGAAATCAAGTGTTATTTTTGTGACAAGAAATGACACATTAAGAAAGATTGCACCAAATTTAAGGCATAGCTTAAAAGAAAATGTACACCAATCTCATTTGTTTGTTATGAATCTAATGTGGCTCATATTATTTATAACACTTGGTAGATTGATTCTGGTTTTACAATCCATATTTTGAATATTTTGCAGTGGGAAGTGAATAGAGCATCTTTTCAGGAAGCAAGATGTGTTCACATGTGGAAGATGTTGGAACATGTAGTTCAGTTCTCAGCAGTGGTTTTATTTTGAATTTTGAAAAGACTTTGTATGTTCCTAGTTTTTCTAGGAACTTAATTTCAGTTTCAAGACTTGTACCATTGGGTTTTTCTCTTACATTTTTAGATGTAAACTTCTGTTTCTTTACAAATCTGATCTTGTTGGAAATGGTACAATGTCTAATGGTCATTTCTCTATCGATTTACAAAATGATACCACTCATGTGTTATGCATGTTCACACTGGTGTTAAAAGATATATTATAAATGAGGATTCCTCTATGTTGTGGCACCAGAGATTGAGACCTATTTCCATATAGAGAATTAAGCGATTGGTTGCTAAAAAAGTACTTAGTACTTTAAACTTTACCCATTTTGATACATGTTTGGACTGCATTAAGGGAAAGCAAACCAACATATCTAAGAAAGGTGCTAAAAGGAGTTCAGAGATATTAGAGATCATACATTCAAACATTTGTAGTCTAGTTATGGACTCAAATGGTCTAAGATACTTCATCTCTTTTATTGATGATTGCTCATGATACATGCATCTCTACTTGCTTCAGAATAAAAATGAAGCATTGGATACCTCTAAGGTTTTCAAGGCATGAGTAGAGAAACAATGTAGTAATCAAATTAAGATCATGAGGACTGTAGAGGTGGAGAATATTACGGTAGATATACTGAGGATGGATAAGCACCTGGTCCGTTTGCTAGATTTCTTCAAAAGCATGGAATTGTTGCTCAATACACCATCCCTGGTTCTCAGGATCAGAATAGTGTGGCAGAAATAAGAAATCAAACATTATTGGACATGGTGAGGAGTATGCGTAGCAACTCGAAACTTCCAGATTTCTTGTGGCCTGATGCATTTAAGATGGCAGTGTATATATTAAATTGAGTTCCAACCAAGGCTATCGAAAAGACGCCATTTGAGTTATGGAAAAGTTGGAAACTGAGTTTGAGACATAAACACATTTGAGGATGCCCGTTTGAAGTTAGAATTTTTAATCCACAAGAAAAGAAACTAGACTCAAGGACTATTAGTAGCTATTTCATTGGATATGCCAAGAGGTCTAAGGGTTATAGATTCTACTGTCCATTTCACAGCACTAGGATTTTGGAATAAAGAAATGCGAAATTTCTTGAGAATGACTTGATTAGTGGGAGTGATTAATTTCAATATATTGTTTTTTAAAGAAATCACACTACTGTTCAACCATCTCACTCAAGTGATAGATTGATTATTGTGCACAACACTCCTAGAGTTCAAAAGAGTGTTGAACAATCAATAAATGATATTCACAAGCTAGTGATATAATCCAGTAGATTGAATTCTTTAGGAAGTTTCAGAAATTGTTGCTCAACCCTCTGAACAACAAATTCCTCAAGAAAATATTGAAACAACACTATGGAGATCTACTAGAAAAAGAAATGTTTTCTATCTACTTTTGCCGTATTTGCAGTATGTATCCAATTCAGGATTAAATAGTAGAAAATCTGCTGCTAACTGAACCCCTGCCATCCAAATCATACAATGTTTCGGTGGTGAAATAATCACATGAATCCTTGAACAAAGGAATAAATGATTTTGCCCCAAAGAATATAGAAACTTTTACGAAGAATTAAGCTGGTTAATAGTCGCTAAAGGGTTAGGATTTCTACTCTTTTGCCCTCATTTCTTTGCTCCAACTTCATCATTATGCAATTGTGAGGTCGAGATATATGGCTGTGTTTAATAACTAACTCGAGGTTATAACTCAGGAACTCCTATGGCAGACTGCGATTGAGATAATCTTGCCTGTCAAGTGGAAGCTCAATATCGTTTGGGCGTCTAGTCATCTAAAAAATGTCCGGCCCTGAATTTCCGTCGAGAGGAAGGTTTAGATCAGGTAATACGATGGCATTACCAAAGGCTCCAGCTTCCTGTGATTTGCTAAGAGATGGATGTGAACGTAGAACATCAAGATTCTTGCAGCAAACGTTAGCTGATATGATAGGTGTAGAATTACACATAGTTTTGGTCTTCAAATCAACCTGCAATTCAGGATATAATTGTCAGATTCTTTGAATATTTACGCAGAAACAAGCGGTTGTTTGACATCTCAAGCAGATTCCGCTACCAATTCAGAAACAAAAGTAAATAAAGGTTGCCACCTAAATTGATTACATGCTATTTTAACAGGAATGTTAGCGGAGGAAAGGGTCACCTTCATTTTTTTCAAGATTTTGTTTCTGGCTTTTTCCTTTTCTACACTGAGTCGTAAGCTTGTCAATATCTGCATGATAAGGAAGAGTCAAAAGAAACTTAGAGGCGAAGTGAGAAACAACAACAGATGAAAATAGCCATATTCTTACAGTTCTCAGATGATTCCTTTCCTTAAGAAGTAAACTTTCCTCCTCTTTAAGCTCGGGTAACGTCTGCCACCAACCAAAACTAAAATGAGCCATAAAAACAAAGAAAAATACAACACTTTTAAGTACAAAAAATTTCAGACAGCCTTGGACCTTCTTTCTTCTTGATCTTTTGGTTGTCATGGTTACAGCATTTTCAACTTCGATCTGCAAGAACACCCATCAGTCAGCATCACACTTTTTTGGACAAACTATATGTCTGGATCGTTCTCTAAATTATTAAATGCCGAGAGTGAAGCAAAAAAGGATGTCAGAAATTAGTAAACAAGACTGCCCAGTTAAGGCTCCTCCGTTCTGCTTTTATAGATGGTAAATAGACTAGAGATAAAGATGGAAGGAAGATAAGGTCCTCCCAAAGGATGCTCTTTTATATTTATGATCGACACGTTTAACCATTCTAACTAGGAAGATACCACAAAACTAACCATTTTCACAACAGTAAGCCTTTTAAGAAGAAATCCTTTCCCCATAACTTATCTTGAATTCAAACCATTTGGGTTGGCATATCATGATTAATCTTTAATAGCATGTGACTTGGTTCATAAAGGTTTTCATTTTGGTAATACCAATGACCAACAAAGTACATAATAACATTAAACAATTGGACTGCCCGACTGGTCCCCAACCCAATAATCTATTTACCCTTAGTGACCATTCATCCACCTCTCCCTCATTTTCAAGTCAATTGAACATGTCATCACCATTTTCTCAACTTCCACCAATATGCAAACACTAATCAGATTCAAACCCAGGTTCCACCTAAAAGGAAGTACCAACAAACAGCCTGTCTCCCTCAACAAATGACAGGCCCATTAAAACCTTACACCTGTCAAGTAACTCGGTGACTTACCCAAATCTAACAGCTTTGTCTTCTTGCTCCAACACCAAGCCATTCAAGTACTTTCCAAAAATTAGAGGCTGAGACACGAGATGTTTGAAAAGTGTCCACATTATATTCAGAGTAAAGCTTTTGTTTTCAGTTGGTCAGGTTGACACATCAAGCAGTAAATAAATCTTGTTCTAATCAAGGTTGTGATCGTATGTGACTGCTTAACAAAATATGAGTCAGAAAAGCCTAACAATCCATCAGCATTAAAAACTCAATAATAGTGCGTCCACACAAAATGCCAATCTGCGCCTTCATCACCTAATCACTCACCCACCTCTAAACCATAGGGAACGCCCAGTTGCCACGAAAACACGCTACCGATAAAGCAGGTCCTTTTTCGCATATGACCCAATTACCCTTCATTTTGAGTTCCTGTTTGACTTTAGGTGGCAAGAAACGAATCCATAATCTGATGATTTGGAAGGGTATTTCGGTAGTTTGGGAGAAAGAGGACGAAAGGGAGCGGAAAAGAGGAGAGTAGAAAACGTGATAGTGAGCCATTCAATTCTCTCTGACTCCATGCGTCAAAAGAAAGTAACCATTTTATCCTTAATTAAATATTTTTGGAAGATGAGGACATTTCCGTCAACTGCAATTTGATGGGAAATGACTGAACAACCCCCTGGGTGAGAGACCTAGCGACTCAGTTTGGGGCAATATGGTAAATCGAGAAAAGAATAATCGAAGCTCCTAAAAAGATTGAAAAATCTGACACTACCAGACTCCATCAGCTGACCTCTCCTCCTAAACAAGTCGACGTAAAACGACCTTTCCGATGCGCAGGGGCATTTTCGTCCATCGGACTGACCGCCGTAGCTCCGACGGTGTCTCGCAACGTCTGGGACTGAACGGGAAATCGAGATTAAGTAGAGAGATTGAGAAATGAGCTAACGAACCTTAGATCTAGCGCCACCCGGTGACTTGACAGACCGGCTGGACTCCTCAAATCCGTAGGCTGCCCCGCCGCTTGCGGAAGTGCCGCCGCTCCATGACAGAGGCGTGGTCGGGCTCGCTCTGGCAGGTTCAGTCTTCGCCTTCGGTTCCGATTGCCTCGGAATCGGCTTGGAGCGGGGCTGGCGGACGGTCCAGTCGAGGTGGAGAGAAGAGGGGAAGGAGCCCGGCAATGGAGTTGGAGGCTTAGGTTGGCTGAGACGAAGAAGGAGGTTGACGACCACGGAGTCGTCCTCCATGGCCACCTTAAGCCACTCCTCGTCGTCCATATCACTGTTTTTCGTAGAGAGAAAGAGGAGAGAGAGAGAGAGGTTGGGGAATAAGGAGGGGGAGTGGATGGAGGATGTTGAAAATGCGCCTTTGTTGTTGTGGCTGTGTAGATGAATAGTAGTTTTACTATCTCTCTCCCCTACGCTCACTTTCTGGACCTACCAGAGTGACACGTGGCACTTGGTTCCATTTTATCTTTTCCCTAATAGCCAACAAAATTGGATACATTTATGAATCTCACATCCACTCACCCACGCGCTCCACGTTACTCTTCCTATTATTTGCTCAATCAATCATACTATTTTGATCATTTTATTTTGGGTAATCCAACCTCAATCGCGGATTGATCCAGCTTCCATCTTCATGTGAACTTGTGATCGTTTCTTCGTATAAAAGAATCGTTCTCCACGTTCGTTATAATTGCCAAAAACTGTTAAAGTCAATTCCAACCGTGAATCACAAAATTCAACTTAAACTTAACTCAATTTGGTCTCAACTTCAAATTAATTCATGATTCAGCTTAAACCTGACTCAATTTACCAAAATTAGACTAAATTCAACTTTGCATCTAGACATTTAAACACATTAACTTTTATTTTTAAACAGATTTAGTTCAATTTTCCTTAAAGTTTAATTAGAACTTAACCGATTCAATTCAAATTTAGAAGAGGATAAACTAAACTAAACCATTGAATTGAAAAACTGAACAAAAATCAAATTTTGATTTTCGGTTTTATTCAGTTCAATTTAAGTTTAGTTTGAGTTTCAATTTTGGTTCGAGCTCAATTTCGGCTAAGTTTTTACTTGGTTTTTACTCCCATAGGCCAATACACCCTTATTTTCTTACCAACTGAAAGGGAGAGGGAGGAGGATATTACCTGGAGAGGAGGAGACAACGTTGCTAGAGGGCAGGGGGAGGTTGGCTACGACATAGGGAGGGCAACTTCGTCGTCCAAGGAGGGGGAGGGGGTCGATTTCTTGTCTCCCACGAGCGTAATAAATTGCTAAACGACAAAGATTTCTAATTATTATCCCTAAAATTACGCAGAACTGGGTTATTTCAAACGAGTGCAAATGCATTAGTCTTGTCCGCATTCGTCCGCAAGTCTAAAATCTCACAGGCTAGATCGTGGCTTCAGACGGGAAAAAGGCGTCCCAAACCATGTCCATACCGTCCGAATTCAGAATTCGAATGCGAAATGGCGTCTGCATAATGCGTTCGCAAGCGTCCAAATATGTCCAGAAAATGATCATAGGCAAATCGAACGAGGCTACTCCACGTCCACAGCCGTTCGAAACCATCTAGGATTTGGACAGATTCGATGCAGACGAAGCAACTCACGTCCGCATGGTCCGAGACCTCATCCGAAACTCCACTGCATAGTGAAGTCAGGACGTGAAGTCTTGTCCCAAGTCATCCCAAGGCTAAGGGGCGCTGAGCAATGCAATTCCAGACGATACTACTCATCCGCAGTGTCATCTGCAAGCGTCCGAAAACACTTTGGACAGCTTTTCACACATTTTTCTCACTTAACTCCTATCTCATAACACTTTTCCCATAACTATACGTCATAAAATGACACGTGTAACATCCTAATCGCTCTGTCCTTTAATTACATCACGTAAGCGGGGACAACATTACGGGAATACCCCTAGACTTAATGCTCTGATCATGTTTGGTAATCCCGATAATTATCCAACTTAAAAAGTTGGGGTGTTACAGCTATCTACGTGTCTTACTGTATAATTCTGTTGTTTTACATTGTTTCAGTATTTTACTATTTATATGTCGGGCGTATCAAACTGGTCCATATAAACATCTATGTCGGGCGTATCTAACCGGTCCCCAGTCGTTTTCTTCAGTTTCTGTGTCGGGCGTGACTAACTGACCCATAGAAACAACTTAATTACATTTATTAGGATTTCGAGTCTTGACATTATTGTACACATACAATCATATCTAACGTGTTCCTTAATCGTATCCTTAAACGTGATACGTCCTATCTAAGGAACTGAACTTAATATTAATAAACATGCAAGCAAATAACATACGTTTTTATACAATAACATAACTCATGCATTTAATAAATAAATATCAAACAAAACCCTAATTTCCCGAGATGTAGGTCCTTTCAGACAAAGCACATGTGATAGCACGTATCTGAGGTCCTTACCTTTAATGGTTTAATACTTTAATATTCTTCACAAAAGCCTAGTTATTAACAACATGAGATAATAAATAAGTATCTCCTAATAAACAACCCTAATTACTAACACTTTATAGCCTAACAATCTCCTTAATCCATCCTAACAATTTACTCCTATAGGTTAATACTTTAATATATCTGATAATGAAAATCCTTAATCCAATAATTATTCCAACTTTATCCTATAATTTATCTCAACAACTAATATCACTTAATAATAACCAACTTCATGAATAATACCTTAATCCATTAATATTATCACCAATAATAATCTACCAATTAATAAAGAACATATCATCAATTAACAATCACCTAATCTAGTTTATCACTTCGCCCATCATTAACAAATCGATTAAATTCCTCACTTTAGTATTATTCTCCAAATAATACTCGATTACTCATTAATTTCCCAACAATATTCTTCAACATCTAACAAAATAATATCTAACCAAATAATATATCCAATATTATCACTTAGCAGAGAAAAAATCAATGCCAAGACTTATTTTAATGTTTTCTCTGTATACACAATATAATTAATTTTGAGATAATTAATATATTATATTGCGTGGTGGTACATGTTAGTGTACATATGGGGTTAATGTGTTGGAATAATTAAAGTATGGAAAATTGGTAAATATTGGGTATAAGGAGATTTCGGATGCAGTGAAGAAACTGTGTAATTCGGGATTTCGGATGCACGCGGATAGGAGGATGCGTCCAAAATCACATGGCACGGCGTCCCCGAGTTTTGGGACGACGCAGGACGTGGTTTCGAGTCCTAATTTGCCTACTTTGTGACTTTTCGAACGCACGTGGACGCACGCGAATGCATGCGGACACCATGACCTTGAAACTGTCCAATTTTTGGATAGATTCAAACGAATGTGGACGGAATGCGAATGCATGTAGACGCTGGGATTTTGAATCTTTCCAATTTCTGGACAGTTTTAGACGCATGCGGACACAGGATTTAATGCCTTCCTACGTTCTAAAACGCAAATTTGTCAGCAAAAATATAGATTTCAGATGAACGCGGACAAGATCAAAATGTCCACCCTCGTCCGAAATGTCCCAGACCTATGAGAAATTAGGGATTTAAAAATAGGATTCTTGTCGTTTTGTCAATTAAAACCCACCCAGGAGACAACAGAGACTCTCCCCCACGCCAGACCTCGCCTTCCCCCACGTCGAAGCAATGCCTCCCCTCTTCGTTCAAAGTACGGCTATCTCCCTCCAGTTATGGTTTCTGATTTTAAGCCTCCTTCTCTGCCTTCTTCCAGTCCAGCTTTCCTTCCCCTGAAAGAGAGAGTTCTTGTGAGTGAGAGAGTGACCTTCCTGTATTGTGAGCAATTGTGAGTTAAGTGCGTTACGTGTGTGAAGTGAAGCTCTGTAAGCTGAGGAGGGTGCTGGGAGTTGCTGTCCATGAGAAATTTCTTCAACTAGGGTAAGGATTGGGTAGAGTCTTGGCCAGTGAAGGCCCCACCCACAAGTATTGTGCGT
Source organism: Begonia loranthoides (assembly GCA_022433065.1). Classification (NCBI taxonomy): domain Eukaryota; kingdom Viridiplantae; phylum Streptophyta; class Magnoliopsida; order Cucurbitales; family Begoniaceae; genus Begonia; species Begonia loranthoides. Next base: position 12,172,969 of record CM039477.1, on the reverse strand, counting down.
GAGTTTTGTGTTTAGTTTGCTGTAATTTCCTTTACTACAAATTTTGTAATTTCCCTTACTTCAATTCTAGGTTGTAATTGCTAGTTAGAGAAGTTGATAATGATTATTACTAATTGATAACGCTTACTGTTAGTTGATAATGTTGTTGATGGAATAATGGTTTGTAGTGTAGAACGATGAACTGAAAATTCCCCTATGTTATGATTAAGCATAACCGATGTTAAGCAAATGAACTATGAGTTTCTATGAATGTATTTTATTGTTTTACTTAGTGCTATTTTGTCTTGCTATACTATTGTTGAAATCTCTGGGTTAAATAGAAGTTATGGTTTCCTTAATTTGAGCATGCATAGTTAATAAGGTTAATATTCTATAACAATAGTAACCTGAGCATGTCTAATTAACTAGAATAACATTGTAATAAAAACGTTTAACCTGAGCATGTTTAATCGACTAGGTTAATAGTTGTAACAATGAACTAAGTTGTTAACTCAGTAGAAGTTAGGCCATTAAATCACGCTTTACTTGAATGTACATTATCCCTAGTCCCCTTGCAAAAAATCGATTTATGTCATTAGTCATTTGCAATTTATTTAGCATGTTCCCATAAGCATATTTCTGTTAGCTAGTTTCTAAGCATGTTTCCGTAGTTATCTACCAAGCATATTTCTGTTAGCTATTTACCGAACATGTTGTTTCCGTAGTTATGTACTAAGCATATTTCCAGTCAATGGTCAAAGTATGTTTCCATTAATTGTTGATTTTCACGCCTAGTTAATATTGTAAGCATGCCTAATGGATTTGAATAACTCGTTGTCATTTAACATTAAATCTCAATTAATACCGTTCCTTTTATTGAGATGATTTATATTTTAAGCATGTCCATCATTGTTTTAATAGTTGCTATAATTGTTCTCTTTATGTGCTTTAATTACCGTCATTCATTTATATGCGTTGTGCAATTATAGTTAGTTGGTTTAATTACTATTCAATTATCGTTACTTTTCTTCATATGCGCTATTCAATTATGGTTCATTACTTTCCTTCATTGTTGGTTCAATTATTGTTATTTTCCTTCACATGCGCTATTCAATTATTGTTTGTTCAATTATCGTTACTCTCCTTTATATGCGCTATTCAAGTATGGTTATTGTTATATTGTATCAACATGTATCATGATAATATAAACAATTAGGAAGTGCCACCTTGGGGTGGTACTCATATGCATTATGAAAGGAAAAGTGATAAAGAATGAAAGAAAAGAAGAGAAAATGGGGAGTTATGGGACGGACGGGTAGTGCGGATCTAATCAGGTAGACTGGATAGGTCTCCTCCCTCATCGGGAACGGGACCAACTACCATAGGTGGTTAGAAGTCGACCAAGACTATACCTCCACACGGGTTCCACTAATCTCCCGCTCGACATATGAGTAATGAACAAATGAAAGAACTAAAGGAAGATTGGTTTGGGGCGGTACCCATTTCAAAAAGAACTAAAGAGAGGCATGAGCATAAGCATAATGCTTAAACTCAATTCCTTACTGGGCCTTTAGGCGCACGTCTTACTTGTGGTGTAGATACATGTACGAGAAAACGATGAACAAATCAAGAAGTAAGGATGAAGAATTTGCACACGCGGGATTTGTGGCTGGCCAGGCTAGAGAAAGTGAAGAGAGTACTTTTGTAACTAATACTTAGTGAATTGTTAGTTGCCTTAAATGAAAAAGTTTGCTTCCGCTTTGTTTTGATAGATTTTTATACTTATAGGTTTTCAATACTTTATTACGATTTAATAATGAGTATAAGGAAAGGATTTTGATGGTCTGACTTTTTGAAAGGCACTCTGATTATATTTTAAAAAGGGTTTTTCACTGTTTACAAATTAAAAATTTTAAATTTAACTAATTTTCAAGATAAAGAAAAACCGGGTCATCACAACTGGAGTAAGGAGTGAACTGATGGGTGGCCCCTGAATCCATTAGCCACGTGGATGGCATAGATGTAGGGTTGAACTGCACCTGGAAAGAATTATTTGAAGCAGGAGGAGGAACTTGGGCAGCGATTGGAGCAGCAATGTGAAAGGACCAAGGAGTAGGGCGGAAGGAAGTATTCAGGTGATGATAACATTACGACACTATATGACACAGTTTCTTGCAGATTTGACAGCGGGCCTTGTTGGAGTTGGACAAGTTTTTGCCAGATCTCCACGATGAGGATGGAAACTAGGGCTTCTCGAGGATACTGCCAGAAGGAGGAACGAGAATCTCATTCATAAACTGCGGGTGTGGGTTCATCTGTGGTGATCGGTGCTGTCGGCTGATAGTAAGAGAGGAGGAATTAGCTTGAAGAGAATGAAGAGATGTCGTTGAGTGCTGCTTGTCCAGACGCAAGTCATAGCTAAGGAGAAGGCTGTGTACGTCTTCAATAGACCACTCAGTAGGTATAGAATTTGATCCTTATGCGAGATTGGTTCTTCAATTGCTTGAAGAGTGTTGCAAATTGAACTGACTTTCTAGATATATTCGGAGGCCGTAAGGCCATCATTGGATAACTTGTACAGCTGGCCTCGTAACTCTATTAGGTGAGCAAGGGATGTGGAAGAGAGGCATACGACCAGCTCACAAGAAGTTTGTCATATCGTTGCCACAATGTGTAAGCTGGATATGGTTGAGAAGACTCTAGAAAAGGTAGAGGAAGAGAGGAAGAACCATCAAGAAAGGCTCAAGGCCATTTGCAATTACCACATTGAGAATCTGGTTTTTCCAGATTAAATAGTTGGAGGAATCAAGGTTGACGGTAAGAGTTTGATGAGCAGCTGGAAAGGGAGGAAGAGATGAGGCATCAGTAGTAGAGTAAGGGTGAATAGTGCTGCTAGAGGATGCCATATGTGGCTCTGATATCATGAAAGGAAGAGAGAATGCAGAGTATATTGATTGATTCTATGAAACCCATTACAATGTTATATTCTCTTTATACATGTAGAGGGAAGATTCTAGAAAATATTATGGTTACAGAGTTTGTTATAAAAAGAATATTCCTAGATATAATAAGAATTATAAGAATTCTAACAAAGGTGTAGGGGATTCGTCGTTCCTCGTTTGAGCCAAGAAGTATTGGGTGAGTCCTTATGATCAGGGTTGGTTTTCGGTTTAGGGTCTTTGTTCTATCCTCTATATGATTATCGAGATGTTGACATCGACCTTGTTATAGATTCTGGACATGTCAGTGGTACGACTTTTGCTTTCGATACTGCGTGGAGTTGGCTAGTTGGTAAGGTTGTCGTGTTCATCATTGAGGTAGAGTTTTTTATACTTTCTGCACTGCATTGCATCATGTTTTCAAAACTGATATTTTGTGGGATGCCACACTTGAAAACCTGACAGGGACTATTCGACAACATGTCTTTTTTTTACGTATATGTATGTTTTCTCACGTTTGCTTATTGTACATGGTATTCAATTTTGGTTATCTACGAATATATTGAGATGATGAATCATCTTGATGCTTTAGGCACTTTGGCACTAAAACATCACTACTGTGTGAAGGTTGATTGTTTGTATGTGCGAAATGAGGATGGGGTATTGGTGTTATATCTTTGGGTTTCTAGCCCCGAAAGTTGAAATGAAGATGGCAAAGTGATGACGCTTCTTTGGGTTTTGAGCCCCAGAACTTGGCCAGGGTTTTAGTCACATGGATCAGAAGGTTGTCAGTCGCTGAGCTTTGCCTATTCTAGTACCGTTCCATTTGATAGGTGGGGTGATGGCTCATAGCTCCACTCGTCGGCAACCCTTGTCAATTTAGAACCTATACGTATTTTAGTTGAGAAGCTATCTGCCGTGAGCAACATTATCCATTTTATTTGATCATATGGGTTGTGTTGCCTCAGAGCTTTAACTCGTCGGCTGCTTAGGTGACGTGCTGGATCTCTGGATCACCGTCAATGTTGTTTCCTTTGCCTCATGAGGTGTTGCTATCGACGGATAGCCACCTATTCTCTGATGAGTGTCGGATGGGTCATTCTGTGACCATCCCTTTTCACTGATGATGTTTTTATGCAGAAAATGATGTTGGCATTCTTTGCAATATAGTTGTCTATGTATACAACAGGTTTTGATGTAGCCATATTGAGGTCCATTGGCCGATTTAAATAAAATGATAAGGATGTTTAAATGTTTTAAAATCCATGCATGGTAAATAAGAAGCATGAAATGATTTTCAAAAAGATGAGCAAAACAGTTTTTAGCATGTATTGTATTTAGTATCGATTTCCTTACTGAGTTTGTCACTCACCCCTTAGAATATATTTTTCTCAAGTTAGGGTGTAGGCTTGGCGCATGAAATTTGCATGTGTTGTCGTGGGGCGACGCTGGAGTCCCCTTGGGGTGCTTCCAATTTCCCATGGATGAGTGGATGTTCATCAGTTTAATCCCTTCATCTCTGGTACGTTCGGGATTTGATTAGTGTTGTTTGATTAAATTCAAGCACAGTACTTTCTTTGTTTATTATTATACTATCATGTCACTTATTGATCACTCTGTGGATCCCGACCCATTTGATTTGGGTTTGGACTTAATTTTCCATTAAGACTTCCACCTCTTTTATGCCATGGGATGGGTAACCAAGTCCTCTAAGGGGAACGAGTCACCTAACCCGACGATTCTGTTAAGCCGACCTCCGAATCGTGACAGATTCTATTTTAGTAAAATAATTCCATGTTTCACATGATTTGGTTTTTTTCCTGCTTTCACTCGTACTACTTTCCATAATGGAAAGTATCAAAAAATTTATTTCTTGTGATTTCCACCATGCCAATATATCAAATTCGTTATTTTCATGATCTAGTGGGACAAATGATTGATCAAGATGAAGATGCAAATTTGAAGCACTATTAGTATTCAAGTACTCACAAGTCACAACACTTTCAAGCGTGCCCCAACATCTTGTCTTTCGAAAAACAATAGCAATTCTTGGAGCTGGTGTATGGGGCGCAAAAGGACAGATGGCATTACTAAAAAACCTAAGATGGTGTGACTAAACATTGGGACAAATGAGGAGTCAATGAATTTTCTACTTTCAAAATTTTCAAACCATATTGTATAATTAAATTAAAAATGTAAGCATAATAACAAACATGAAATAGTACACCTAAAGAAAACATAACATAATAATTTAAAAACTTTTAGGGCACGTCGTCATTGCGCACCTAAATTAAAAATGTTCAAGTTTTTAAGTTGATACAAAATAACATTACCTATTACAATTCTCGGGATGAGAAGATTCAACCATAACAAATAAAATTATATGTTTACATAAATTCTATTTTTATGGATATAATGTATAGTCAAACATAAAAACCTCATTGAAGGACAAGATGTCCACACATGGGATGCTAAGCTAGCACTAATCACCAAATGATTACAAGCGAATTGGGTAACATTGAACAATAAGCCAAATAAAAATGTAGCATGACTTGCAAGATAACAATTAATACTATAATATAGAAAACGAAACTTACCATATTATATTTTGTTGGGTATCTAATGCCTAATCCTAACCTAGGAGCTTTATTAGTCAGCGCCATGTACTTTCCACAGAGAGACAAGTGGGATCGTGGTCAAGACTTGCGCCTTTGAAGCGCGTGGCGCGAGAACTCTACATTAAGTTGGTTAGGCACGAAGAGTTTCCTTTCAGTTTTATTTGTGGTGGACCCCAGGGTTGGACGGGATATAATTTATTTATTGATTTATTAAAAGAAATGATATCAATAATAATACTGGAACATTTGATGCATGTTACCTACTCCTACTTAATGATTAGGATTAATCTTGTAGGTTACTTAAAGGAATACGACATGTCGACTTGTTGATACTTTAGAGCTGAACATTCTCGTGAATCTGCTGCTGAAAAGAAAGATTCGTAGAATTAGGGCACTGAATCTTCTCTGTAAAGATGAAGCTTAAACAACTGGAGTCTCTCCTTGGCGATCTGCAACAGTTCTCCAATCCAAAGGTTCTCTCTCCCTCTCCCTCTCTCTCGTTACGGGGGATTTGTATGGGCATGTTGTGAATCAGAAACTTTTGAGTTATGAGAATTTCCTTGTTGCAGGTGGAGCTGGAGCAATATCCCACTGGACCTCATCTTGCTTCTCGCATGCTTTTCACTGTACTATTCTGCACCCTTTTTTTTCTAGATTTTTGAGAATCATCTTTAAAATGTTAATTCTTCTGACTTCCGGAGATTATTCACATTTACTTTGAGTGTTAGTGGTGATTTCATGAGGTGAATCTTCTCATTGGCTTCTGTGCTTACTGGTTTCAATATCGGTTTCCTACTTGCAAATATTGTAATGTTGCGTTTTTGGTTAAGAGCTCCTCAATGAAAATAGTTACAATTTGAAGTCTGTTTGGAAAATTCCAAATTTGTAACCCTCCAGTGGCTCAAATTTTATGGGCTTAAATTGGGTAATACATGGCTGGCTGTTTAGGACATGGAGGGGAGTCAATGGTGTTTCTGGTGATTGTTTATTCTTTTAGGAAACTATGAGGCCTTTTATGTACAGCTTAGAACTTGTATGCATTATGAGTAATTTAAAGTTTTTCAGGCTGAGAATTCATTTGGGGACGTGAGCGACAAGATAGTTGCTGATTTCGGTTGTGGGTGTGGTACATTAGGTGCTGCAGCTGCACTTTTGGGTGCAGAGTGAGTATCTCATTTGACGATCTTTTTTGCTGAAAATAGGGGTTATTTCACATCAGTTAATCATATGTTGTTGGGATAAGTAAATAATTTCTTCATTTGGAAACGTTCATCCTCTTTCTTCCTAGATTGGGCTATTATGAACTTGCCTATGCTGCCATATTATTATCTTTGTTTTTTTTTTTAATATAATGAAATTATGTTTATTTAAATAGTAGTGTTTCTTATGAATTCATTATAAGTGCTTTCATATTTGAAAATTCCAGTGAACCTCCCATTTACTTGATTTGAACAGACACGTAATAGGAATTGACATTGATTCGGAGGCACTTGAACTGGCATCATCAAATGCAGAGGAACTTGAGGTCCTCTCTCTCTCTCTCCCCTTCTCCCCCAATGGTGGGCCTGTAATGTTTTGTGCTTCTTTAATCTGGAAAGCAGGTGTACATAGATTTTCTTCAGTGCGATATAAAAAGCATAGGATTGCTGGGTAAGAACGCATTCACCACCTTTGTATTTGTCTGTTCTTTTCATGTAGAACTTCTATTTGTTTTGTTTTCGTTTTCTGAAGATATCGAGTTGCTTGAATTATTATATTGCTTAAAAATTGGTTTTATGCTGTTGTTCATTGGCCATTGAAAAATGAATTAAGACAAGCTTCTTTCCTTTGGGAAATTCAACTAAGCTCATTGTTGTCATTTACTCTTTTTTTCATTATAATGGACTATATATAGCTGTGGTAGAAATGTCTATAACGTAACAAGTTTCTTATGTTGAAATTTGAAGTTTTAAGTGATGTATAGTACCCTTATTCTACTTGTTGGATTGGATGTTTCCTTGTACTGACGCTGAAAGAATTAATCTCTTAGTCATACCTATCACATGTTAGGTATTGATGAAGTTAGTCCACTATCTTGAAGCCACAATTTGCATGCTTATATGTTGCGAGGGAGATTGTTTAAACCATCCCTCTTAATAGGAAGAAAATGAAATAGTGCAAATTCGAAATTTGTCGTAAACTAACTCTCATTGGCTATAAAACTACTAAAGTGTCTGTATCTCAACATCGATCAAGATCCTCACAATTTTTTGATTCAACACTCCAATCATTGTATAAATTGGTAATACGCCATGAAAAATTGATCTATTATGCATGGAGCTCATTCAATTGTTTTAAGTGAAAATAGACCATATGTACCCTAACAATTATGGAACTCATTTTAATTATTTTAATTTAACATGTGCATCTGCATAGCTGTAGAGCTATTTAAAAAAAAAATATTAATGTACTCTTACCACTGTTTTTTGTAGTTATCAAAATGACGGGAATGCAAATTTACCTTGTTTTGGCCGCTGTTTTAAAGATAATACTCCATTTTTATTTACAGCCATATTTCTAATTAAAATGATATGTTTATTAGGTCGAACTGTCGATACAGTTATTATGAATCCACCATTCGGAACACGGAGTAAAGGTGCTGATATGGATTTCCTCTGCATGGCTTTGAAGGTGAGGGATGATTGACCAATAAGATTCTTTAAATAGTTATGCAGAATCTATGTTCCTATAATAGATAATGATTGTTTGACTTTTTTCTTTTACAGATTGCTACTCAAGCAGTTTATTCTTTGCATAAAACCTCAACTAGAGAGGTAAGTCAATTTTATGTAATGGTAGTATAATTTTATTGTTGTAATGTGATAAGCCTTTAGTTCATTTTACATATTCTAGAAGGCGGCTTAAATAAGGGTGACCTGTCATCACTTGGCTGTTTTATTCGGTTAATGGGAAGTAGGTTTTAAGGAGAATTTGGAAGGAAAAGAAAAGGCGGATGGGAAGCTGAGGAGTTACCAGAAACTCGAAAGTCTGGAGTTCTTGATTGTAGAAGAAGTGTTCCGGTGTAAAGTGTAGTGCGTATTACTACATTTGTTTGTAAAGTTGTTTTCTCAGAAGTAATAAAGCAAAATTCTCTTGATTCTTATCAATTTGATATCAGAGCGAGATTTCGATGAAGGGATGATGACGCGATCAGAAGCTCACAAGGAAGGACTAGCAGAATGGCAAAAGGATATGTCTAATGTGAGAGAAGAATTAAAGAAGATGGAGCGAATTCCAGTGATGGAACAGAATTTGTTGTTGCTTCAGGAATAGATAGTGAAAATTTTGGAGAAGTTAGATGGAAAGCAGAACGCGGTGGAAGCGCAAGGAGTTCGAAGCTCTGGTAACGAAAGAGGTAATTTTTCGGGGGAAAAAAGACCAAACTTTTCAAAATAATTTTCACCCAGAAGACTGGAATTACCAGTTTTTAATGGAACCGATCCAGAAAATTGGGTTTTTCGTGCGGAACGTTATTTCAATGTAAATCGATTAACGGACTTGGAGAAATTGGAGTCTGCAATGGTCTGTTTTGAAGGAGCGGCTCTGTCATGGTTTCAATGGGAAAGCAAAGCACGACCAATTCATTCATGGATAATTTTAAAAAAAAGGATGCTGGATAGGTTTGGACACCGTCGTTCAGGTATGGGCTGTGATCGCCTTTTTTCCCTGAAACAAGAAGGAACAGTAGAAGAATACCGCACTCAGTTTGAAGCGGTAGTGTCTTCTTTGGTGGGAATTCCAGACCATATTTTGTTTAGCGTGTTTTTTAACGGACTTAAAAATGAGATACGGGGAGATGTACATATTATGAGGCCTTCAGATCTTCAAGATTTGATGGAATCGGCTAAAATCATAGAAGATAGAAATGAGTTGATCAAAGTTGAAAAATCATCTGTTGCTAGAGGGAATTATCGGCCAAATTGGTCGGTAACAGTGACAAAAATTCCTCAAGCTGATCATGCCTCTCAACCAATAATACCTAATAAGCCCAAGGTTCCAGAGATCAACAGACGGCATTTAACAGAAGCAGAATTTAGATTACGGAGGGAAAAAGGACTATGTTTTCGTTGTGATGAAAAGTTCTCCATTGGCCATCAATGCAAGAAAAAAATGCTTCAAGTGTTAGTTCTACAGGGCGATGAGGAAGAATTGACGTCAAATGAAGAAAACACAGAGATGTCGATTGAGGATAATGTATAAGTATCTCTAAATTCAGTGGTAGGGTTGACCACTCCCAGAACTTTGAGATTATGGGGAACCATTAAAGGAAAGAAGGTAGTTTTCTTGATAGACAGTGGAGCCACCCATAACTTTGTGGCTAAACGGCTAGTCGAAGAGTTGCATTTGCCTATTTCCTCTTCTGCTAACTACAACATTCAACTAGGGAACGGCGATACCTTGCAAGGAGAAGGTATTTGTAAAAACATCCTTTTGAAGCTTCCTGAGGTCGAAATTTTAGAAGAGTTTTTACCCGTTGAATTGGGAAGTTCAGAAGTTATACTGGGAATGCAATGACTGCAAACCATTGGTGATGTGTGTAAATTGGAAACTATCGATTATGAAATTTGTACTGAATGACAAAACAGTACACATACGTGGCGATGTGAGTCTCAACAAAACAAAGATTTCTCTTAAAGCAATGATGAAAGCTATTCAACTTTTACATCAATTTGAACATGTTATGAACTTACCAGAGGGATTACCCCTAAAAAGAGAATTTGATCATGCTATCATTTTAAAAAAAGGCACATCTCCTATCAATATTAAACCATATAGATATTCGGTCATTCAAAAGGATGAAATAGAAAGGTTGGTGAAGGAAATGTTGTTGGCAGGTGTGATACAACCAAGCAACAGTCCCTTTTCGAGTCCTATGATTTTGGTAAGGAAGAAGGACAACAGTTAGAGATTCTGTATTGATTACAGAGCTCTTAACAGAGAAACAGTGAAAGATTGTTTTCCAATTCCTTTCATCGATGAGCTTATTGATGAGCTATATGGTGCAACAGTTTTTACGAAACTTGATCTAAAATCGGGTTACCATCAGATTAGGATGAAACTTGAAGACATTGCCAAAACTACTTTTTGGACCCACGATGGCCATTACGAATTTCTTGTAATGCCGTTTGGGTTGTCCAATGCACCTTCGACCTTTCAAGCTTTAATGAATGAAATATTTTGGCCTTTTCTAAGAAGATTTGTGTTATTTTTTTTGTTTTTATGATATACTTGTTTTTAGTGGCTCGGACATCTATCACTATCACTTTCTTCAGCAAGTTTTACAGATTCTATCAGATCACAAGTTGTTTGTCAACAGAAAGAAATGTTCGTTTGCTAAGCGGAAAATTGAATATTTGGGCTATGTTATCTCACAGGAAGGGGTTGTTGCCGATCCAAGTAAATTAGAGGCTGTCCAAAATTGGCAATCTCCTAAGAACATCAAACAGTTAAGAGGTTTTTTGGGGTTGACTGAGTATTACAGGAAATTTGTCTTTGGTTATGGTATCATTGCTCTACCTTTGACTGAACAACTTAAGAAGGATCATTTTTGTTGGTCTGATGAAGCGGAATTAGCATTTAAGAAGCTTAAGTTGGCTATGTGCTCTTTATCAGTTTTAGCATTACCTGATTTCCACAAACCTTTTGTGGTTGAAACGGATGCTTCTGGGTTAGATGTTGGTGCAATCCTGATGCAACAGCAACAACCTATAGCTTATTTCAGTCAACAATTGTCCCAACAAAAACAATTGAAATCAGTTTATGAGAGAGAACTGATGGCCATTGTCTTGGCTATACAAAAGTGGAGGCCATATTTGCTTGGTCGACACTTCATTGTGAGAACTGATCAGAAGAGTTTAAAATTTCTTTTGCATCAATGGATGGTGGCTGTGGAGCACCAACGCTGGCTTACTAAGTTACTCGGTTATGATTTCGAAGTTCAGTATAAACCGGGTGCTGAAAATTTGGTAGCAGATGCTTTATCTAGAAAAATGGATAATGCTACGAACTGTGACTTCAAGGCTATTTTGTGTTCTAGCGTACTTGATCCTTTACAGTTGGAAGAAGAAGTGGATAAGGATTCTAGACTTCGGCTCATTAAGGATGATTTACTGGAGACCAAATGCCAGTATCCTGGTTTTTGCATTTTCCATGATTTGCTGTTTTTTCACAACGGGAAGGTTATCTCCAGTTCTTCCAAATTCATTTCTTGTATTTTACAATTGTTTCATGACGGTCCTTTGGGGGGTCATTCAGGAATCACAAAAACCATCAAAAGAATTGTAGCCAAACTTTTCTTGTTTGGTTTAAGGAAGACTCTTAAGCGTTTTGTCAACGCTTGTGCAACTTGCCAACAAAATAAGTATGAAGCCTTGCATCCAGCTGGGTTATCACAGCCATTACCAATTCTTGAGGATATTTGGGAAGATGTAACTATGGAATTTATTGAAAAACTACCGAAGTGCGAAGGCATGGACACAATTATGGTCATAGTGGATAGACTCAGTAAGTTCGCTCATTTCATTCCATTACGCCATCCTTTTTCTGCACAGACAGTAGCTGGTCTGTTCTTTAACCATGTCTTTCGCCTTCATGGAATGCCGAAATCCATCATCACTGGCAAAGACAAGATTTTTGTTAGCAGATTTTGGCTGCAATTATTTCTCTTACACGGCACGATTCTTAAGCTCAATTCGGCATATCACCTACAGATTAATGGGCAGTCCGAAGTAGTGAACAGAACCATCGAAACATATCTACGTTGTTTCATTGGAGATAAACCTAAAGCGTGGTGCAAGTGGTTGGCTTGGGCAGAGTTTTGGTATAATTCCAGTTTTCATTCGGCTATAGGGATGAGCCCGTTTCGAGCTGTCTATAAGCGGGATCCTCCGACAATCTTACGTTTTGACACTCCTCCTAAATCGTTGATTTCTGCTGTGGATATTCACTTGAATGACAGAGATGAGATTTTGTCTTTGTTAAAATCTCATTTGTTGAAAGCCAAGAATCGGATGTTATGTTCGGCCAATAGTAAACGTCGTCATCTAGTGTTTCAAGTGGGGGATCTTGTGGGGCTTCGTCTTCAGCCTTATCAACAGAAAACCGCCAGCAAGCGTTTACATGTGAAATTATCACCATGTTTTTTTGGTCCCTACAAGATTTTACAGAAGATTGGTGTTGTAGCCTATAAGCTGGAATTACCGGAGACTGTTATGATTCATCCAGTATTTCATGTTTCGCTTTTAAAGAGAGTCGTTGGTGATGATTTTACTTTTCGTCCTTTACCAGACTCTTTAGCTGAAGCTTCTTGGGAAATTTGCCCAAAGTCTTTGCTCGATGTTCAAAAGCAGTGTGGTGATTCTTCTAGGATTATGGTCCTCATCAAGTGGCGGCATTTACAGGCCTTTACAGCAACATGGGAGGATTTTGATCAGATTCGCTTTTAATTTCCCGATTTCAACCTTGAGGACAAGGTTGTTTTTTTGGGAGGGGAGTATTGATAAGCCTTTAGTTCATTTTACATATTCTAGAAGGCGGCTTAAATAAGGGTGAGCTGTCATCACTTGGCAGTTTTATTCGGTTAATGGGAAGTAGGTTTTAAGGAGAATTTGGAAGGAAAAGAAAAGGCGGACAGGAAGCTGAGGAGTTACCCGAAACTCGAAAGTCTGGAGTTCTTGATTGTAAAAGAAGTGTTCTGGTGTAAAGTGTAGTGCGTATTACTACATTTGTGTGTAAAGTTGTTTTCTCAGAAGTAATAAAGCAAAATTCTCTTGATTCCTATCATAATGTACACTCAATTAGCAATGTTGGATAGTTCTTGTTGATTACGTGTGGATTCCTTGGTCTTTTGTTCAATTTATGTTTCACCTCGGAATATGTTCATAAATTTTATTGAATTCCATTTTCTCACTTGTTAGCATGTAAAAAAGGCGGCGTTGCGGAATTTTGATGCTCAAAGTGCTGAGGTCTTATGCGAGGTAGGGGCAGGCAAGTTTTTGTCTAACTGCTTGTATTCAAATCCTCATGTTTTTCTGTCGTGCCCATCAGCTCAGCATATTTATTTATTTATTGTTAAATGTTTCACTTACATTTTTGCTCAATGTGGACAATTTCATTTATTATATGATCATTTGAAGTGTAGTAACGAATTGTTTGACTCTATTCCCCTGATACAGCTTCGATATGGTGTGCCTCAACTCTATAAATTCCACAAGAAAAAGGCGGTGGACATCGCAGTTGATCTTTGGCGATTCGTGCCCAAAATACAATGAAGAAACAGCTGTCAACTTTAATATGTATAAGCATGTATGTGTTTCACCTTTTTTAGTGTCTGAATTACTATTTTTTGTTGAATGAAGGCGATAAGATCTCGGTAATTATAGTATTTAACATTAATCAATGCTTATTGTTGGAACAATTAGCGATGGTAGGATGTGTTTGTAATAATGGGATTGGAGGGTTGAAGTCATATCTATGTAGCTGAATTAATATCCTGTCATCTCAAATCAGGATTATCTGAATTTTAGTGTTTCTACAATTCAATTAAGTAATAAAATTATTACTTTTATTATTTTTTAGTCCATAATTTGTGGCATCAAATAATTGGCAATGGCTGGAAGCGGGTTACTGTCTAAAAAATTGAATCTTGCATAAGCTTAAGATTAGGGGTGACCATGAGGTGGTTTGGTTCGATTTTGTCTGATGGCAGAAATAAACCAGCTCAGTTAAGTTTTGCCTTTAAAGAACTAAACCAAATTGGTTCAGATGAGTCTATAGTGCTGCAACCTTTTAAATAATTTGTGTTATTAAAATAATTAGCTGCATGGTGTTTGGTTCTAACATTTTAAAAGTAATTTTATATAATTAAGTATTTGATTAATTATATGTAACTATGGAAAAATGACAAATCAATCATCAAAAGAAAAGAAAAGATAAGTAAAGAAAAAAAATAAAAGATAAGTAAATAAAAGAACATAAAAAGAGAAACAGATATGGAAACGAAAACGGAAACGGATACAGAAACGATATGAGCACAGGTACTGAAACGGAAATGGGAATATAAACGAAAACGGAAACGGAAACGGAAACGAGTTTCCATAAATGGAAACAAATATAGATACAGATACGGATACAGAAACAGACACGGGAACAAATATGGAAACATGTACGATCACGGATACCGAAACAGATACAGAAACAGAAATAGAAATAGAAAAAAAGTACATAAATATGAAAAACTTAAAGATAAAAAGAAAGAGAACGAAAAGAGAAATTGCATAAGGTTTTAAATGGCATAACATGTGCATGTAGCATATTATGTATTATCACTTACTGAACATTAGACTCATAGTTTATGACTTGCGATGTAGGTACAAACATGAGAGAAAATGAAAAACAAATTAAGGAGCAGTCAATGAAGGATTTGCACGAGCGAGACTTATGGCTGACTAGGTTAATTGTATTAAAGAGAAAATAATTTTGTAAATGTAAATTAAATAATTTATTTATTGTTCTTCAAATGCTTCCGCTATGAAAAAAATTTAAAGTCTTCCACTGTAAAATTAGAAAAATGATTTCATAATAAAAGTATTCCACTGTTTATAACGATTTTAAGTAATGAGTTAAAGTAAAAAGATTTTAATGGTTTGGTTTTCAGATAAGAACTCTGATTTTGATTTAAAACGTTTTCTGCTATTGTTTTATAAAAGGAAAAGAAAACGTTTTAAATTTCATGCATTTTTTAAAGGTAATAAAAATTGGGTCGTTACACCAACAATGAATTCAGTTGCAAGCAGTCTACGTTCATAGGCCGAGTTCATTTCTAGCCGGGGTTGCAGCTGAGATTGGATGAAACAGTGAGGAATGAAGCTCTGAGAGTATGAATATTCGCCAAGGATTTCGTGGTTCTCTGAGGAATCGATGAATTCAACGGAGCACAGAATGTCTATTGTTATATACTATGGCACCGGAACGCAGAACGATGCATGACGTTCCGTGGCGAAAAACCGTCATTTCGCGGTAGAACGTCATGAATTTTAAAAAATAATGACGTTCTGCGTTGAAAAATCGTCATTCTGTTGCGGAACATCATGAATTTTAAAAAATAATGATGTTTTGCGGTAAAAAGTGTAACGTTCCTCTGCGGAACGTCAGTACTGAAGCCTTAATGTTTTGTATTGACGTTCCACGGAGTAATGTGTAGTGTTCTGTCGCAAAATGACAATTTAAATGTTTAACAAAAAACGTAACAACGATATTTATTGTGTCATTTTTTTATAGTTCCATGGTTAAGTTGTAAGTGAAAACACTTTAGTGATTAATTTATAATTGATGGATGATTTGTTATTTTTTCATAAAATAATAATAATTAATTGTTTCCCATTTCGTGTGCAAGAAGAGCCATTCAGCCCCCTCAAAGCAGACTGGGTTGGAACCGGAAGTCGAAGTCTCCTAAACCGGACATCGGCCAACGCAAAAAACCCTAGTCGCTTCTTCTTCTTCCATTTCTGCGGCGTCACTCTTCTCCTCTTCATGTCCGACAATGGCGCTCCAGGTTAGGAACAACCTCAGAACTAATAGTTGCAAGAGCCTCACCAATCCTTCTTTCATTCATCTCTTTTCTTCTAAATCCGTAAATCCATCCGAAACTAATGACCCTGACAATCCTTCCACTTCACCGACCACTTCTCAATCTTCCATATCTTCCTATTTCAGCGATGTTAAAGCCAGCCTCAAACAGCCACAGCAGCCTGCTTCGCCGTCCAAGTCGAGGAAGTTGGATTTCTCATCTGCTTCATCTACCGACTCTTTTCAATCCAAGCCTTCCGTTGCTTCCCTTGACGAAATCCAAAAAAATCTCTCCGAATGGCGGCGTAGACTGTCCGGCCCTTCCCCACCACGTAATGATTGGAGTTCTGCCCCTCCACCCTCTCCTTCTTCCTCTTCTTCGCAGAATATCTCATTTCTGAATCTGTTTCAAAGAAACGCGATGAAGAAGTCGGAGGATTCTAATGCATCTTCTGATTCAATGAAAGGCCGTCCTGGAGGCGTGCTATCATTTTCCGCGATACGTGAGAGCTTGCGACAGATGAACTCCTCTCCGTCAAGGCAGAGTGAGAGTAAAGTAAGAGATTCTATGTCCCTATCGGCATTCAGAAGCAGTTTGAAAGTGAAACCTTCAGATTCTGCTGGGGCATCGTCATCGACGATGGAGATTGGCGGCACAGAGAAGTTTCTGTCGTCAGTGTTTGGAAATGAAATGATGGAGGGGAGCTCTACCGGGAGTACCATGATGAAGACACAGTTTGTCAAGACTTATAGTCCGGCCGAGTTGGGGGAGAAATTGAGGAAGTTGAGGCCTGTAGATGGAGGAAAGTCATTTGCATTGGCGGAGTTTAATGAAAGGTTGATGAAGTTGAGGGAGATGGACGAGATGGAGACTGAGTCAAAAAGCCATGGTATTTTGCCCTTTAATAAGGAACTGAGGAAGTCCTTGATGAATCTAACGATATCTGCAGAAGAGCAGGAGAAGAAATCATGGAGTGAGTAGACTAACTCCATTGTTTAGTTATCGTATTCTTATTAGTTAATGCTCTTTGAAAATATGTTCATCATTATTTTTTGTTTCAACGTAAGTGTTAAGTAAAACTGAAACTTGTGGGATTAGAAAAAGAAAAGGAGAAGAGGATTTCACTTCGACAATGTTCTTTTAGAGTAAGAATTCGATTGTTTCTCCTTTCTTTTGGGTTCTTGTCAAAATGGATGGATGTAGTTGGAATGAACACCTTTCTATTGCTGATATCGCGGAATGTGAAGTGCCATTTCGAGCTCTTAGATTTACTACATTAAAGGTCTTTTCTTGCAGGACATTATGAGAGGATGAAGTTTTTACTATTATATTACTCTTGCATTACTAGTAGAAAATATGTTTTCCCAAATCCCAAGAATAAATTATGTTGTTGTCTTCTCTAGACCGATAAAGAACACTCATCCCTTGTGATTTATTGATTTGGTTAATTATTTCAGTCCAAAAACTTGACATCTTGAGCCAAGTTGGAGGAACTCCGGACTTCATGCAAAAGCCTCCGCAGGATCAACTTGTCGAAAGAGTAAGGACTGTTGTTTTTGTTGAAAAAGTACTATTCACCTGCCTATGTCAATCTTGTGTTACATTCATTTCGTGAGGCTCAGAACTTCAATTACTAGAGTTTGTTTGTAAAATGTTGATCTTAGCATTGTCTAGTGCTTGTATTGAGGAACTGCGCATATTCTAATACAGTTTTCCTCCCTCTTGTTGCTCATACGTCCACTGATTTAATTTTTTCATGTGGGTAAGATTATTTTGGTGTCTGATATTTTAAATGCAGTACTTCCATCCAGATAACATGTCATCAAAGGAAAAGATAAAACTTGAGCTAGCTAAAGTTAGGGATGAATTTAAGATGTCAGAGTCAGATTGTGGATCTGCTCGGGTTCAAGGTAAAGGATTGTTTTTTTTTTTTTTTTCCAACCGTTTGGCTCAAGATCTGTACATTTTTGTTTATGATTCGCAATTTGTGCTAGACACAACAGCCTTTCGTCTCTGGTATTTATTTTCCATGTTACAATTTTAGTTTTTAGTTATCACCCTTTCTATTTTTTAAAGAAAATTTAGCACTTATCTTTTAATTTATAGTATGCACCTAATTTTCATAAGCTTTTTCGTATCTAAAATTTGTCTCTTCCTCTGATTGCATTGCAGTTGCACAACTCACGACAAAGATCAAACACTTATCCTCAGTATTGCACAAAAAGGTAACATTGAAAACCTGGATTCTGCATGGTGCGTTGATGTTTTTTGTGAATGTAGGTCTGAAAAATTTTAAGATTAAGAATGAGTTTCAACTCTGACAAAAGCAAAAATTAACTTCAGGCTACAATCAGATGGCCATATATTTTTGTTTACTTACCACAGTTTTTTTTACTTCTGTGCTTAAATGGATGGGCATGAAATTATTACTGTCAATTTATAGATCTTTTTAAGATGAATGAACAAATCATATTCCCTTTCCTCAAAATCTAAGTTGGTAACATAAATTCTCGACCCAGAATTGAATGCTAATTGTGTTATAGGATAAGCATTCTCGGAAGGGTCTGTTGGGAATGGTGCAGAAGAGGAAGAAGTTGTTGAAGTATCTCCGACGAACTGATTGGGATTCATACAGCTTAGTTCTCTCCAAACTCGGACTCAGAGACAACCCAGATTACAAGAACTGAAGCAAGCTGACTGGTATTAGGATTCAGAGTTTGTTTCATTTCCTCCTCTTTCTCTTTCACAGCTGCGCTTCTTTTTAATTGTTTCTGCAGATTGGGTTAGAAATATCTGCAGTAGATGGAGTTCATTTTGATTTGTTTGAAGTTGCTCATTTTATTTCTTTTGGCAGATGAGAGAAGCCACCATAGAATAACAACAATGCACTTGTATTTTATTTATCAATTTCAGTACTACTGGACTGATAAGTATTTGTGAGGGGTATTCAGTTGACAACTCAGCTTCTAGGTGCCTAAATGGAAGCAATTTCAAGGGACTTGTGTTTGCATTGACGATGATTAAAGTAAGTTGTGCGTTTTGGTTAAAGTATAATATCACTCTTTCAGCGCAATTAGAATTTCTTACTCAATTTAATTATTTCAAACATTAACCTTTTAAGTAAGTTTTCAAATTGATTGTGTTTTGGCAAACCTAGCTGTATATACTTTTATTTTACACTATAATGTGCCAGATATTTGGTCTTGTACAAGTCAGATACAATGACTTTCCTAATATGTAATCTTTGAAAAGGGGATAAATTTGACAAAATTGGAGCATTGTGAATTAAATAAATAGTTGTAAGAATGCATTCTCAACTTTTAATGATAATGACTGATTTCTTTTTTATTGTAAAAATCATTAAGAGAATACTCTGGAGCATTGTACGATCTAATGCCTTTAACATTGACATGAAATTGATTTTCAATCATACAACTTCCACAACAAATTGAAAGTCGATCGGACCGAATAGGGCCTAGCAAAGTTGAAAGGGTATGGGTATGCAAGACTCCATCCAAGCTCGCTTCGAAGAAGTGAGCTACAATGTCCTCCCAACCCAACCCAACCCAACCCAACCCAAATCATACGGCCTTCAGCCCCCTTAGAGGAACAACCTCCAACCCCCTCGGAGCCCCCCAACCCAAATCATACGCCCTTCAGCCCCCTTGGAGGAACAACCTCCAACCCTCTCAGAAGAACAGACTCCAGCATCGCCTCTGTAGCACATGAAAGATGATGTTCCGCAGCTAATGACTCCACTCCCTCCTAAGTCATCTCATTTTACATCAATTTTTCAGTTGGATGCGCAGGATGAAGAACCGATGTAATATCCTGGATTTTTGTGATGGTAAGCATAAAAATATATAAGTGATAATATTTGAGGATTTTGGTAATAAAAGGATTACCATGGTTTTGAAGAATAAATAAATGTGTGTAGGTTTGAGGAAGGGAAGGAATTGACCTCATTAGGTGTTACATTGAAGAAATTGAAATCGTGGTGGATGATTATATTTAGGAGTTAGTAGTGAACTGGGTTTGAAGTGATTTTTGTGAAGAAATGGATTCGCAATTGATTGAGGTAAGGTGGGCGGTCGATCACGAGTGTCACAATTTATTACAGATTGTAGCAAAATTCGAAGCGATCGATCAATTGAAGAGAGTTGATCGACTGGGTCCAAAGAGAAAATAAGACAGTGGGCAGCAATTTTCAAAGTGGTCGATCACCTGAAGGGGGTTGATCAACTGGCTCCAAAGAGAAAATATTACAGAGAGCTACGATTTTTGAAATGGTCGATCGTCTACTAAGAAGGTGATCAACCAATATTATTGAGAAATTAGGAATTTGCAGTTGATCATCAAGGCACGACGGTCATTCATGGTCACAATATTTTTGAAGCTGATGATTCGCGATCGATCACAAGAAGAAGATGATCGATTGAAATGCCAACAATCGCCCAGGAATTTGCAAACCGTCATCTGGAAATCAATGGGATGCTTGGAACATGTATAGCCACGACTCATCACTATCTCAGTGACGTTATATGCCTATATATATGAGTGTTGTGCAGAAGAAAAGATAGACAAAGCGAGGAAGAGAGAAAAGTTGTCTGGCGTTTTTGAGAGAAAAACTTGTTGGAGTACTTAGAGAGCAACTCTTGCATTTTGGTATTATGGAGGAAGTGGTCTTCTAGAAAAGGTTGTTGGACAATTAATGCAAGATGAATCTTCCACATGAGGGGAATATGCGAAAGGAGTTAAGAGATTTTCATGTGTATTGTCTAAAAATGCCTACATCACCAGTTTAGGTTTTGTGTTGTTTGCTGTTGAAAGTGTTTTCTGCTTCGATGATGAGAACTGTTTGTTTGCCTACTGTTGTTGTTCATAGAACTCGTCTGCTTACCGTTATTGTTCATAAAATTTGTCTGCTTCTTGTTTCGATGATAAATAGAAGGAGAACTGCATGTCTGCTTACTGTTGATGATAACACAAATTGTCTATGCTTCCTGTTTCAATATATGAATAAAGCACGTTATTCTATAGATTTTAGTTATTAATCTTCTGTGTGGATAACATAGCATATTATAGAGGCTTGATTGATGATCTTTTGTTGATATTGTTTAGTGAACTAAAATGGTGCTCTGTCGGTTATCATTTCCTGTTGTTATATCATGATAAATTTTGATGATAACCTGCCAAGATAAAGTGCTAGGAGAGGATAATCTTGCTACTTATCTTATTGATAGAAACCGTTAGAAAATGGGTATGAACGTGTAAACATCTGCTTTGTTAAAATGTTCAACATGTATTGAAAATGGTTCTTGATAAGCTGTGATAATATTATTTGTTGGTGGTTGTTTGCTTCCATTTTAACTGCTGCTTGTTGATCTATTAAGTTATATAATAAATCTGTGATGAATGTATTTTGTTGGCCGTTAGAATATGAGTCAAATTTGTAACGACTCGGAGGCAGGCCGAACAGCGCCGCTGGGTCAGGCAATCCGATTCTCGGAGAGAACCCGGTTACCTAGTCCAAGGCGTCAACTGACCTCTCTCTCGCGCAAGGCCCTCAGACGATCTTGTCGGTTGCCATCGTTCGTTGCTCGGAGTCGACAATTCGACTTGGCCAATGTTTCCTCTCGCGACATCCCTCACACTCTCGCCCGCCAAAAGAGGAGGAAGAAGAACTAGGGTTCTTCTGAATTCTTCTATTTCAAAAAATTAAAAATTTATTTAATTAATTAATAATAATTTATAATATATAAAAACCAATTTATATATTATAAAAAAAAAATATCTGATTTTTCACAAAAAAATTCGACTCGTTTTCAAAACCCTCATTGAAAATAATTTCTTTAGTTAAACTAATTTTTTCAAAACATTTCCAAAAATAAATTTAAATCCTTGCTTGGGAAAACTCAAATTGACTATTTTATAGAAAAACACACGCCGTCGCTACACAACAAAATTGGTAAGTTCTTCCACATTTGATCGAAAATTCGCTAAAAAATTTACACGTGGTATTTTAAAATCATTTTTAAAAATCTCATATTTTACAAAATCTATCAAAGAAAAAGGTTATATTTGTTGGGTTGTCTTTATTGTATCTTATTGATAGAAACTGTTGAAAAATATTGTTGAACATGTTAATTTCCTGCCATGTTGTGGTGAAAAATTATATGCTTTCATAATCTATTAAGCGTGTTGTATTGTTTCGCAATATTTAGTATGAATTGTTGTGTGACATACATTCATATCATGCATCATGTAGGCAGGTCAGTTAGAGTTGCATATTCATGCATTGCACAAGATAATAATGAATATAATATATGTAAATAGATGTTGGAGGTTGGGGAGTTTAGTAACAGATCTTATTGAAAGTATTGTCTCTTCCCACGTAGGGATGGTGTGACGGTTATGCTCAGGTTAGATCCTGAGGATGAATCTATTCTCTCTGTGGAAAATATTTCCAATGGTCTAGATTATAGTGAGACTTTAATTAAAGAACAGAATGGATAGGTTCTTTTCTGACATGAAAGACATGTGCATAGAGTCAACATACATATTTATTGCATTTCATTATATCTTTTATTGGGCGTTAAACTTATTATCTCTCATGTGATGTAGGTGAAGATTGTAATCTTAATGAAGAATATGTGGAGGAAGTATGAAGCGACTAGTGCTTGTGTTACCTGTGTAATACTCCGACTTTTCGTAATGGAATTAAGTAAGGGTAATTGAGAAATTAATGGGGTGTAATATGATTATTTTGATAATTATTGAAAATTAATTATTAGAATTGGTTAAGTGGAGATTTTAGATTAATTAAGATATGAAATTAAGTTGGAAGAAGTGTAAATTAAGGGGATTGATTAATTAAAGAAATGAATAAATTAATTGGAACTAAAATAAAAAGAATAAAAGAAAATAAGGAAGAAAAGCTACGTTTTGGAAAAAGAAGAAAACAAGGAAGAAACGAGATTCATGTAAGAGGAGTTGCTGTACTGTCGACCGATCTGAAGATCGGTGCCTCACGGTTTTGCTGTAATATCCTGAATCTTCGTTGAGCTGAAAACATAGATTAAGTGATAATTTTGGGATGATAGTGTAACGACCCGGATTTTCGTAAATCTTTGAAAATACGTGAAAATGTGAAATTTCTTTTTAAAACAATTCAGAGTCCGCCTAAAACTGGATCGCTACCAACCATTCGTAAAACTCTTTATACAATCTAGTTAATAAAACTATGCGGAAGCGTTATATAAAAAGGTCATTTATAAAAAAATAGCGGAAGTGTTATGAAAATCGTTTATTCAAAACCTTGCGGAAGCGAAATCAATAGTCTAAGGAATAAATACCCACTGATTTAAATACTACCTTTTATATAACTTGCTACTTAATTTAATAACAACTTTGAAAATTAAAAACTGTTTCTCTTTTACCCATTTTCATATGTTTGGCCAGCCACGAACTCCCTCGTGCGTGCAAATTTATCATCCCTGCCTTTATGTTTGTTGGTTGTTCATTTTCATTCATCTTTTACTAATTCATCTTTTACTACTCCTAGTCCGTGCATTCGTCATAGTGTACTAATACCTACATTTACACCACAAGCAACTGTAAGCCCGAAGACTTAGTAAGGAAAAGGAGAAATGCATGAAATGAATCTCTTTAGTCCTTTTGGAATGGGGGCCACCCAAACCAATCTTTCTTACAATCTTTCTTTCGTTCGTTCATTCTTCGTTCTTTCTTTCATTCATTCATTCTTTCATTCATTCTTTCTTCATTCATTACTCGTACTTCGAGCTGGAAATGAGATTGGTTTTTCTCGTGCAATGGCATAGTGGTTGGACCTAGCCTTTTTCCTTGCATCTAAAACTCTCGTATCCTATCAGGAAGGGGCTACGCCTAGATCGCAAACTAGATCTGCTATCCATCCACTCCCAATTCCCTTCTTCTTCTTTATTTTTTCTTAACTTTTTACCTCACTTATGCATGCTTGCGTACTACGCCGTGACACTCCCTATTAGTCTCTATTATCATGATGCATGAACATACATTCTTAGCCTATCATGATGCATGATGCGTAAACATTCATAAGAATTAAAGTGCGCATATAGAAATAAAAGTAACTGTAATTGAAAAGCGCATTTAACATGAAGAGTAACCAACCAATGAAATAGCACACCAAATCATCACATATAATGAATTTAAACAAGGAAGCATGCTTGGGTGAATAGAACACAATACTATTAACATGCTTCCTATAATTATCTCTAGTTAATTAGTCCACTTTAGTTATCCTTTGTGCGTTAATCCATTTACATGCTTCCTATATTTATCTCTAGTTAATTAGTCCACTTTAGTTATCCTATATGCGTTAATCCATTTACATGCTTCCTATATTTATCTCTAGTTAATTAGTCTACTTTAGTTATCCTATGTGCGTTACATGCTCAAGTTTGATTTCTCTAGTTATGCTCGCTAATTTACTAACATGCTACCACATTTATCTAGGTCCTTTAACATGCTTAAATCAATTAACATGCTTGTCTATTAGTTGAATTAACTAAACCTGTTAGTGAGCTAATTAAACATACTAGTACATTAATTTATAGTTCAACATGCCAATTTATTAAGACAGCATGCATTGGTGAATTTGCCTTTTTAACTAGCTTCGTGGCGTACCTAATTAATCGACATGCTCAACTTAATTTATTATCTTAATTGATTTACATACCACTAGTTGATTTAACACCAGAAGAATTCACATGCTTAGTTAATCACATGCTCAAGCTACTTAATTACTTTAGCAAACTATCATATAGATAATTAAACATTTAAGCTAAATTAGACATGATATGATTATTGGACTAGCTGATTTCTCCAGATAGATTAACAATTATAGTGTTTCAACATGCTTTTGCAATACTCTAATTGATTTCTTGCTCAACTAATTAAGGATTAGTTGTAATGTAATCTACTTTAACTAACTGATTGACTAATTATAATGTCCCCCGGTGCTCCCAGTACAATATTGTTCGCTTTGGGTCGAAGCCCGCACGGGTTTGTTCTTAGGGTTACCCCAAAATGCGTTGTACTAGGTAGGGAGGGCACAATAATTGTGACATCCCGCCCTGTGAAGGCCAGGAAAGGCCCAGTTGTGGGTCCGGCCCATATCAGGGGGGCACAATCTCACATCGCTGGGGAGAGTAGAAAATGCATGGTATATAAGCATGGAGCCCTTCCATACCTAGTACAACACGTTTTGGGCTAACCCCAAAAACAAACCCGTGCAGGCTTCTGCCCAAAGTGGACAATATTGTACTGGGAGCACCGGGGGAAGTTACAAATGGTATTAGAGCGAAATCCCAACCGAAAGTGTGGCCGACGAGGACGTCGGGTCCCCAAGGGGGGGAGATTGTGGCATCCCGCCCTGTGAAGGCCAGGAAAGGCCCAGTTGTGGGTCCGGCTCATATCAGGGGGGCACAATCCCACATCACTTGGGAGAGTAGAAAATGCATGGTATATAAGCATGGAGCCCCTCCCTACCTAGTACAACGCGTTTTGGGCTAACCCCAAGAACAAACCCTTGTGGGCTTCGGCCCAAAGCGGACAATATTGTACTAGGAGCACCGGGGAACGTTACACTAATTCTACTTAACTAACTTATTTACGTATTAGGCTAGCTATAACATGTTTATTAATTTACTAATTCACAGCAAGCAGGAAAACCATCCACAAGAATAAGCTCAATGAAGGAAACATAATTCATTCCTACTTAGCTCAACCTTTTCTATTTCACTTCTACTTTATTTTGCTTGACTCATTCTTAGACTTTATATAACTATTTAACCTTTACTAACTCCACTTCTCATTTCACTATCAAACTACTGTCAAACTAACACAACCTAATCAAAGATTTCATAAAGCTAACAATAACCAAGCGAACCATTATAGTAGGAAATTCACTACTACTCTAACACCAAATCACAGAGCATGCACAACATTAGTTACATTATCAACACTTAATAATAGCATTTTAAGGCAAACAACACACTGCTAGCAGTAACCAAGGCAATTAATAGACTTAACAACTAACATACACTTAACAAACAACTAACGTACATTAAGCATTTCACTAGTATTAACACTAAACTCACAACATTTAACTAACTCACACACCCATACTTGTGGTGTAGGGCCTCAATGGCCAAAGCACCCCTAATCCCTTACCAATTTGAAGAACACTCAACAACCAGGGACAACTGGCACTCCCCAGCAAGCAGCAGGTCACGGATGACAGGGAAAGGGAGCACCCAACAGCTCCAATCCTCTAGCTCACTCACAGTCACTTAACACCCTAGCACCCCATTCTTGACACTCAATCTTTTCCACAAAGAAGCTCTCTCTCTCTCTCTCTCTCTCTCACTTTCTCTGGATTTTCCTACGCAGAAAATGGAAGACTCAATGAAGAGGAAGGCAGGAGGGGTTATTACCTAGAGAGGAGAGGGACACCATGATGACCCTAGATGAGAAGGAGGGTGGCCTCAGGCAAGGGAGGCCAGCTATGGAGTAGGGAGGGCAATTTTTCGTCGCTTGGGTCGCTTCCTGTCGATTTATGTCGATTTTCTATGTTTTCCTCCGATTTGCTTCTTATTTTATTTCGTAGGTCTGGGCTGTTTCGGACGCATGTAGACGCGTAGGTCTCATCCACAAGGCTAAATATCGCAGGCTATTTTGAGGCTTACGACGGGAAAATGCGTCCCCGCCTTGTCCATACCGTCCGCAGGTGAGGTTCGGACGCCATTTCGCGTACGTACCAGTGTCCACACATTCGTTCGAAAGTGTCCTAAAATCGGACAGAGGCAAAGCGGATGATACTTCAATTCATCCGCATCAGTCCGTACTCGTCCAAAACTATCCACGTTCAGAACAGAGTTGATGCGGACGCCACTCTTCTTGTCTGCATCGTTCGGACCCTCGTCCGCAACTCCACTGTACAGTGAAGTCAGGATGAGAAATCTCATCCCCAACTCATCCTAAGTCTAATGCTGTCGTGGGCAAGCACTTGCGGACGACATAACGCGTCTAAAGTGTTGTCCGTAGGCATCCGAAAACGCCCTGGACAGCCTTTCTCACCTTTTTTTCCCACTTTACTCCTATCCCATAACATTTCTCCCATAAACACACATCATCAGATGACACCTATAGATACGCCATGTAATATCCTCCAACTCCATCACTTCTATTACATCACGTATATGGGAAAAACGTAACGAAATTACTCCTCATCTTAACGCTCCTGAACGTTCATGGTAATACCCCAATGGTCATCCAACTTAAAATATCGGAGTGTTACATATAGGAACTGAGTTGGACAAGTAAACATATTGGTCAAGAGAAATGTATTTGAAATAAGTGAACCTTGATACCCCAAATTATGTTCATATTAAGCTTAGGAGGATGATTTAAAATTATTGGAATTAACTTGAGTAATTTAAGACATTAGTCAAGTGAAACATATTTGGAAATTTAAGTTTGAATAGTTTAAAAGAGTGATTATTAAGGATATATATATATATATATATATATATATATATATATATATATATGTATATTGTTTGGAATATACATATTTGGAGAAGAATATGGCGGATGGTTGTTTGAAGGGGTGGTTGATCATTGTGGTTGATTGAGATCAACCAGGGTTATAAACCTCTAGGAAAAAATGAGTATTGAATTTGTTGATCATGATCAACTAGGTGATCAACCTCTAGTCAAAATGGGTATTGAAAATCTGTATTGAATATGGGTATTGAAAAGTGTGGTTGATTGTGATCAAATCAAGTTGTAATTTTAAAAGAAGAAATAATGTATATATTCATGCATGTCACGTTACGAAATAACGTGAATAATACAAAGTTTTGAGGATGGAATGAACTGCGGTCGATTGTTGCGGTCGTTCGGCATGGAGAGATCATCTGCCCTGATCATCCGCAATTCAAAAACAATGAAAAATCAGTGGTCGACCGAGTGAAGGGTGGTCGATCGGCTACTTGAGAATTCAAGCGACCGCCAATTAATGAGGAATAATTTGGATAGTTTTAACTGACGCTGAAGAAGAAAGGAATTGTCGCCTGGAACGTTTGGAAGTTGGAGGGTTGCTGGACATTGAAGGGTGGTGTCCCTTGGCCTTCTGTCTTCACGCGAATAGCATTGATGGACTGCAAACCGCTTGGCCTTACATCTTCCTCTGGAGTTAATATTAAGACATTAGATAATTGTCTATAAATAAAAGAAGAGGGTGACGAAAGTTAAGAGTGTGGAAAACATAAGGTTACTCTGCCAAATTCTTGAGAGAAGGAGGAGTGGCGTTACTCTGCCGAACTTTTGTGGGAACTGGCGTGTGAGTTTTGAGTCTATGAGGTTGTTTTTTAGAGAAGAGATTGATCAAGAGAGTGAGAGAGAGACAGTAAGAAATCTTGTGAGTTTTGTGAGGACGAGATGTTGCATGGCCGTAATGGTCTGCATGGATTATGAAGTTGAGAAATAAGCACAGAGTGAATAACGGTTGTGAAGGAGGAAGGACAAGCGAAGCTAGAAGTTTTGGAAAAAGGTCTCAGTTGTTCTTCTTTGTTGTTATTAAGGTAATTCTACCTTCACTCACGTTTTATTAAGGGTTATTATATGTGGTGGTTGTTGTCTGTCATTATTAAGATGAATTTTGATTATAATGACAACATGTTATTGGTAGATTATTATTAGAGAAAGTATTAATGGATTAAGATGTTATTCATGAAGTGGGTTATTATTATGTGGTATTAGTGGTTGTAATCAGTTGAAGGATAAGGTTGGAATTATTATTGGTCATAGCATGCAAATGAGTGTTGAAGAAGTTGGAATACACTGTTATATTGGGAGTGTACATATTTTTGATATTATTGAATAAATATTTTGGATAGTAGGAATTATTGGAAATATTAGTGGAAATATTAGTAAAGTTTAGATGTGAAAGTAATAGGTTTTATTATGTGGGATTTTGGAGAAGGTAATTATTGGATTAAGGGTTGTCATTGTTGGATAAAATGATTATTGGAAAATAAGGTTCTTTGATAGTTTGGACATATTTGGAAGTTATCCATTATTGGAAGTATGAGCATGTTAGTTGAAGTTAGGAAAATTTATTATTGAAAAGTAATTATTAATAGCTATATGGGTTAATCATGATTAGGTTTCTTTGTGAAGAATCTTAAAGTGTTAAACCATTAAAGCTAAGGACTTCAGGTACGTGGTACTGCATGTGTTTTGTCCGAAAGGGCCTACATCATGGAAATTAAGGGGTATTTACTATTTGTGTTGTTGATTGTTATGAATTGTATGTATATAGAATAAGTTCAGTTCCTTAGTTAGGATGGATCACGTTTTGAGGACACGATTAAAGAACACGTTAGATAGAATTGTATATGCACGACAACGTTAAGACTTGGAATCCTAAAGTACACGAAAATGGAATGTACGTAAACAGCTGTGGTCCAGTTTGTTACCCCCGACACATAAACCAAAGAATAAGTAAACAGTTGTGGACCGATTTGTTATGCCCGACACAGTAATCAAGATAAGCAAATAGTTGTCGATCAGTTTGTTACGCCCGACACAGTAATCAAGATAAGTAAACCAACTGTGGTTGGGTTAGTTACGCCTGGCACAGATGTTTGTATGGTCCGGTTTGATACGCCTAACATATAAATAGTAAAAGACAAAAACAATAGATAAAGCTGTTAAAGAATGTAGCTGATGGAGTATTGCTATGTGGGCGTTTGTACTATTGGCGACATTGACCTGTGGTTATGGCTCACGAAGATGAAATAAATGTATTTCAATGTTTTAAAGGTTTTTAAGTGTAATGTGTTTATTTAAACAATGAGTTTATGGTATTTAATTATAAAAGACTTTCGCTATGTGTTTAATACGACTAAGACTTTCATAGTTTATAACTTTGGTGTTCTATTACGCAATGGTTTTAAAGAAAATAAAATTTTTATACGAAAAAAGTTATGAGAAGTTACATTTGAAATTCGAAGCTAGATTGATGATCCTTAAGCATGATGCATTATGTGATTCTGCCACGTTTGTTTCCTTTACACATGGAAAATTGTAAAGGTGGTTTTGTGGGATTTATGGGAATATGTGAGGCGTATACGAGAAGACAGAAGAGAAGAGAAATAGAGAGAGATGAAGAGAAATATGTAGAATGCTCTTTGGAAGAAATAGAAAGACAGAGTGTTGAGTGAAAAGGAAGAGAGAAAGCTCTCTGTGAAATTCTAAGAGCCGTGAGCTATGAGTGAAAAGTGAGAGAAGAGATAGAAAGAGAGAGAAGCAAAGGGAAAGAAGATGAAGGTCGTGAAGAAATAACAGAGAGTGAACAAGGAAAAGAAAAAGGGAAGGAGGTCTGCTCCTGCCTCGGGGGATGCTTCAGGTAAGGTGACTCTCTTCTTGGTTTATGGATTTTATGGAATATGCGGTAGAAGATAAAAATGTGATGGATGTTAATAATGTTGTCTGTGATTTTATATTCCTTGTTTATGGACGATTCCTTCTCTGTTGAATAATGCTCTCTCTTTTGGTTATGAGTTTTGGAATTGTTAAGGGGTTAGTTGGTTTATGTTGTGGGCTATGGTTGGGGGTTGTATGATGAATTATGCTTTCTGTTGTTTACAGAAATAATAGACCGAGAAGGGAAGAAAAATGCAATGAATGAAGATTTCTGGTATTGGAATTTTACAGATAGTGAACTATAGAAATGAGGATGTGGAACTGTGATTATTAATGATTGGTTATTTAATGATTTTGAAGGTATTTATGAAGAGGAAGAAAATCCTGTAATATCTCAAATTTTGTTATGCTAAGCATACGGCTTACATGATAATTCTGGTGGTTTTTAGTGCTAAAATGGACGATTAAGGTGTGAGCAAGAGAAACATATTTGGAAGAAGTGAATTATGATACCCCGTGTTATATTAATATTAAGTCTAAGAGGATGATTAAGGATTTATTGGAATTGACTTGGATAAATTAAGATATTGGTCAAGTGAAACATGTTTGGATAAAGTGAACCATGATACCCAAGTTATTAAGCTTTGGGGGAGAAAGATTAAGGTTATTGGAGAATTATTTTGTGACATTTGAAATTAGACAGGATGATAATAGAATTAGATTAGTGTTGTATAGTTAGTAAAATTGAATGTGATTGATAAAAGCTTTTATTTAAGGTATTGATAAGAGAAAATATATTTGGATATAGTTGTATATTGAAAGGTTATGAATAATAAGGTTCTTAAGAATTAATGGAAATTGACTTAGATAAAAGTGAAGGAATAATAGTGGAACATATAGTATAAGTTTAAAGATAGTTTAGATGATATATATGTTCATATATACACATATATAGATTTAGTGCATACTGGTTTAGAGAAGATGAAGTTGCATGGAAGATATTACAATTGCAATTAAGACCTTACGTTATGGGTACAATGTATATATATGTATATAGATCACGTTATGGAATAACGTATATATATAATCTAAAAAAATAAGCCACAGACGATCTGCCTGCTATTCGTCTGATGCGTCAATCTTCTTGCGCGATAGGACGGTGATTTGGAATTCAACAACTGATTCATTTGGATTGGCGGTTGATCGTCCGAAGGAGAACCAATCAACTGGTGAAGTGGACAGTCGCTTGGAAAGAAATGTCATTGCCTGGAAGATTCTAAATTGGACGTTTAACGCATCTAGACAATGAGGAGTCTTTCCTTTGAACTTCCATCTTTAGTGGGACGCTGAAGGGTTGGTGGATGATGTTCTATAAATAGGAGATGACAGATTGAAGCAAGGAAGTTTTGGAAAAATTGTGGGGAGGTTCTGGCAGTTTAGAAAGAGAGGGAAAGGGCAAGAGGGTTCTGTGATTTTGAGAAAGAAATTGTGAGGACATTCTGTGTTGTTTAGGCAGTGAAAAACCGTGGTTGTGTCTGAGGAGAAAGAGAAAACTGAAGAGTGTTGCTTTTGGAGTTTTTGTGAGAGAAATGCTTCTATGTTTTTGAGAGAAGGGCAATGGGTGAGTGAAAGCATTGAGGTTCTGTAATTTTGGAGAAAGTTTGGCAGAAGGAGAGGTTGCACTATTTGGCGGAAATATTACAGAGAAGAGAAAACTGTGAGGGTTCTGGTGAAATTTTGAGGGAAGTTGTGCTGCTGTGTTCTGTGATTTTGTGTGAGAAGCAATGAAAGGATTTGGTGTGAGGGTATAGTCGTGAGGGTGGCTATGGAATTCTGAAAGTCATAGAATCTGTGAAGTTGTATTTGTTTTACTAAGTGAAATAGAAACTGTGAGAGTGAGGCACTGAAGGAAACCGAAAGAGAGTGATGTTGTGCAATTAGTGAGAGACGTGGAGAAGTGGGTCTGTGAGAGTCTAAAGTTGCATGACCGAGAGAAATATTGTGAGTTTTTAGAGAATGGAGAAGTTGCATGGCCGAGGGTGAGATGACAAGAGAGGATTTACAGAGAAGGGGAGAAACGTGAAATGGGAGTCTTCTGAAGTAGATTGTCTTTTTTTCTCTCGAGCTCTTGGGTAACAATCTTCCTTCCTTGTTTTTTTAGTTCATCAGTAATAGAATTTTGCCACTGATTTATAGAAACAATGTTTTGGTTATTATCTTATTCCTTAATTACTACTGCTGAATGCTATGTACATTATTGATTGGCAGAGTTGGATTTTGGTGAAGGAAGTATTATTTTTGGTTACCGCCTTAATATTGTACTTTGTTAATATAATATGTTTAGAATATATGGTGGGGACTATTATTCTACACATTATTGGATTGCTATTATTGGTTGGTCATTGACATCCGTTGGGTTTTATTGCTAAAGAACCGTTAAGTGAACATTATACCTTGATTATTTTGGAACTTACGTTGTTAAAAGATATAGTTGAAATTCAATGTTAGGATAGTTGAGGTAGAGGATTGATTCTTTAAGGTGCCATTGGACATGTTAGAGAAGTTGTACTTTGTTGGATAAATTAATCTGTCAGAATTAGGTTGGTGATTATTTTACTTGGTTTGATAAGCTATTGTTTACTAATGAATCGGTATTAAAGAAGAAGAAACTTTAAGTGCTAACCCTTTAAAGCTAAGGACTCCAGGTAAGTGGTACTGCTTGTCTTTTGTCCGAAAGAGCCTACATCACGAGAATTAGGGTTTGTTTGATGTTTGCATTTTACTTGATGTACTGCTGAATGTTTGGTGTGAATTTTATGTTTATTGGAGTTAAATTAAGTTCTTTAGTTAAGAATAGATATTTTTAAGATACGATAGGTGAACATGTTAGATAGAATTGTATGCATAAACGTAATTGAACCTAAAGTATACAAAAATGAATATATGTAAATAGGTGTGTAGAGATGTGGGTTCTTGAGTTGGTCACTTAGGTGTGTGCTACGAGATGGCCGCCTGGGCAGTGTGTTACGTGTGTGCCACGGGATGGCCGCCTTGTGCATAAACCGCTCTACCTTGTCAAGTTGACATCTATAACACTTGTATGGGTAACTGAAACTAATGAAAATGGAACTTAAGCAAAATTAAACGGAACAAAGTAAATTGTTGTTTTGTGGTCTGGTTGGTTACGCCCGACACAGAACAACTATTGGAAATTATAGTAACAGGCTAAAGAAACTAATACGTAAAAGACAAAAAAAATGTAATGGAAAACAGAAAACTTAATACAGACTTTAAAAGTTGCAGGTGTGTTTCATGTTCTACGTTTATACCACTTACTGAGCTTTAGGCTCATAGTTAGGTCCTGTGATATAGGTAAGGAGCCAATGATTGGATAGAGCATACAAAGAACACAAGTGATGGAGTATTGCTGGGTTGGGCATTTATGCTATTGGCGATGTTGACCTTGGGGGTTATGACTCACGGAAATAGAATAAGCGTAATTAAATTTTTAAGAGTTTTCAAATGTTTAATGGCATTAAACTATTTTAAGTTAATGTTTTACCTGTGTTTATTTAAATAGCTTTTAAACTGCTGGTTTGTGGTATTTAAATGTAAAAGACTTTCACATTTCGTTTACTCGAAGTTTTATATGGTTAGGACTTCCGTTGTGTGTTTACTCTGGTTTTCCCTCACACAAATGTTTTAAAGGAAAGAAAACATAGGACTAGAGTCTATTTGATTTAAGTTGTTTTTCTTCTTTGCTATATGATAATCACTCAGTTACTAAATGTCTGGACTGTCATTTAGATAAATAAGTCATTAGCTTTCTGTACGAATATGTTCAAAATGGCTCATATTGATCTTTACTATAATGTGATCTGTATTGTTATCGCACGTGTTGTTCTTTACTATTTTGTGATTCTTGTTGATATCGCACGTATTGTTACCAACTATATTGTGATCCATGTTGTTATAGTGTTTATAAGCATTGTATGAACATGCATCATGATAGAAACAATTAGGGATACCATGAGGTTGGTATTCATATGCATTGCACGAGAAAAACCAGACTAAATGAATGTAATGGGAATTAGGGGTTGGAGAGGTAGTTTGAATTCTAACCGGTAGAATCGAGATTAAACCCTTCTCTCGTCGGGATGTGCGAGCGTGTATGCTGAGTTTTAGTTTCTGGCCAAAAATTATTTTCCTTGTGGGAAATATTCCCAATGTCCTAGCTTAATGTATGAGTTTATTGATATAAGACTATGAGTAAAAGACAGATTTGGTGGATTCTTTTCTGACATAATCAAACATGAGCATGCATCAAATTTCATTTTATTCATTGCTGAGCATTAGGCTCACTGTTTGTCTCATGATGTAAGTACACGCACGAGAATAGGTGAAGGAGCAGTTGATGAAGGATTTGCATGGGCGGATCTTGTGGCTGGCTAGGCTAATGGGTAAGAGAAATGAAAAAGTTTTGGAAAGAGTTTTGTAAAGTATTCGAATTATAAAATAAAAGAAGTTTATGTAAATGATTTAATAAATATTTTTAATTCATAACGTGTTTTATTCTTTTAGTGTTCTGTTGTGTTTTACAAAGGGTTTTCAGAAAAGATTTTTAGTATTGCCTTTTAAATGGTTTTAATAAAGAAAAGTCTTCCGCAGTTTTTATAAAAGAAAATTTTTTAATTTCACGCGATTTCAAAAGTAAGAAAATTTGAGTCGTTACAGTTGGTTTCAGAGTACCCAAGTTTTAAAATCGATTCTGTAAACTGTCTATTGGCACAAGTTTCGATGTGGAAATACTCCATCAACTGTAAATATGTTACTAAATTTATTTTCTAAGTTAATTGTTTTCTCTTGTGATTAAAGGGTATCATGGCCAGAGGATGTTGGGGGAAGTTAACAATGAGAAACTGTTAAGTGGATTTAGAAAATGAGATGGAGAAATAAAAGTAAAATGATAAACTTATACTCGGTGTTTGGGTTTTGTTTCCTATTCTAATTGTTGCTTGGATGTATACATCGGTAAGTATAAGGAACTGGTAATTTATTATTGCTTAAGGATGTATGCTCTAAATAGGTACCCTGCTCCTTTGGATTTATTTTTGTGCCTCAATTATAGTTTGATGAACATTGTTGGAGAAAATACCTTGTTGGTGAGTGAGTTTGATATGATGAAATGTTTGGACTCTGTTGGTATATCATTGAGGATTAAGTTTACTGATGTGTGTGATAGAAGATAGAAACTACTGGAACTACTTGAGATTTTTGTGCAAGATATATGAAATGTAGCTTTGGGTGAGTGTAGAAACAAAGGAGACTTTGCCCAAACTTTCATAAATTGGGATGATGATAAGTGAAAAGAAAATCTTGCATGAACTAAATCAAGTAGATAATTAAACGGGGTTGCTTAGGTACGAGGAACTAGATAGAGGGTATAATTGTTATGGAAGGGGAGAGCATTTGAGAACAAGGGACTAAGTTGAATTTTGAGGACATGTCTACACATGCTAAGATAAGAGAAGAGTAAAGGGTTGCATGTGCAATGTTTATGTTGGTTAAAGATGCGAGATTTTGGTGTAACTCAATCAAACAAAGGACGTGACTACGATGACATGGACAGAATTCAAGGAAATCTCTTATGACAAGTATTTCAACCGCATGACAAGGACTAGGAAGTTGGTAGAGTTTACTCAGCTACGGCAGAAGGAAACGAAAATGGATACAGAAACAGGTACGAAAACAGAAAAGGATACAGAGACGAAAACAGGTACGAATACGAAAATGGAAACGGATATGAATATGGTTAAGAAATTGAAAATGGATACAGAAATAGATACATAAATAGAAACGTATATGAAAACGGATACGGATACAGATGAAATGGAAATGGAAACGGAAACAGGTACGAAAATGAAAACGGATACGAAAACAAAAACAAATACGGATACGAAAATGGATACAGATATGAATATGGAAACAGATGCGGATACAGATACGGATATGGATACGAAAACGAAAATGAAAACGGATACGGATAAGGAAACACATTTGGATACGGATACGGAAAAAGAAACAAGACGGAATGGTGATTCAAGAGGCAAATAAATAGTAGAGTGACAGAAGTGTGGAAGTGTCCAACTCACATTATGGAGCAGAGTAGAGACTTAAAGGAATGAAGAAACCAACAATGGATGGTTTCTGAAGATTTTAAGTGCTAATGGTTTCAACGACTAAAGCCGCCATGCTTTAAAGAAGTAGTTTATGATCCAACAAGCTCGAAAGATCGATCTGAATGGTGAAGAGAGTGTTTAAGCACGTTGAGGTCGAAGAGCGAGAGAAAGTTACGTGTGCTAGGTTTCAAGTCATGAAGTGTAGGGGGTGTTATAGGAAAATTATAATGCCCCGCGTTATTATAGAAACTTATCTTTTAATTTTTGTATAAAAATTTTTCATTTTATTTATTTAATCAAAACGTATTAGAGGAGAATAAATATTAGAGTGAGTAAAGCGAAAATTATTAATAAATCCCAAAACATTGTTTGAACATTTAAACAAAGTCCATAATTTCACATAAAATATTTAGAGTTTTCCAAACCATTCAAAACATAAATTTTATTCTTCGTGAGTCAAAATCTCTCAGGTCAAATCAGCTGGGTAATCCAAGTGCTTAATGGGCAATGTCTCCTTCTCCAC
Source organism: Begonia loranthoides (assembly GCA_022433065.1). Classification (NCBI taxonomy): domain Eukaryota; kingdom Viridiplantae; phylum Streptophyta; class Magnoliopsida; order Cucurbitales; family Begoniaceae; genus Begonia; species Begonia loranthoides. Next base: position 12,135,632 of record CM039477.1, on the reverse strand, counting down.
TTCAATAATGCAGATATCCTGATAATCACCAACACCACAAGCAAACAATTAACCTAACGCTCAATAAGAATTAAGATGCAGTATGATGCATGCATTTCTCTGATTATGTCAGAAAGGAATCCACTCAATCTGTCTTTTACTCATAGTCTCATATTATTAAATTCATACATTGAGCTGGGATATTGAGAATTTTCCCACAAGGATAATAGTTTTTGATCGAAACTAACTCCCAGGAGATAGACTTTCTGTAATACCCCGACTTTTTATATCAAAATTTAAAAAAGGATAAATTGGATAATAATTGGGGGTATTTGAATTAGTCGAATAATTATTGGGGTATTACCAAAGACGTAATTTATAGATTATTTCTTATGAAAATTTATCGGATGATAATTATGATTAATTTATAAAGAGAATTAATTAAGGGATTTTAAATTAAAAGGAGAAAAAATAGAATGAGGTTAATTGGAATTAAAATGTAAAAATAAAAGTGGAGATTAGTGAAAAGTTAATATAATAGAAATTAAGATAAAATAAAAAGAAAAATCAAATGGAAATTGAAGGAAGAGAACCGGTTCAATACGAGAACCTGTTCGTGTTGTGTGATTTCAGGCCGGTTCAGTCCGGTTTAGCATTGGGTGGAAATCAAATTGGCCTTTGGCCATTTTTCAGAAAAATGACAGGGAGAAGAGGGGAGAGCGACGCGAGACGAAGAGCGAAGGAGAGAGGGAGAAGCGGGCGTCGGAGCTCGGGCTCGAAGGATGGTGCCTGCATGCGTTGTCCGGCGTCGGGCGGCGACGGTGCGGCTGCGGGCGACATGATGAACGACGGATTTGCCGCGGTTAGGGCTCGGGAACGGGATTCCCGGCACTGATGTGAATCGTCGATTGTGGTAAGTGGATGATTTTGCATTTCGGTTTCTCCTCCTTGGAATTTTGAATTGGTATTCAACAGTAGGAATTGGCGAACTTGACGGCAGTGGATTGCGATGGAGGAGGGCTTCGGTTTGCTGTTGTGTTGGTTCTCAATGGGCTTGGTCTTCGTTTCGGTCGAAGCTGGTCAATTGCTGGCCTTTATGTGGCTAGCCTTCCACGTGGGAATTGGTAAGTGGACCTCCCTGCCTTGAATTGTGCAATTTATCCTCTAGTTTGCAGTGATGTCTCCTCCTCTACTATAAATGAGTGAGTGACAGTGGGATGTGCGAATCTCTGGGTGAGCCGAGTGGAGGATGGGAAAGTTGGAGCTACTGGAGTTGCTTCTGGTCTGCCTGTTTTCTGGTGATGACCGTGTGGGGGTTGGCTGAGGCAGTGTTGAGGTTCAGAAATGAGGACAGTGTACGAGGATGGATGTGGCGATGCTCCTGGCCTCGGTAAGATAGTTGTTGTTTACTTATTTGGATTCTGTTTTTAAGTGTTGTTTGGATGCTGTTGATCGTTGTCTATAACTCTAAATGTAGCCACTGCCTTTAGTGTTTTGTGATGGTAAATGTATCCTCTGTTTGGATTCTGGATAAGTTTATTTCGATGGAATGAATAATCTGATGATTGTGGATTTTTAGTGGTTTTGAATGGTATTGGTTCCCTGTTGCTATTGTTTTGTTGGGTGTCGATGATGCATCTGTTGATAAAAAATGTCCTGGTGGGTTGTTTTGCATTCTTTGGGTGCTATTGTTTTAATTATTGTCCGTGAAGGTGGATATTCTGTTTGTGAGCAATGAATTAGTTGTTGATGGAGCTTGGTTGCTTCTATTGTGGCTGTTGGTGAAGAAGTTGGGTCTGATTCTGATTAGTTACGAATAAGTTATTTTTGGTGAATTAATCCATGTTCAGTTATTGTTGTGGAAAATGACCTGTTGAATATTGGTTCTGGATACCATGTTGATTTTGTTCCGTGCATTGGTGGAGTTTTGTTATGAGATTCGGTTCTGCTCTTTTCATTGTAACTCATGTGGATTGATATGTTGAGAAATAGTTATGTTGGGCTGGTTTGGATTGCCTCTGTCTTGGATATCTATTAGTTGCTAAGTTTAACTATTAAACACTTGTTCGGATTTTATGGGTGGCACGAAAACTATAGTGTTTATATGTTATAAAGTGTTGAAAGCATGAAGTTCCCATGTTGTTAAATATGGACGTTACTGCGTGTGAGATTCTGTTGTTAGATAGGAAAGGCTTGGGACGGTTATTGTCACTTGGAAATTATTGTGTAATAAGTTGACTTTGTAAATTATTTTATAATTCCATGTTAATGTGGGATGATGTGGGAATTAAATGGTTCTCTACGCTGCTGTGGGAAATATGGTTTTATGATAAAATGCTATTCGGTTTTGTAAAGGAATATCTCTGTATATTCCTATCACATTGATGGAATGAACAACTATTATGGGTTTTTGCTAGTTAGTTACGAATGTTGGCTATGGGACTATTTTGGTGTGTTAAGTTATTCTATTTTCTGTGAGTGACATTGATAAGGGCCTAATAATTGTTCATTTAACAGTTTTTGAAGGTACTAAGTCGATTAACATAATCACATTGAAGACACCAGGGAAGTTGATACTTACTGAGTTTTGGTCTTCGGACCCTACATCGCAAGAATTAGGATTTGCCTGTTGTGTGTCCTTTTAATGATATGTTTATTAGACATTTTTATTATATAGGTTTTTATCATATAGGACTGTATTTAGGCACGAGCATATTGTATGTCATTCTAAAATATATGTAAATAGGCGTGTGGGGGTTCGGGTGATCGGTGACACTTCCATACTGTAGTATTCCTCCCACGTAGGGAGTGGTAGGTTTAGAGTTAGCTACGTGGAAGCTGGGTTCACCTTTACCCCGTTCTGAAACCCCCAACGTTTTTAACAAAAGTGAGGATATCGGCATGTGGAACACACCCGATGGATATATCTCCCCATCGGAGTGAAATGGTTTAGCCACATGACTTTGAGAGTATTCTACCCTGACTTCCAGAAGAGATACGGTTCTCTTCTGTATGCATCATATGCATTGCATTTACTATCACTTACTGAGCAATAGACTTATTAGTTTAGGTCTTGTGATGTAGGTACGTACGAGAAACAAGTGAACATATCAAAGACAGTTGATGAAGGATTTGCACGAGTGGATCTTGTGGCTGGTTGGGTTAAAGAATTTAAAAAGGGAATTTATTTGTAAAAAAAGATTTGTAAATTATTTGATATTCTTTAATGCTTTGTTTTAAATTCCGCTGTGTTTTATAAAAAGGATTTTCATTACTTCTTCTAAAATTAATAAATGTTTTAAGTAAAGAGTTTTAACGATCAGGTTTTATAAAGAAAAGTCGTACTCTGATTTTACAAAAGCAAAAGTTTTAAATTTTACGCTATTTTAAAGTAAATAAAAACCGGGTCGTTACACTTTCGCATCCCGATGAGGGAAGGGTTAAATCTCGAGTCTCACGGTTAGAGTCTGAACTACCTCCCAAACCTCCAATTCCCATTATGTTTATTCAAATCTAGTCACTCCTGTGCAATACCAATCCATATATGGTATCCTAAATATTTCTATACATGATGCATGACAATATAATATGAATTTACACAATTTAAACAGAGAAATAATGGTATAATACAAACCATATCAATAGAATGACAAAAAAATCTAACGGGAATTAATATTTAATAATCATTCAATTTAACCGAATTAATTAGCCAGTGTAACGGAGTGAAGAAATATTTATTGGACATTTCTTTTATGTAATAACAAGGTGAACATTTATTTTCTAACCATGTGAATATTTATTATTCATTTTAATAAATAATCAGGTGAATATTTAATTAACATTTATTTTCTTAATTAACCAAGTGAATATAACAGGGTTAGTATTTCAAATATCAGGGTGAGAATCTAACAAAACTAAATAATACGAATAACGGATTAAAATGCGTGAATAATTAAATGATAGGAAATTGAAATTGGCATAGGCAAGTTCAACTAAACTAACAACGATTAACATATGGTAGAAAATCAATGATTATCAATTAATAAACAATTTACAATTTATCAATTTATGTTTATTATGTTTAACAATTTACCATTATTTGCAGTAGGTGATAAATTAAATTAACACATCATAACTAAGAGTTAATAAGTCAGAGAGTGATTATTTAGCAGAGAATTAAAACAATTAAATTAAACACATTGCATTGTGGTGTGAGCCTTCTCTGGCCACGACTTGCTTAATTCTTACCACACTGAATATTTCTGCCCGATTGAACCACTTTTCCAGCTATGAAATTTCCAAGACACAAACACCCTTACTAAAATTTAACAAATTATTCTTGCACTCTCGTTCTCACCCTCACTCTCTCGATTTTCTCTCTGACTCAACCTTCCTCACTCACTTCTCTTAGCTTCACAGACTCTCACCCTCTCTCACTTGCTGCATTCTCTCTCTTTGTAAAGGATGTCATATGCAAAGAAGAGATAAATATACAATGAAGTAATGGCTAGCAGACAACATGTTCTAGGTTTTGAGAAAGTAATGTTTGATGATAGACAAACATCCATAAATTGGTCAATAATGGTCTTCAAAAGTCATTCCATTTATTGCTCAATTTAAATTGGTCAATAGTGGACCTCAAAAGTCATTTTATTTATTTCTCAATTTATTAAGAAATCACCGCTGGATTTTTGGGATGGATTCTCGCAATTTCCTGTGGCACCGGTCAACAGCTATAATCGACTGGTGATTTCTGGTCGATTGTAGCAGTCGACTAGTCCCCCATGGAACGACTTCTCCCCTTTATGTCTCAAAACGTTCCATTCCCTATTTATTTTATTCTTTTAATTGTTATTTCATTTAATTCATTATTCTTTATTTAATCCATTCCTAATTAATGTTTACAAAATTTTGTTATGAGAAAATTGGGGTATTACAAAAATAGTAAAGGAGATATGATGTCAACGACTAATAGAAGGGCAACTAGAGGTAAGAAGATCAAAGAGACCTCTCATTGATGGTAAGTCACTAGGAAATGATAAATGTATTCAAGGAGACATATCGCTTCAAAGAGAAAATGTTGAATCTTCAAGTTCTTGGCAATGCCAAAAGTGTAAGAGAAATTAGTTTGGAAGGTGTCTTGCTGATCTGAAATGATGTTTTGAGGGTAACTTAAGTGGTCATTCTGCCAATGATTGTCTGGTTTTGGCATGAGGAACAGAAAAGGATTGCATCCAGGGTGTTTTCTATTGTGGATGATGCAAATGAAGATGGAATTTGGGGAGTAAGACTGATATTTTGGTGCGTAAAGATGTTTTGGAAGCAGTGAAGTCGGTCATAGTGCAAGGATTTACTGCACACCATCTTATGAAAAGGAAGAAATTTTGGGGAAGGTTTCTCTTTCGCATAATGAACGGAGCTCCTCCTTGTATAGAGTTGCCGAGATGGAATGTACCACTATAGCAGCTTCGTCAGCAATTGCACGTACCTCATTTGCCAAAACTGTAGACTTAGGGCCCACTTCAACTTAGCAGTTAATAACAGATTCCTTGACACTCCCAAATGCAATTTGGTGTTCAACAAATGCTTCAACTTTGCCAAAATGCAGTACACTTTAGCTCTCATATATCTCTAGGGTTTGCTAATCGCTGACAAAATAACCGACAAAATCGCGATGAGTGTACTGTGAATTTATACAAGGCAATCGATGCACAATGATTCACCGCAAAACATCCTCATTCCACAGTGGAATATTAATGTTTAGAAATAGATCGTGACACGTTATGTGCAGAATTTCAGTGCTAGAACATTAATTTTTAAATTTTTGTTCCGCGACAGAATGAAATCAATACATTTTTGTTCCACAATGGAACGAAATCAATACATTTAATGAATAATGTGACAACAATGTTTGCAATGACTTTTTTCCATAAGTCAGTGGTTAATTTATTAATGAAAATACTTTAGTGGTTGACTTGTCATTGACCACAAAGTATGATAGTTGATTTGTCATTTTCCCTTGAATATATCTAAGTTGATATTTTTTTTTATTGTTTGGATAACTTTGATTGTGAAATATATTTTTGGTTTAATTGAAAATACTCTCAAAAGTAGATATTTAAATGTATTAACATGTTTGCTAAGTCCTTATAGTTAAAGTTAAAGTTCACGGGACTTACCCAATTTAAATCAAGAAAAACCATATGAGTGGTCAACCTACCCAAGTGGATGGGTCGTCTAGAAAAACTCTAGGTGTAATGCCTGGATGATTTCTCTACAAATTGAATGTAAACGATTTTACAGAATGAACGTTTTGATCAAGGGAAATACATTTCGAATTTGTGTGTCGTACACTTGACATAATAACTTGAAAAATTAATGAAGAAATATTATTGGAATAATGGAAAAGAAATTAAAAAGGGATGAATTAATGGAATTAAAAACAAATAAAAATAAATAAATAAATTAGACTAAGTGAAAGGGAGGAACGTCGACGTTTTAAGGCAGCAGCGCAAAACACACCAAATCGGGCGACGAACCGGTCGACTGTTCCTGTCTACCGGGATATCGACCGGTGTGACGAATTTTGGCAAAAAATCAAATTTTTCCCACGGCCAGTTTTCTCCTTCTCCGAGGATTCCACGTGATTCTCCAAAAGTTGATAAGAAGTTTTCCATGTGGCATGCTAGGTGTGGACCTCCTCCATTGAAATGGGTGAGTGTCCATCAGGGTTGGTGTCCGCGTGAAGCTTTCTTCTTGGCAATAAATCAATTGCAGTAGGCAAACCTTCTGTCATTTTTGTTATAGAGTGAAGGGTGCAGAGAGTCTGTTTCTCTAGAGCGTGAGTGAGCGCGAGGGTGAGAAGAGATAAAAGGAGGGCTTTGTTTTTCTTCCTGCGGTGGTTCAAAGGTGAGGCTCGGGAAGAAAAGGAAATTGTCAGGTAAGAAAACTGGATGTGAGTTGGCCAGTGGAGGCCCTACAATTGCGGGATTTTTTTGTTTGTTAAACATTGACTTGGATTGCTTGCTGTGGAATGCTAATGTGTTGTTAACAAATTTAGTTAATGCTGATTAGGGTAGAATGAAAAACTAATTTATGCAGCATGAAATATTTAAGACTTGGCTGTTGTTTATGTGCCACTTATGGAGATGAACTAATATGCAACTTGTTACTAACATTTTCTATAGGTTGAGAAGTTGGATAGTTTTGTCACACACGGTTGAATATGGCCTTGAGTTTTGTTCATGGAACTAAGGCTTTGTGTTAAATTTTATGGTAAGTTGTTGAGGCTTACAAATGGCAAAAGAAAGTTGTGCGTGTCCTGTTGTTTTGGATTTTTGCATTAAGGGTCATTCTGCTTATGCTGGCTATTTCCTTACTTTTGTGAACTGTCCCTATAATAAGTGTATGGTTCATTTAATGGTTGTTCCTTGATAAGCTCTGTGCCAATGCATGCACGATTTATATGTTGGTCATCAATGACGAATTGCTCTCTTGTAGTCAAATATGAATTGTTATCCCTCTATTGATCATCGTATAAACTACTCCCTCTTAAATTAATATATATATATATATATAAACTGTTATCTCTTGTTAGTTAGCATGTGATTTGCCTCTATTAGATATCATATGAATTGTTCCTTATTTGAACTTGAGCATGAACTGCCATATCACTGCTTTAGTATTATGTTTCCTTTTTGTGCATCTCGTATATTGTTGTGAACTAAATATGGCATAACATACACACATCATGCTTAGGGCTTATGAAATTGTGCTATATGGATGACATGCATAATAAACATAAATAGGCATATGGGGTTCAGGATATTTGGTGACGGTTCATTGGTGGTGACACCTCTAATGGATGTATCCCCTCACACGTAGAGAGCGGGTGACGATTAAGCCACATGGACCATAGGATGTATCCTCTTCTCTTATACCAAAATGCCCAACGCTTGAAAAGAAAAGAGATTGGTGACGGTATGTGGTGACACCCCTGATGGATGTATCTCCTCGTCGGAGTGACGATTAAGCCACATGACCATAGGATGTATTATTTCTCTTGGTATAACAGGAAAGATAGGTTCTTTTCTGATACACATTGCATGAGCACGCATGAGAATGAGTATGAGCAATGCATTTCATCATATTTCTTCTTGCTGAGTGTTAGGCTCATTGTTTTATCCCGTGATGGAGGTGATTATTATGAGGCATGTGATATGCCAGTAGAGGAGAGACATTACAGGATGAGCTCTTGGGTTATCTGCCAGGTTCGCTAGAAATGTTGAATTTGTGTTTTGAAAATTATCATCTGTTTCTGTTCATATTACTCTGATATGTTTTCAAATTAGTTTTCCTTATACACATTTTAAATAAATTAAAGAAAAATTTTTATATGGCTAAAATTGAAAGTAAAGAAAATGGTTTAATAACACGTGACGTTACAGTTGGTATTAGAGCATAATCAGGTCAAACATGGTTCTGTAGACTGTTGATTATGCAAGAATCATCGTGGAATACTCCTTCGACTATAAGTTCAATTTTAAATTTTTAAAAATGTTTTCTTTAAACTTATTATTTCCTAATGTGAAAATGTAGAGGACTGTAGAATGGCAAGGAGGGCAAGAACCAATATATGAATTAATGATGAGAGGGATGGGTCGCCCGACAGAAGAAAAAACTGACGACCGAGAGCATATCGGGATTCAGAATGAGAGAGATAAAACCCTTAACCACATTGCCAATATAGTGGAGCAGCAGTCCCATTTTATTGAGCAGTAGTTTCAAGTTATGAAACGGTTTGTAGAAAGAGAGAATGATAACGAGAATGCGAATCATTGTGCTGTTGTGGGTCCTGTGGAAGCTGGCTGGGAAAAGGTTCAGTGACTTAAGCCTCCTAGTTTTGAGGGCAATATTTCTGACGTCGTGGAAGCCAAAAGAGTGGATACGGTCCCTAGAAAATGTGTTTGAATATGTGGAGATACCAGAGACTGAGAAGATAAAGTGTGCTGCCTATTTACTGGTCCAAGACGCCTGATTTTTGGTGGGATTCTGTGAGGGCGACACAGGATGTCCGGACTCTCATGTGGGAGGATTTCAAGAAATTATTCAACAAAAAATATTTCAATTATACGATCCAGAATCATAAACTAATGGAGTTTATGTGACTGCACTAGCAGTATCCGAGGACATTAAAAAATTTAAAACATTGTCTAGGTTTGCTCCGCATTTTGTGGCCAATAATGGGCACAAGGTTTAGTATTTCGTCCAAGGACTTAAAATAGAGATCTTGAGGGGTGGCAGACTATCTGGCACACAAGGTATTCCCTATGCGCAGGTTATGGCTAAGGCACTCGATGCTGAACACATAGAGTTAATAACGGCAAAACAACGAGAGATATATCAGAGGGTTTGGTGGAACAACCAGAACCTGCTGCAGCAAGGTGCCCACTGGTGAACCATGGGATGAAGAGGCCATTGGGGAATGAAATACAGAAGGGGAGAGACAAGCGTTCAATGGTTGAAGCAACTGTTGTTTCACCCAACTAGTGCCCTAAATGTCAAAAGAATCATTATGGGTAGTGCAAAGTAGGCCTTGGAGGATGTTTCAAGTGCGGAACGCCCAAGCATGTGGTGAGATATTGTCAAACTTTGGCAGGAGGATCTGGCGGGGCGGCCCCATGAGTTTTCTCATTATACGGGAACGACGAAGAAGAGGAACTATTGGTGGTTGTATCAGGTACACGCGATACTATGAAGTAATTACTTATGTGTTATTATACGATATTGGTGTATCCTTCCATAACATTAGAAAATTTTTCATTTGAATAAATAAATTTTATGATCACCCTAGGTACTATACATGTTATAATATTGTTGCGCATGCCTTATTTGACACTGGAGTTACTCACTTATTCATCTCGATCGAATTTTGTGCGAAAGAAAATTGTTCCCCTTGTCTTATGAGGAGCGCTTATATGGTGCTTCTAGCTTTAGGAGATTATCTGATTGCAAGTGGCATTCTCGATGCATATGCAGTTCAAATAAACGGTCGTGCATTCCATGTTGACCTAATTGCTATGGATATAAAGGGGTTTGACATCATTCTGGGCATGGACTAGTTATCCCAGAATCAAGCGATTATTAATTATAGAAGGAGGGAGGTCCGATTTCACCCTCTTGGTGGCAAACAACATATATTTCGAGGCGTTAAGGAAAGGGGTAAGTTGGCAATTATTTCTGCACTCAAGGCAGCCCGGTTACTAAAAAATGGATGTGAAGGACTTCTAGTAAATGTAATGAACACCACAATTGTATCTAAGGCAAAAATAAAGGATGTTGCGGTGGTTCGAGATTTTTCGCGGGTTTTCTTGGATGATCTTCTCGGATTGGCGCCTAACAAGGAAATTGAGTTTGTGATTGACTTGCATCAAGGCACGGAACCCGTTTCAAAGAATCTGTACATAATGGAGCCTATAGAATTGTGTGAGTTAAAGGTCCAACTTGAGGAGTTAATCAATAATGGGTTTATCCTTCCAAGCTTCTCACCTTGGGGAGCTCCAGTTTTGTTTGTAAAGAAGAAGGATGGAATGTTAATATTGTGCATAGACTACCGGGAACTGAACAAGGTGATTATTAAGAACTAGTACCCTTTACCGTGGATTGATGATCTATTCAACCAGCTGGATTGTGCCTGCGTATTTCCAAAAATTGACCTTCGTTTGGGTATTATCAGTTGAAAGTTGAATCGGATGATATACCTAAGACGTCGTTTCGAACAAGGTACGTACACAATGAATTTCTGGTGATGTCTTTCAGGCTGACCAACACCCTAGCATTTATGGATTTGATGAACTGAGTCTTCAGAGATTATCTGGACAAGTGCATTGTTGTCTTCATCGACGATATTCTTGTATATTCTCAGTCGGAAGAAGAACACCGTGAACATTTAAGGATTGCCCTGTCTATTCTGAAGCAGCACCAACTATATGCTAAATTTTCCAAGTGTGAATTCTGGCTAAGTGAAGTTAGCTTCCTTGGCCATGTGATCTCTAAAGATGGAATTGTTGTGGACCCAGTGAAGATTCAGGCAGTTGTTGATTGGTACAACCAAAGAGTGTGGGCAATGTGATGAGTTTTCTCAGATTGGCAGGATACTATAGGCGGTTCATAAGCAGGTTTTCAAAAATTGCTTCGCCTCTCACAAGTCTGTTTAAGAAGAATGTAAGATTTTGGTGGTCAAATGAATGCAAAGAAAGCTTTCAGAAGTTGAAACATCTGTTAACCTCGGCACCTGTCTTGGCCCTACTTGATGAGGAAGGCAAATTCTATATTTATTGTGATGCATCTAGGAGTGGACTTGGTGGCGTATTGATGCAAAATGGTAAAGTGATTGTCTATGCTTCAAAACAACTTAAACCACATGAGACTAACTACCCTACTCACGATGTTGAACTCGCTATTGTGGTCTTCACACTGAAAATCTGGAGGCATTATCTTTATGGGCAACGGTATGAGATCTACATTGACCATAAGAGCTTGAAGTATATCTTTATGCAAAAAGAGTTGAACATGAGGCAGCGGCGATGGCTGGAATTCATAAAAGATTATGATTGTGAGATCAAATATCATCCTGGAAAGGCGAATGTTGTGGCTGACGCTCTAAGCAGGAAGGTTGCAATAATGAGTATAATATGTTAAGAGATGCATGTGAGACTGTAGAAAGACGTTCAAGTTGGACGTGCAGATGGCTCCTACAGTTGGCTGATGTTTTATCAGCTCTGACACTAAAGCCCTCTATACTTGAAAGAATTAAAGAAGCCCAGCAGAAAGATGCCCAATGCAAAGATTTCAAGCTGAATTCGACTCTGGCTGAGTTTCAGAACTATTCTATATCTACAGATGGAATTGTAATTTAAAAACAGATGGTACGTGCCTACCGAATCATTGTTTCGATTAGCGATATTGAAGGAAGCCTATTCTTCAAGTTTTTTCATCCATCCTGGGTGTAATAAGATGTACAAAGACCTTAAAGTGAACTATTATTGGCCTACGATGAAGTATGGTATTGCTCAGTATGTAGCGTTGTGCCATGTGTGTCATCAGGTAAAGACCAAACATCAGAGACCTGGTGGGATGCTTCAGCCAATGCCGATACCAAAATGGAAGTGGGAGCAAATCACAATGGATTTTGTTACTGGATTACCAAGGACTACAAAGGAGCATGAAGTGATCTGGATGATTGTTGATAGATTAACAAAGGTTGCCCACTTTCTACTAGTAAAGATAACCTACAAAATGAATCAATTCGTAGACCTATATGTTAAAGAAATTGTGTGACTACATGGTGTACCAGTCTCCATCGTATCTGATCGGGATCCACGATTCGAATCTATGTTCTGTAAGAGCTTCAACAAGGCCATGGGCACAAAATTAAAGTTTAGTACTGCCTTTCACCCACAGATTGATAGCCAAAGTGAATGTATAATCAAGATATTGGAAGATATGTTACATGCATGCGTATTGAAATTCCAAATTGAATGTAATGCCCGGATGATTGCTCTATAAATTGAATGCAAACAATTTTACAGAATCAACTTTTTGATGAAGGGAAATACGTTTTGAATTTTCTTGTCGTACGCTTGATATATTACCCTAAAAAATTAATGAAGAAATATTATAGGAATAATGGAAAAGAAATTAAAAAGGATGAATTAATGTAATTAAAAAAAAAGAAAAATAAATAAATTAGAATAAGTGAAAGGAAGGAACGTTGACGTTTTGAGGCAGCGACGCACAACACACTAGACCGAGCGACATACCGATCGATTGTTCCTGTCAACTAGGATGTCGACTGGTGTGATGAATTTTGGCAAAAAATCAAATTTCTCCCACGGCCAGTTTTCTCCTTCTTCGACGATTCCACATGATTCTCTAGAAGGTGATAAGAAGCTTTCCACATGGCATGCTAGGTGTGGACCTCCTCCATTGAAATGGGTGAGTGTTCATCAGGGTTGGCATCCTCGTGAAGCTTTCTTCTTGGCTAAAAATCAATTGCAGAAGGCAAACCCTATAAATTGAATGTAATGCAAGGATGATTTCTCTATAAATTGAATGTAAACAATTTTACAGAATCATCTTTTTGATGAAGGGAAATACGTTTCGAATTTCCTTGACATACACTTGATATACCTGAAAAATTAATGAAGAAATATTATTGGAATAATGGAAAAGAAATTAAAAAGGGATGAATTAATGGAATTAAAAACAAATAAATAAATTAGAATAAGTGAAAGGGAGGAACGTCAACGTTTTGAGGCAGCAGCGCACAACACACTAGACCGTGCGACATACCGGTTGACTGTTCCTGTCGACCAGGATATCGAGCGGTGTGACGAATTTTGGCAAAAAATCAAATTTCTCCCGCGGCCAGTTTTCTCCTTCTTCGACGATTCCACGTGATTCTCTAGAAGGTGATAAGAAGCTTTGCACATGGCATACTAGGTGTGGACCTCCTCCATTGAAATGGGTGAGTGTCCATCAGGGTTGGCGTCCTCGTGAAGCTTTCTTCTTGACTATAAATCAATTGCAGCAGGCAAGCCTTTTGTCATTTTTGTTACAAAGTGAAGGGCGCAGAGAGTCTATTTCTCTAGAGAGTGAGTGAGCACGAGGGTGAGAAGAGATAAAAGGAGGGCTTTGGGTTTCTTCCTGTTGTGGTTCGAAGGTGAGGTTCGGGTAGAAAAGGAAATTGTTAGGTAAGAAAACTAGATGTGAGTTGTCCAGTGGAGGCCTTACATCACAGGATTTGTTTGTTTGTTAAACATTGACTTGGATTGCTTGCTGTGGAATGCTAATGTGTTGTTAACAAATTTAGTTAATGCTGATTAGGGTTGAATGAAAAACTAATTTATGCAACATGAAATATTTAAGACTTGGCTATTGTTTATGTGCCACTTACGAAGATAAACTAATCTGCCACTTGTCACTGACATTTGCTATGGGTTGAGAAGTTGGATAGTTTTGTCACGCATGGTTGAATATGGCCTTGTGTTTTGTCAATGGAACTAAGCCTCTGTGTTAAATTTTATGGTAACCTGTCGAGGCTTAAAATGGTAAAAGGAAGTTGGACATGTCCTATTGTTTTGGATTTTTGCATTAGGGGTCATTCTGCTGATGCCAGCTATTTCCTTGCTTTTGTGAACTGTCCCTGTAATGAGTGTATGGTTCATTTAATAATTGTTCCTTGATAAGCTCTCTGCCAATGCATGCATGGTTTATATGTTGGTCATCAATGACGAATTGCTCTCTTGTAGTCAAATATGAATTGTTATCCCTCTGTTGATCATCGTTGCTCCCTCTTAAATTAATATATATATGAACTGTTATCTCTTGCTAGTTAGCATGTGATTTGCCTCTATTAGATATCATATGAATTGTTCCTTATTTGAACTTGAGCATGTTGCTATATCACTACTTTAGTATTATGTTTCCTTTTTGTGCATCCTATATTGTTGTGAACTTAATATGGCATAACATACATGCATCACGCTTAGGGCTTATGAAATTGTGACATATGCATGATATGCATAATAAACGTAAATAGGTGTAAGGGGTTCAAGAGATTTAGTGACGGTCCATTGGTGGTGACACCCCTAATGGATGTATCCACTCCCACGTAGAGAGCAGGTGACAGTTTAGCTTCATGGACCATATGATGTATCCTCTTCTCTTGTACCAGAAATCCCCAACGCATGAAAACAAAAGAGATTAGGTGATGACACCCCTGATCGATGTATCTCCTCGTCAGAGTGACGGTTAAGCCACATGACCATTGGATGTATTCATTTTCTCGGTATAACAGGAAAGATAGATTGTTTTCTTAAACACATTGTATGAACACGCATGAGTATGAGCATGAACATTGCATTTCTTCCTATTTCTTCCTGAGCGTTAGGCTCATTGTTTCATCCCATTATGGAGGTGATTATTATGAGACCTATGATATGCCAGTAGAGGAGGAGACATTACAGGATGAGCTCTTGGGTTATTAGCTTGATTCGACATGATGGTTATGGTTTGCAGAAAAAAATGCTGGTTATTTTGAATAGTTAATTATTGTTTTTGAATATGGTAAATGTTTTGTAAATCATGGACTCTCACTAGAAATATTGAAACTGTGTTTTGAAAATTGTCATCTGTTTTGGCTCATACTACTATGATATGTTTTTAAATCAGTTTTCCTCATACATGTTTTAAATAAATTAAAGAAAAATTTTTATATGACTAAAAATGAAAGTAAAGAAAAAAGTTTAATAACGCGGTGTGTTACACTAGAGACCAACAAATTTTTGAAGATTTGTTAAAGAGGTCAACCAGGCCATATATAGGTCGATCATGTCGATTGACCAGTGAGAATTGAGGTCGTCAAGAAAACTTCCTGAGAGCATCAAGTTTTTGACATATGCTGTAGAGGTGAACTAGAGAGTATATATGGTCAACTTAGGTAGATACGCCACAAATTCCCTCTATTCAAAATCAAGCACAAAGATTCGCATGCAAAATTTTTTGTTCTTAGTTTGTAGTTAACCAAAGGGAAGATTATGAAGGCAATCTCCAAGGAATTATGGCTGCATTCAAAATTGGGAGGATCAGTTGAAAAACTTATTTAGTTGTTTTATTTTAATTTGTATTAATTTTTGTTATGTCAAATGTTGGAGTGTTGTGACTAGAGCTTGTTCTAGCTGAGAAACCATGTTTACAAACCATGTTTGACATTAAACCCTTTTCAAATACACTCCTTCTTCTTTGATTTGATGCCGTACTACTACTCCGCCGGCATTTCCTCCGGATATGCCGCAGGCTCAACCAGAATGGCCTCTTCTACAGCTCCTGGCATAACCACTTCATTACCTACACCACAAGTAAGGACATGAGCTTTTGCCCAGTAAGGAAATGGGGAAAAACAATTATGCATATCTCTCTTTAGTTCTTCTTGGAATGGGGGCCACCCAAACCAATTCTTTTCATTACGTTCATTTTTTGTTCGTTCTGTACTCGTACATCGAGCTGGAGATTGAAGGGTTCTTAGGGGATGAAATAGTTGACCGAACCTAACCCTTTACATGCAGTTAGGTCCCCGTTCCCGTCGAGATTGGGGGCTTCGCCTAATTGCAGAGTAGTTCCACTACCCATCCGCCCTCCAACTCCCTTTTCGTCCCCTTTCCGGTGTATCCCGCCTTCAAGGGTCCTCCCCTTCCGGCATGTCCCACCTTCAGGGTTTCTTTCCTTCCGACGTATCCCACCGGAGGGTTTCATTGGTGATGGCGTATCTCGTTCATCCTGAACATTCTTGTTCTTAGATTTTTTCCTCACTCATGCATGTGGGTACCACCCCGAGGGGATACCCCTACTTGGTTTCTATTATTGTGAATACAACCTAACACTTTTAAATTGAATAACACATACATGAAAGTAACGAAAAACACTTTAGAGGAATTCTCAATAATAAACAGAACGAGTAATAGAACGTGCTCATATGTAGCAACAAACGAAGAAAAACAACAACATAGGGATTCAAGTGAAACTAGACATGCTATTAATGACTAAGTCGAGGCAGCAGAAATTCACTTTAATAGAATATATAACAGGGAAATTATAATTGCCTAAGTATAACCTAATCGAATGTAATGGCGGAAATCGTAAATGACTAAGCATGTTTCTATCAATTATAATAATAGAAATCGTAAATGATTAAGCATGTTTCTATCAATTATAATAACAGAAATCGTAAATGATTAAGCATGCTTCTAAATGGAATATTCAGCGGAACTTACGAAAATTAAATGGGTACTTATTGAATCATAATAGCATAAAATATAGTCACTAAGCATACTTTTCATCGAATAAAGCGAAAATCGTGAATGACTAAGCATGCTTCTATCAAATATAATAGCAGCTTATAACATCTAATCATACTTCTCGATTGACCACACAAAAGACTACTCATGCTTTTAACGACCAAAACAATCCAGCAGAGCATATAAGCATTTGAGCATATTTTTAATCAAGCCTATTTTTAATCGACTATAACGGTGACGTATTGGACGTCCAAGCATGCATTTACCCGAGCGAAACAGTGGCAAGTCAGAACATTTATCATGCTTTAGTCAAACATAACAGCAATGACAAATATCAGGATTAAATAGCGAGAATATGCTCTTCAACCACTAAAATGAAACAGCAGTAAGTGAACCCGAAGCATGCTTTTAATCGGTTATGAGAGCAGCAGATCAGGACAGTGTTATATGCTTCTAGCGACTGAAGCTAAACAGTAGCATACATTCAGTATAAATGAAACCATGACAGCAACTAGGAAACACAACAGCAAAAGTGTACAACCGATTTAATGTTTATCATTGAATATGACAGTAGTAACGAGTAGTAGAACCAATTCATGAGCAATAAATATAGCACTCGTAATAATAATGAACATGCTTTCTACAAAGATTAACAATAATGAATAACGAACAACAGCAGCAGAGGGGATTAATATTCTGAAACATTTGCTAATGACTCCTACGTACACATCATTTCCTTTAGTCAATCTTAGTTCATCAGTTTTGATCATGAATCTATACCGTAGCAGTTTATTGTCCATTTCCATCGTCTCAGTGAAAGAAAGAAAATACATCAACGAGGTCGTAGAGAATATAAACAAAAGAAAACTTCAACAACAGCAACTAGGTAGAAACGGACCAAGTGAAGTATCTAACAGCGCATTCTCCAAACATTTACGGCAACATAAGGCAACTAAGGACTATGGAAATTTCCACAGCAAAACATTCACTCGCACACACATTTACTTGGGTGTAGGGCTTCCTCAAGCCAAGACAACACATTCTTTACCTTGGAAGACCCCTTTTTCCCACAGACAGCAGCTCCTCTTCCTTGCCCTCCACTCCCAGCAACAACACCCTAGCAAAGAGACGAAGAACGACTCAGGAGACGAAGGTGAAGCTGAAGAAATAGGCTTACCTGGGGGACACTTCGTACACGTGGCAGAGGGAGGAGCAGGGAACAAATCCCTGTTGGTCAGCCATTTCATGTGATTTCGTGTCGAGAGATTGGGTTTTAATTGGATAATGTCGTTTTCCATCTGATTTTAAATCAGTTTTGTCGCTGTACAAAGAGATTTCGGATGACATGATGCGTCCGAATTCTGTTTGTACCGTCCGAATTTGGAATTCAGACGCAGAAATGACATCTGAGATGTCGTCCAAATTCGAACAGATTCAAACGCAAAACGTCCGCTTCGTCCGAGATGTCCTCCGCGTCGTCCAAATTCGTCCAGAATTCGGACAGATTCAAATGCACAACGTCCGCCTCGTTCGAAATCGTTCGGAGTCGTCCGAAAAGACCAAAATCCCATCTCCTTCACGTCTTCAAATAGATTTTTATCCAATTAATTTCCACGAGATCACAAGTCACCACTTAACGTACATAAAGATGAGTTGCATCATGAAATTTTATCTCCAAAGTTTGATTACATCGTTTAACGAAGAGATTTAGGATCGGGTTGTTACACAGTACATCCAAACGCATAGGGTATATTCCTAACGTGTATAACACTTACTTAAATCTCACAATACAATAGTAGATAATCCAAATGATTTCAACATTTTTATGCATCCAACAATAATCAACAAGGACACAACATCCAAACGCATAGGGTATATTTCTAACGTGTATAACACTTACTTAAATCTCACAATACAATAGTAGATAATCCGAATGATTTCAACATTTTTATGCATCCAACAATAATCAACAAGGACACAACATCCAAACGCATAGGGTATATTTCTAACGTGTATAACACTTACTTAAATCTCACAATACAATAGTAGATAATCCGAATGATTTCAACATTTTTATGCATCCAACAAT
>CM039477.1:12094241-12116346 GCA_022433065.1 Begonia loranthoides | reverse complement strand
CTCTGTACATCCAGGGAGTACGAAGATGTATCGAGATTTGAAGACTCATTACTACTGGCCAAATATGAAGTATGAGATTGCAGAATTTGTATCTAAATGCCACATTTGTCAGCGTGTTAAGGCTGAACATCAGCGACCTGGAGGAAAACTCCAACCACTTCTAATTCCGCAGTGGAAATGGGAGCACATCACTATGGATTTCGTCACTTTCTTGCCTAGGACAGTTAAGGAACATGATGCTATATGGGTAATTGTTGATCGGTTAACTAAAGTATCGCATTTCTTGCCAGTATCCATGACAGATACACTGAATCAATTGGCTGAGTTGTACATTATGGAAATTATTCGGCTTCACGGTGTTCCAGTTTCTGTAGTATCGGACCGTGATCCATGTTTTACTTCGGCATTCTAGAGGAGTTTGAACCGAGCTATGAGAACAGAATTGAAATTCAGCACGACATTCCATCCTCAAACTGACGGCCAAAGTGAAAGAACTATTCAGACACTCGAGGATATGTTGCGTGCTTGCATTCTTGAATTTCATGTCAAGTGGAGTAAGATGCTACCATTGATCGAGTTCGCATACAACAATAGTTTCCAAGCCACTATTGGTATGGCTCCTTATGAAGCTCTGTACGGGAGAAAGTGCAGATCTCCTTTGTATTGGGATGAAGTTGGTGAAGCTGAACTTTATGGCCCACAGATAGTTCAGGTAATGGCCGAGAAGGTGGCAGTTATTAAGCAAAGGATGTTAGCAGCGCAAAGTCGTCAAAAGAGCTACGCAGATAATCGACGACGAAACCTGGAATTTAATGAAGGAGATAGAGTGTTCTTGAAGGTATCCCCTTTCAAGGGTATTGTTCGATTCGGGAAAAGAGGAAAGCTAAATCCTAGATACGTGGGTCCTTATGTGATTACGGAAAGAGTGGGGCCAGTCGCTTACAGACTTCAGTTACCGGACTCCATGGTGGGTGTGCACAACGTATTCCATGTATCCATGCTTAAGAAATGTCTTGGTGAAGCGGCTATGTTGGCTAATCCTGATCATGATGTTGTGGTGCAACCTAATTTGAGCTATACTGAGAAGCCTGTCCAGATCCTTGATTCGAGGGTAAAAGAACTAAGACGCAAGCGGATTCCATTGGTCAGGTTCTATGGCAGAACCATAGTCACAAGGAGGCCACATGGGAGAAAGAAGATGATATGAGGGCTAGATATCCCGAACTATTTAGTGGCTAATTTTGGGGACCAAAATTTTGTAAGGGGGAGAGTATGTAACACCCCGTTTTCGATTTTCTAGTTTTGCAATGTAGTCAAGTTGGAATAAATAAAATATTTCGATTCGTGTCTAGACAAGTTGTTTTGGATGAAACTTAAGTTTGGAGAGTGGACCGTCGTACCTCGAAATTAGCCTAAAACAAGAATCTTATACTTGAATTTAGAATAAATTAATTTAAATATAAGATTTAATTAAACTAAAGAATTAAATAAATAAATAGATTATTAATAAAAAATAAATAAAAAGGAAAGGAATTCCTTTTGTCTGGAGATCGACGCAGAGAGGGAGGGGAAATGGAGGGGGGAAATCGGAAAGAGAGAGAGAGAGAGGGCTCGGCGAGGGAAGAAACGCCGGGGAGTTGCGACGATGGCCGGCGACACCACGGACGGCAGCGTACGGTGTCCTGGACGGAGCTTGACGCCAGAATCGCTGCTGGAACGACGGTGAATCGTCGGATCTTGCGGCCATGTTCGGCTCGGTGTAGGCAACGGTGAGCTGCTCCATTTCCGGTTGTTCAGTGGACGCTCCGGTGAATCATCGACATGAGTTGTCGACATCTAGATCCGGGTCAGTGGTGTAGACAATGAATCATTCGAATTGTTCTGCCAACGTGTCGTTGGGTGAAGGTCGACAGGTGGACTCAGCTGGATGTAGCTCCAAACAGCGAATTTTTAGGAGATTTCGGATTTTGGGGGATTAAGATCTCTGCTGGACAGCTACAAGATCAACCAACCAATACGATCCACAATTCACGGGAATCACCTCCACCATTTCGGTTCTAGCTCTGTCCCGATTGGTGTCCGCCCAAACTTCACATGGTAATTCTAATCCTTTTAAACGCTGTTGGAGACTGCAATTGAAAGGATTATTTTCTTCCAGAGAAGGAGAGTAAGAGTGAGAGAAAGGAAGACAGAGGTGAACTTGGAGCTGGAGGAAGGGGAATTGCTAGTTTTGGTCAGTGTTGCTCGGTTGGTCTTCATCACTGTAGGTAAGGAATTGGGTTGGCCACGTAGGCCCTACACCTAAGTAATGCATGTATGTGTATGCTGAATTGAGTGTTCTGTGTACTGCCTTGCGGTATTTCTTCTGGATTTTTATCAAGAGTAGTAATATGTTCTAATTCCTTC
This sequence comes from Begonia loranthoides, assembly GCA_022433065.1. Classification (NCBI taxonomy): domain Eukaryota; kingdom Viridiplantae; phylum Streptophyta; class Magnoliopsida; order Cucurbitales; family Begoniaceae; genus Begonia; species Begonia loranthoides. The sequence continues at coordinate 12,113,940 of CM039477.1, read as the reverse complement.
TATGTTATATTTCATTGTCATTCTGTGATGATAGAATGTAAGAGAAAAGTTACAAAAAAGGAGATGAGAAACTTTAGATAGAAAACAGATTTGATGTTCTATTATGTGCACTTTAATCTTGTGATATACTGATGCTCTTATTGCTTTTGTTGTTGCATTTCCTTGATGATTCTTTTACTCTTGATGTGTTAATTGTGGAAGATCAGTTGTGGTAGTTCGATTTGCCATCTGTTCCTGTACTCAGAAATATATTTTTCTCAGTTTTAACTCGTTACTATCATTTGTGCTACACAGAATATATTTAACTATCTATCCCTGAATATGTGCTGTTACTTAACAAACTGACATGGTATTTTGAATAAGTGGTTACTCGTAGGCATTAGTTCTTTATTATGATATGTTACGCCAAAGAAGTCAAGTTATATTAATACGATGAATGAAAAAGAGTTGGCATGGAATGCAGTCTGGTTTGTTCACATTACTTGTCAAAGATACCAACTAATAGTTTATATTTTTGTCAATGTAATTACTTCCAGCATATTAGGTTAATTAATGGATGATATAAATCATTTCAAAAATTGATAAATGTTATATATATATATATATATATGTATCCCACTTTTAAATCACACTGATGTTACCATCAATTAAAAAGTATGTTCTATTTTCTTTATGTTCATTATTGTTGATTCAATTGAGAAATAAGTTAGTGACTTTGATTCATGTGATCAACTGCTACTATTTTAAATATCAAAATAATGTCTTGTCGCCTTAGTTATTATATTCATCGATATCCTTTGGACATTAAGATAGCATGTTCTGTTGCCTCATAACAATTGTTACTGGATTAGTCAAAGATAGAGCATATTTAGCTATTGAAATTCTATTGTTAAATTGCAGGTTTTAGTTAGTTGTACAGCGTAGATTTCATGTTGTTAAATTTCTTCATTAATATGTATAATTCGTTGCATTATTTCATTATTACTATATAATGCTCATTGTGATGTAAAGGTGTGAAATTATTTAATAGTATGACTTCAATTAATTACTTCACTAGAAGGGATGACTTTATCTGATGACATGAAAATAACATAGTCTTTGTAGAGATGTGTAGTATTGTTAAATAACATGAATTCCCTTACAAAACATGATTTATTCTGTATCTTTGCTATGGTTACAATAATTGCATGCTATCTGGTTCGATAACTAGACTGTTAGCCGTTTCATTTACATTTGATGACTAAACATGTTATTAAATTTCACAGTTTGTATTTTTATTAGTGCATCTTGTTTCATTGTGTATAAAATAATGTTATTTGTTCTTTACCGTAATATTGTCTGGTATTCATGTTTATGTTAGTAGGAGTGTCTCATACATTCATATAATAGAAACCAAATAGGGAGTATCCCCACAGGGTGGTACTCACATGCATGGTAAGGGAAAGTAAAACGATAAAGAAAAGACCAAAGGAAAGGAATGAAAAGAAAAAGGGAGTTAGGAGGCGGATGGGTAGCGGTCCTAGTCTGATAATTAGGAAATGCCCCTACCATATCGAGAACGGGACCTAGTTATCCATAGGAGGTTAGGTCCGACCCACTACACCATCCCATACGGGTTCTTCTAATCTCCAGCTCGAAGTACGAGTAAAGAAAGAAAGAAAAAAAGAAAGAGAACCTAAATGAAAGAATTGATTTGGGTGGCCCCCATTCCAAAGGAACTAAAAGAGAGACATTTACATTATTGTCTTCCCCATTTCCTTACTGAGCCAAAAGCTCATGTCCTTACTTGTGGTGTAAGTAATGAAGTGATCGCTCCAGGAGTTTCTGAGGAGGCCATTCCGGTGGAGCCTGCGGCATATCCGGTGGAGACGCAAGTGGAGTAGTAGTAGTATGGTAATCAGACAAGGAAGGAATATTGAATAACAAGGGTTTAACATCAAACAGGGTTTGTAAACGTTTTATTAACCTTTTCATGTTTAGTTGAGTTCGTATTAAATTTTAGAACTTCAATTAATGTTGGTTTATGATATCTTCGAATTTACGCTTCCGCAAATTAAATAAAACATGGTTTATCTATTTACTTATTTGTTTATTCTTTTTAAATAAACAATATTTTAAAAAGTTAGTAGCACTCGAATTTTATTGCACTCTGATTTTAAGTGTTAAATATTTGAAATGTTATTTTTCTTTGAGGTCTTTAATTGAAATAGAAATTTAATGGATTCTTAAGATAAGTAGAAATTCGGGTCGTTACAACAGATATTAATCTTTCAACAACAAAGTGTATTTATCCACTTATTGGCCAATAAGTGAGCATGAATGTTTATAAAAATCCAAGATAAAGTTGGGGGAAAACCTCACAGCTCACAAATGACGTTTCTCCTAGCTGCTCTCCTCATCCAGCTCTCAGCTCAAGCTCTCTGGAGCTCTCCAGATAGCTTTCTCCTATCTGCATTCCATCCCTAGTTAATATAACACAACAACCGTCCAGCACACACCTCACCACTCACTGCCCTTTTTCTAAACAACTCATCCGACATTATCCTTTGATTCCATCTAGCTTTTCAGAGGCTGTCCACCAAGCGGGGGTGACAACGAGTCGCCCGAACCGGTCAAGTTGGACCCGGTCACACCCGGGTCGGAGCACCTATCGCAACTCGACCCGACGCCCAACCCGATGCCGAAAATTACCGCTACGCCGACGCCAAGTCGTCCCTGCCACCGTCCAACCATTAGAACACAAAGGAGAAGAAAAGCTGACCAAGCATACCTCCAATCGTCGCCGGAAACCATGCCCACGGGAGCCCCGAATCCGAGCCCTAGTCACGACTCGCCACTTCGTTCTTCCCGCAGTCATTTGCCGTTCTCCGTAAGGAGCAGCCCCAAGCCCGAGCTTCGCTGTCTGCCCGAACGCTCTTGCTCGCTCTCTCCGTCTTCCTGCTCTCTCTCTGTCTGTCTGCTCTCTCTCTCTCTCTCACTTCGCTAATGGCCGAAGGCCATTCTATTTTCCCCTTCATTTATTCCAGCCAAGCAATATGCGTGAACCGGTTGAGCTAAACGGGTCATGCCTTCCATTTCCCAATTTAACCTCTATTATACTTATTAATCCCAATTATTCACATTTATTTAGTCTTCTTACATTTAAATCCCAAATAATCTTTATCTCTATCTTTATTTATTCAACAAATCCTTAATTCAAAACAATTATAATTAATCCCAAATATTATAATTTAAGTCATTAAATGAATATTTATTTTACTAAATTGTAATATCTTACAAATACATTTTTGGTAATACCCCGATAATTATCCAATAAATCAAATATCTCCAATTACCTTCCAATTATTCTTATTAAATTCTGATATAAAAAGTCGGGGTATTACAGGCTAGGCTAAAGATCAAGTGAAATATAAAAGATTTTGTAAAGTTATCAATAAATGTATAAAATCATTTCTATTTTAAGTTAAGCAAAGTTTTTCAAGTTGTAAATGTTTTTAAGAAAATGATTTTATTCATTGTCTTTAAATGATTTTGTGAATGAAAAGTGTTGCGCTACACAATTGTTTGAAAGGATTTAAATTTCTTTTTTAATTTTAAGCTATTTTAAAAAAAAATCACGTTTTAAGACAGAAAAAACTGACCGTTACATAATATATATATATATATATATATGATCAAAATGACTAAAAATAAAAGAAAAGAAATCAGGACGCTACAGGATGTACCATCACATGAAATTCCAAAATTTAATTTTTGACAATTGAAATCATGAATTAAGGTCTGTTATAAAAATTAAAGTTTATTATAACATAGGTCAATCAATACACACAAACTTCAAAGTTCAAATTACTAATTATCCTTTTTTTTTAAATAAAAAAAAAACTTCATTTATATGTTATACACTTATATAAAAATTAAGAAAAAATGTAATACAATCTCTCACTTTAGAAATCAAGAACAACTTATATTTTAAATAAAATTTTCAAATGAATTGACTTTAGACCTTTTACAAAAATGGTTAAGTTTTTCACATATTTTGCACTTGGCATTTGTTTAATTTAACCAAAAAATTAAGTGCATTAACTTAAGATAAAAGCTTGTAACAAAACTATGATTAAGTATATAACTTAAAGAGTAAAGTTAGGGTTAATGTCAAATTTTATACTCTTTATTTTATATTATGAATGATATGAGATTTTTAATTACTTTATTAATATTTTATTTTAATTATTTATAATTTATGATAATCACGGCATCAATTGATAAACACAGGTAAAATTTAAAAAAATAAAATTAGAATGTCAATCTATTCTAATTTAAATAAAATAATAATAATTAATTGTTTCCCATTTCGTGTGCGGGAAGAGCAATTCAGCCCCCTCAAAGCAGACCGGGTTGGACCGGAAGTCGAAGTCTCGTAAACCGGACATCGGCCAACGTAAAAAACCCTAGTCGCTTCTTCTCCTTCCATTTCTGCGGCGTCACTCTTCTCCTCTTCATGTCCGACAATGGCGCTCCAGGTTAGGAACAACCTCAGAACTAATAGTTGCAAGAGCCTCACCAATCCTTCTTTCATTCATCTCTTTTCTTCTAAATCCGTAAATCCATCCGAAACTAATGACCCTGACAATCCTTCCACTTCACCGACTACTTCTCAATCTTCCATATCTTCCTATTTCAGCGATGTTAAAGCCAGCCTCAAACAGCCACAGCAGCCTGCTTCGCCGTCCAAGTCGAGGAAGTTGGATTTCTCATCTGCTTCATCTACCGACTCTTTTCAATCCAAGCCTTCCGTTGCTTCCCTTGACGAAATCCAAAAAAATCTCTCCGAATGGCGGCGTAGACTGTCCGGCCCTTCCCCACCACCTAATGATTGGACTTCTGCCCCTCCACCCTCTCCTTCTTCCTCTTCTTCGCAGAATATCTCATTTCTGAATCTGTTTCAAAGAAACGCGATGAAGAAGTCGGAGGATTCTAATGTATCTTCTGATTCAATGAAAGGCCGTCCTGGAGGCGTGCTATCATTTTCCGCTATACGTGAGAGCTTGCGACAGATGAACTCCTCTCCGTCAAGGCAGAGTGAGAGTAAAGTAAGAGATTCTATGTCTCTATCGGCATTCAGAAGCAGTTTGAAAGTGAAACCTTCAGATTCTGCTGGGGCATCGTCATCAACGATGGTGATTGGCGGCACAGAGAAGTTGCTGTCGTCAGTGTTTGGAAAGGAAATGATGGAGAGGAGCTCTACCGGGAGTACCATGATGAAGACACAGTTTGTCAAGACTTATAGTCCGGCTGAGTTGGGGGAGAAATTGAGGAAGTTGAGGCCTGTAGATGGAGGAAAGTCATTTGGATTGGCGGAGTTTAATGAAAGGTTGATGAAGTTGAGGGAGATGGACGAGATGGAGACTGAGTCAAAAAGCCATGGTATTTTGCCCTTTAATAAGGAACTGAGGAAGTCCTTGATGAATCTAACGATATCTGCAGAAGAGCAGGAGAAGAAATCATGGAGTGAGTAGACTAACTCCAATGTTTAGTTATCGTATTCTTATTAGTTAATGCTCTTTGAAAATATGTTCATCATTATTTTATGTTTCAACGTAAGTGTTAAGTAAAACTGAAACTTGTGGGATTAGAAAAAGAAAAGGAGAAGAGGATTTCACTTCGACAATGTTCTTTTAGAGTAAGAATTCGATTGTTTCTCCTTTTTTTTTGGGTTCTTGTCAAAATGGATGGATGTAGTTGGAATGAACACCTTTCTATTGCCAATATCGCGGAATGTGAAGTGCCATTTCGAGCTCTTAGATTTACTACATTAAAGGTCTTTTCTTGCAGGACATTATGAGAGGATGAAGTTTTTACTATTATATTACTCTTGCATTACTAGTAGAAAATATGTTTTCCCAAATCCCAAGAATAAATTATGTTGTTGTCTTCTCTAGACCGATAAAGAACACTCATCCCTTGTGATTTATTGATTTGGTTAATTATTTCAGTCCAAAAACTTGACATCTTGAGCCAAGTTGGAGGAACTCCGGACTTCATGCAAAAGCCTCCGCAGGATCAACTTGTCGAAGGAGTAAGGACTGTTTTTTTTGTTGAAAAAGTACTATTCACCTGCCTATGTCAATCTTGTGTTACATTCATTTTGTGAGGCTCAGAACTTCAAATACTAGAGTTCGTTTGTAAAATGTTGATCTTAGCATTGTCTAGTGCTTGTATTGAGGAACTGCGCATATTCTAATACAGTTTTCCTCCCTCTTGTTGCTCATACGTCCACTGATTTAATTTTTTCATGTGGGTAAGATTGTTTTGGTGTCTGATATTTTAAATGCAGTACTTCCATCCAGATAACATGTCATCAACGGAAAAGATAAAACTTGAGCTAGCTAAAGTTAGGGATGAATTTAAGATGTCAGAGTCAGATTGTGGATCTGCTCGGGTTCAAGGTAAAGGATTGTTTTTTTTTTTTCCAACCGTTTGGCTCAAGATCTGTACATTTTTGTTTATGATTCGCAATTTGTGCTAGACACAACAGCCTTTTGTCTCTGGTATTTATTTTCCATGTTACAATTTTAGTTTTTAGTTATCACCCTTTCTATTTTTTAAAGAAAATTTAGCACTTATCTTTTAATTTATAGTATGCACCTAATTTTCATAAGCTTTTTCGTATCTAAAATTTGTCTCTTCCTCTGATTGCATTGCAGTTGCACAACTCACGACAAAGATCAAACACTTATCCTCAGTATTGCACAAAAAGGTAACATTGAAAACCTGGATTCTGCATGATGCATTGATGTTTTATGTGAATGTAGGTCTGAAAAATTTTAAGGTTAAGAATGAGTTTCAACTCTGTGACAAAAGCAAAAATTAACTTCAGGCTACAATCGGATGGCCATATATTTTTGTTTACTTACCACAGTTTTTTTTACTTCTGTGCTTAAATGGATGGGCATGAAATTATTACTGTCAATTTATAGATCTTTTTAAGATGAATGAACAAATCATATTCCCTTTCCTCAAAATCTAAGTTGGTAACATAAATTCTCGACCCAGAATTGAATGCTAATTGTGTTATAGGATAAGCATTCTCGGAAGGGTCTGTTGGGAATGGTGCAGAAGAGGAAGAAGTTGTTGAAGTATCTCCGACGAACTGATTGGGATTCATACAGCTTAGTTCTCTCCAAACTCGGACTCAGAGACAACCCAGATTACAAGAACTGAAGCAAGCTGACTGGTATTAGGATTCAGAGTTTGTTTCATTTCCTCCTCTTTCTCTTTCACAGCTGCGCTTCTTTTTAATTGTTTCTGCAGATTGGGTTAGAAATATCTGCAGTAGATGGAGTTCATTTTGATTTGTTTGAAGTTGCTCATTTTATTTCTTTTGGCAGATGAGAGAAGCCACCATAGAATAACAACAATGCACTTGTATTTTATTTATCAATTTCAGTACTACTGGACTGATAAGTATTTGTGAGGGGTATTCAGTTGACAACTCAGCTTCTAGGTGCCTAAATGGAAGCAATTTCAAGGGACTTGTGTTTGCATTGACGATGATTAAAGTAAGTTGTGCGTTTTGGTTAAAGTATAATATCACTCTTTCAGCGCAATTAGAATTTCTTACTCAATTTAATTATTTCAAACATTAACCTTTTAAGTAAGTTTTCAAATTGATTGTGTTTTGGCAAACCTAGCTGTATATACTTTTATTTTACACTATAATGTGCCAGATATTTGGCTTGTACAAGTCAGATACAATGACTTTCCTAATATGTAATCTTTGAAAAGGGGATAAATTTGACAAAATTGGAGCATTGTGAATTAAATAAATAGTTGTAAGAATGCATTCTCAACTTTTAATGATAATGACTGATTTCTTTTTTATTGTAAAAATCATTAAGAGAATACTCTGGAGCATTGTACGACCTAATGCCTTTAACATTGGCATGAAATTGATTTTCAATTGTGCAAACAAAACTAGGAATAGTTTTAACTACCTTAGATTTTGAACAAAGTAAAAACACTCATTTAGCCTTATTATAATCATCAACTATAGTTTAAAAAAAAAAAAGGGAATCCATCATGAGTCATGGTGGGAAATTGTCGTATAGCTTGATAAGAAATAAACTTAATGATTTTGACGAAGACTATAATAAATTTAATGTTTATTTTTAATTTGATTAAGAATTGTTTTAATGTTGAGGATTCTTAGCTGAATATAGGGAAAATAACAAATCAATCATCGTATTTTGTATTTTGTGATTAATGACAAGTCAATCACTAAAGCATTTTTGTTAACAAATTAATTATTAAACTATGAAAAAAGTTGCTGCAAACATCACTGTCACGTTTGCTGTTAAATATATTGATTTCGTTCTGCGACGGAAGGAAAATGTATTGATTTCGTTCTGCTGTGGAACAAAAATTTAAAAATTAACGTTCTAGCACTAACATTCCACTGCGAAACGTATCACGATCCGCTACGGAACGTCTATATTTATTAAAAATTACAACTTTCTGTCGCGGAATGTGACATGTTCTGTCGCAAAACATCTAATTTCCACGGCAGAATGATGACGTTCTGCGATAGAACGTCGTGTGTGGTTCTGTGTTACTATACCCTAGTATATAAGACTCGACTGTGCGCTCCAGCGAGTTCACCGCGAACCACGAAATCCTCGGCGAACATTCATACTCTCAAACTTTCGTTCCTCACTGTTTCAGCGATATCAATGGATTCTAGCACAAAGAAAATGCCGCTTAAGTGAAAGGGTGGTCTGTCACAGCCTCACTCGCAACCACAGGTAAAAACGACGGACTCTGCCCATGATATTCGTCGGCTTGCAACTGAGCTCATCGGTCAGTTTCACTGCAATGTACTCGCCGCGGTGCAAGGTGGAGCACCCGCGGTTCAAGTTGGAGCAGCCGCAGTTGACATTGGAGGACCCACAACTGCCCTTGTTACAAAAGCCGAGGTTGAAGCACAACCTCAACCTCAACCCCAGCCTCGAGAATGACCAACAGCAGATGCATTGGATCGTTTCCAACCCATTACAGCGAGGTTCCACTCCCCACTCTTCAGGACAGCCGACATGAATAAATAGTATGAAGCCAATGTTAAACACCGTTCAATTATTGTTTCTAGAAGAGTAGACTATGAGTCATTGACTGAATATGAAATTGAAGAATTGTTTTAGGAGGCTGGCTTAGCCTGGTTGTGTAGATTGGGTGAAATTTACTGTGAATGGATTCTCAAACTCTTTTATGCCAATTTGGAACTGTCCACCCAACCATTAAAGGTCCGAACTTAGATGTTTGGACAGGAGTTGAGGTTGACTCCTAACGATATTAATGTGCTGCTTGGATGTTTAATGGAGGAACCAAGCAAGCACTATTACCACGTATCTCGGGAGTCACCTTTCATCAGACGAGGATAAGGTCTAGATGTTTAAATTGTTGCATCGTGATCCCGAGATTAAAGTGTACAAGAAGTCGAAGTCCAATGACTTAAATGCCATAGCCCGAGTGATCCACACTATCATGACGCACGCCATCTTGCCTCAGGGTGGACATCGAGGCCATGTTAGTTGCATGGATCTCTATTTGTTGGAGGAGGTGTTCAACAGAAAAAATGGACATTGGCTATGTGATTTTGAGTCACATGTACTCGCTAACAACTCGACCAAGAATCTGCCATTCAAGTGACCCATTCAAAGGATCGTTAAGCATTACGGGGTACTGATCTCAGATGAATAGCCAAGAATTGAAGAGAAGGCCACCAACTTCCACAACAAATTGAAAGTGGACTAGACCGAATAGGGCTCAGCAAAGTTGAAGGGGTATGGGTATGCAAGACTCCATCCAAGCCCGCCCTGAAGAAGCGAGCTACAGTATCCTAGCATGTTAGTCGAGCACTCATGCACAATTTTGGGGTTCTCAAGGGCATTTTTATAATCTGTCTTAGGGCTTCTTTGGAGGGGTACTTAGCCTTCAGTTTTGACTCAATTAGCTGCTGCAATGATTTGTGGAGTTCTCTCCCGAAACCCCTCGGAGTTCTTGTCAAAGCTAAACTCGAAGACTAGACTTCAACAATTCTCTTCCTCACATTCTACCATTCTTGCGAGGAGGAGTCTTATATTGGTGTCTTCCAATACTTCCTTAGAAGTATTAATCCAGGGAGAAGGCCCAGAAGAGTGGTGGAAGGTTAGTTGGAGAGGCCTTTGTTTTGATGTCCGTGGAAGTCGCTATTTCCGAGCTTGGGAGATTAGCAGACTGACTTGCAGGTTCTTGTTCTGTTCTTTTTTATTCTGATTGAATTTTGTTATGAAACTTTATGGACGTGATCTTCTCTGGAATATTGTGAATTGGATATATTTTGGATGAATTTTGAATTCGAATTCTGGGTTTTGTGCGTTGTTGAATGAGACTAGTCGAAACTGTTTTATTGGTTATGTTTTTGGAATAGAGTACTATTGTGTGCGTAACTTTTGGTACGTTGCGAATATTGGCCTGAAATTTGGTGTGAGTTTAATCCTTTGATAGGTTGAGATCTCTTGCAAATTTGGAATCAATTGGATCCCTGAATTGAAAGATATGTCATTTTTAAATTTGGTTTCCGAATCTGTTCTGTTGGGTCTCTTTCCGGACAGTATTTTGCAGAAATCATAACTCTGTTTGTATTGTGAATTTAAGCATGAATTTTGGAGACGACGCTTAATTTTTGTGATTACTAGTTGTCCTCCAAAATTGACGTCAATAGCCCTTCAGAAACGAAAGTTATTGACCCTTTTATCTAGTTGGCCGAAACTGTCTTTGTGGATTCTATTTCTGGGAGGTGCGTTGTTATGTGGATATCTCTCGTTCCACTGTGAATTTGACAGTGCATTTTGGAGTGAATCTTTTCCATTGATAGTTCTTTAATCCCTGCAAATTTGAGAGTAATTGGCTGAATGCATTTGGAGTTATCATCAATTCAATTTTGGTGATCTGTTTTTGGTATTAGCCGATTTGCCCTTTGCCTTGTTGTGAATTCTTGCACCCCGTGGTGCATCAGTTGGTATCAGTGCCAATTCGGCTTGCTTATGCTCTGAATTTGTTCTTGTGAATTGTTCTTTATGATGAAACGAGGCTGCCAGTATGCAAGGTGCTACAGTGATGAAGAAGAAGAGTTATATTCTGTTTTTCCTACTTTCAGTGGGTCAGATTGGTTCGAAGATTACAGAGAATGTGAAGATGAGTTGGAAGATTTTTTTTTAACTAATGAATATTCAGATAGAGGAAAGGCAAAAATTGCTTCGTTGAAACTTAAAAGAAAAGCTTCTATTTGGTGGAGAATGATAAATTTTGAGAGAAGAGAAGTCTGTGAAGAAGCAATAAATTCTTGGAGAGTGATGAAACGGTTCATGAGAAGCAGATATGCTCTGAAGCTTACGAAGGTAGTCTCATCTTCTGTAATGACCCGAATTTTCGTAATTCCTTGAAAATGCGAGAAATTTGAAATTTTTGAAAGACTCCTTTATAAAACGAAATCAGAGCGCGATGCTAAACCGGATCGCTACTGACCCTTCTTTAAACTCGTATTGAAATCCAGTTAATAAAATGTGGAAGCGTTTTAAAATCATTTATTTAAAACATTGCAGAAGCGTAAATCATTTGAATGAAAGGACTAAACAATTAAATTCAATTTATTAGGAAACTTAACTTAATTACAACTTTGAAATCTTAACTTAATTAAACTTTTCTCTTTTACCCTTTTTATGCCTGGCCAACCCTAATCTTGCTCGTGCAAATCCATCATTCTTGCTTTATGTTCTGTTTGTTATCTGTTTATCGTTTGTACCTACACCACAAGTAATACGTGAGCCTAATGGCTCAGTAAGGAAGAAGGGTTTCATGCAGTTATGAAATGCCTCTCTTTAGTCCATTATGGAATGGGGGCCACCCAAACCAACTTTTATTACCTTCGTTCGTTCGTTCATTACTCGTACGTCGAGCGGGAGATTGGAGGACACATATGAGGTGGTATAGTTGATCGGACTAGCCTCTTGGGTGCAACTAGGTCCTTTTCTTGTCATGGTAGGGGCTCTGCCTAGCTGCTAGACTAGACCCGACTACCCACCAGCCACCAACTCCCCATTCATTCCCTAATAGACTAGTCTCCTGGGTGCATACTAGTTGTCAGGCTACTAGCCTCCTGAATGCATACTAGTTGCCAAACTAGACCCGATTACCCATTCATTTTATCATTCAGTTTTAACATTTTCCTCACTCATACATATGAGTACCACCCCAAGGTGGCACTCCCTATTGACTTCTATTAGCATAATGCATGATCATACATTCTCATCTTAACGTGATACATGATGCTTCACAACATAACATTAATAATTGATGTTGCATGGAAATAAGAGTAACTGTAATTAAAAGCGCATATAATAAACTGAGATAATTGGAAACATGCAACATATAACAACACTTAATTGAAACAAGGAAAACATGTTCGACTTAATAGAGCACAATACTATTAATTAATATACTAATTAATTTCCTAGTCCATTTATATGCTTCCTACATTCATTATTCTAAGTGATTATCATGATTAGTTATCCTAGGTGAGTTACATGCTTGAGACAGTTTCAACTATTAAGCTAGTTAGTTATTCTAACTTATTACATGCTCAAGGGTTGATTACATGCTTTTATCATAATTAATTATTCTAATTACTTAGTATGCTCAAGGAAGATACGATTAGCATTCTAATTAGTTATCCTTATTGATTTACATGCTCAAAAAAGATGCGATTAACATTCTAATAAGTTATCCTAGTAATTTAACATGCTCTTACAATAGTTGTAATTAGAATTCTAATTGACTAACCTTTAAACATGATGGACCTAGCTAAGTTAACAGGCTAGCTATTTAGCATGCATAGCAAATTAGTAATAATTAACGCGATCAGTTTAATTGCATGCTTAAGTTGATTAATGTACTTATGTCTGTTTGCATGTTTAAGTCTAATTAGATTGTTTACATGCTTAGATTAGCTAATTAGTTAACATGCTCAATTGATTAACAATTAACTATGATTAGCAAATGAACATGCTAGTTATTTACTAATTAAACATACTCAAGAGTCAATTACATGCTTTTATCCTAGTTACTTAACGTGCTCAAGGATTAGTCATTAATTACAACTAGCTAATTATTTAACAGGCTTATATTATGCTAATCAATTACATGTTCAAGTATTTATTACTAATTAAACAACTAGTTAACATGCTCAAATTAGTTATTTGACACCTAGTTATTAGTTAAGCATGCTAACGGTTAGTCGATTCTCAATTAGTTAACTGGTTAACGAAACATGTTTGATTTGTTAATTAAAACATGCTCATACAATTGTTAAGACATATATTCAGATTATAGAAGGGGTTTATAGAACAATATATGCATAGAACCATAGGATGAAAGTAAACATCAAGAAATTAATGAAAACAGAACATTTGAGGAGACCCGTATCTCATTCGTACTTCTCAGTTCTTCATTCTGTCTTGATGCATGTCAATTAATTAGAACAATTAACTAGACTTAAGCATGTTAACTAACTAACTTAACTAATGAGACTTGAGCATGTATAACTAACTAGTGTAATAACCATAATGTGTTTAATTAATTAACATGTTGATTCTTCCTTTTTGGATATTCAACATATTATCTTTTACTACAATCTCAATTATTATAACTTCTATAATGATGCTTCACTTATTAGAAAAGAATGAAAAAGATGAAAGAAGAATGTGTTAAACGTGAATGAACTAAGGGTTCATTAACTAAGTGAATAAATGCTTTGTTATTGTCTTCTTGGTGTGGCTTATAGCCTTGCTTATGATTACTTGTCCTTCGCATGTTATTTTCTACTAAACCTGAGCATGATTAGTTAACTAAGCTAACAAACTTGATAAACTAAACCTAAGTATGTTAATCAATCTGAATACCTTAAATTAGAATACCTAACTAGAGTAATAGATGTAAATATTTACTGAGCATGTAAACTACCTAGGATGACTAATTAGAATAATCACCTAGAATAATAAATGTAGGGAGAATGAAAACATGACTAGGAAATTAACTAGGATAATCAACATGTTAATTAATAGTATGTTTCGATTTCCCTTTCGATTATTATTGCGTTCTATTAATTCAAGCATTTTTCATTGTTGAAATTTCTGTATTCCCTCATGGAGTTCGTTCGTTGTTTGACTTCCTTAGGTGCTTCACTGTTTACAAATCCATATTTAATTGTTCTTTGATATGTGTGCTTTTAATTTCTATTATATATCTCTGTGCGCAATTTCAATAACAGTTACTTTTATTTCAATGCGTAATTCAATTTCTGTTAATGTACGCTATAATGCATCATGCATCATGTTAGGTTGAGAATGTATGGCATGCATCATATTAATAGAACCTAATAGGGAGTGCTACCTTGGTGTGGGTACTCACACATGCATTAGTGAGGTAAAATATTAAAGAAAATAAAGGAAATGGGGAGTTGGAGTGTAACAACCCGGTTTTTCATAAATCCTTTAAAATGCGTGAAATTTAAAACTTTTATAAAACTATTTTTAAAACTGTATCAGAGTGCCAAACCGGACCGTTAAAACTATTTTTGTTCTACCTGCTAGTAAAACCGTTATAAAATCATTGCGGAAGCATTATAAAATCTTTTATGAAAATATAGCGGGTTTAGCAAAACATAGAGGAAGTGTAAATAAAAATCATTTATTTTAAACATAGCAGAAGCGTAAATTATTTAATGAACGAACAAAACAATTAAATACAATTTGAGAAATGAAAATTGAATAATTAAATACATTTTTATTACAACCGTACTCTCTTTGGTTCTCCTCAGCCTAGCCAGTGACAAGTTCTCGCACGTGCAAATCCTTCATCCCTGCGTTTGACTTGTGCATTGTTTTCGTCTTGACTCTTAATTCGTTGCATTTGTTTTCGCATACACATACCTACACCTACACCACAAGTAAGCATGAGCTAATGGCCCAGTAAAGAAAAGGGTTTATGCAATATGATATGCCTCTCTTTAGTCCTTTTGAAATGGGGGCTACCAAAACTAATCCTTTCATTATGTCATTCGTTTCGTTATTTCCTTTACATTAGTTCATTCATTTGTTACTCATACATCGAGCGGGAGATTGGAGGGTCTTAGGGGATGGAATAGTTGATCGGACCTAACCCTTTACTTGCAACTAAGTTCCCGTTTCCGTCAAGGTAGGGGGACTTCGCCTAGCTGCAGACTAGATCCGCTATCCATCTGCCCCCCAACTCCCCATTTTTTTTTTCATTTTCTTACCATTTTTCCTCACATAATGTATGTGTGAGTGCCACCCAGTGGCATTCCTACTTGATTTCTATTAACATAATCTATGATGACACATTCTCTAACTAGCATGATGCATAACGCAGTGTAACATGACATTAATAGTACTTGAAGTGCGTATATAAAAGAAAGTAATTAAATAGAAGAATTGAAATAGCATAACGAAGAACAATTATGATATTGAATTGGACAAAGCGAAACACATAAGGGAATCACACAACGAACATTGAGAAACTTAAATAGCGAATCATAAGGGAATACAGAAATGTCAGAACAATATTGTAACGGCCCGGTTTTTATTACCTTTTTAAAACGCGTAAAATTTAAAACTAAAATCAGAGTAAGACTTTTTTTTTTAAAACCGAGTGTTAAATCCATTACTTCAAATCCTTTTCAAATTTATCACGTTAAGAAATAATAATAATTTAAAACATTTATAACTAAGTACTTTTATTGCTAAAACAATAATTAGAAATTCGTTTTTTGAAAACCTTTGGGAAAATGCAGCGGAAGTATTTATGATTAATTAAAGCATTAAAGAATATAAATTAATTAATTTACAAAACCTTTTATAAATTATTTCCATATAAATATCTTTAGCTCGACCAGCCACAAGACTCGCACGTGCATATCCTTCATCAACTGCTCCAAATCTGTTCTTGTACGTATACTTACATCAACAAGACTTAACTAATGAGTCTAACGCTCAGTAAGTGATATAAAATAAAAACGTAAACATGATATGCATCTCTGAAACCTTTTTCATTGTTTGTTTATGTTTCTGTTTCTCTTTTTCTTTATCTTTTCTTTTTCCGTTTTCGTTCCACATTTCTTTTCTTTTTCTTTTTCAGTCTTCGTGTACATCAATACATTCGGTTCCGACATCAATCGACAAACCGTTATAACTGTGTACATCAATGCACTTGGTTCCGATGTTAATCGGTAACTGCTATGTGATAAGGGCTCGACATCGATCGACCCGCATGTTAGCTACTATATACATCAATATACAGTGACCCCACACCCCGGTATAAATAGCTCCGGCATCGACCGAAAGCTCTGCTAGCAGTTGTATGCATCAACACACAACAATCGGCTCCGACATCAATCGTAGCGCACTAGCGGCTGTGCACATTGACGCTTAAACAACCTCATATACACCGTTGCATTTGGCCAGCCTCAACGTCGATCGAGGACCAACTAACAGTTCACATCCTCACGTTTATCATTTATTCATTTTTCATTTCATTTACTTTTATATTTCTCATGTCATTCGCTTTCTTTTCCTTTTCAAAACCATGAGTAAAAACTCATTTTTCGTATCGTTTAAAAACCATGATGCATGTTGCTCGCGAATACATATATTTCTATAATCTCTAAACATGTTTATCTATGAAACATATCATTAAAAGAACCTAATTCTAATAAACAGTTAGCAAACAATAGCGCAATATACGGAACATGCTCAATTTGTGGTAAAACAGTAAACAACCTAAATATTCTATGAAAGCAGTAAACACACAACATACAACCCCTAATTCTTGTGATGTAGGGTCTGAAGACCAAAACACAGTAAGTATCAACTTACCTGTGGTCATTAGCGCATTTAGATCTTTGTCCTTGTTCTCCGTTAATACCTTCAAAATAATTGTAATTTATTTATTAATTTATTTATCAATAATAAATTCTAACTTTGATATCGGTATTTCGTTTATTCATTTTTCCCAATAATTCATGTTAATACCTTTCAAATAAATAATCTATATAATCAATAACATTTTTCAATAACTATTCAAGAGTGCTCTATGCCTTAACATATCATAGAATTAATTGCTACAATAGTATACAAGCTCTAATATATAAAGTAGAGTGACTATATAAAATCACCAACTTCAAATCCCAAAATCCCTCTAGTATTTTGCTTTGTCAAAACAACGTAATAATCTCAACAATTTCAGCCTCAACCATCACCATCTTAGTATAGTTTCAATCTTAACCAATAATTCAAGCGACATAAGCTAAATAACAAAGTATTATTTAGGGAAAATGACAAATTAACCATTGTGGTTTGTGGTCAATGACAAGTCAACCACTATCCTTTATTTTCTAACAAATGAACCACTGATATATGGAAAAATGACAAAGCAAACATCGCTATCACGTTTGCCGTTAACAAACTGATTTGGAGCCACAGCGGTCTGTGGAAAGAAGGCCAAATTTGGCCTTGACGCCGCTGAGACGCTGCAATTTCCCGGGACACCGTAGCGGCGTGCGGCGGTATCTTGCGACTTGTTACTGGAAAAATGTTTGATCACAAAATTGAGGGCTTAAACGCGTGATTTTGGGGCCGAGAAAGGGGTTCATGGGGTAAACCCCATGATGAGTGATAGATCTCTGAGAGTGTTCGGTTTGATACCTTTTATAGCCGATTCCGACACCTGTAGCCAAAGTTATGGTCATTTGAAGTTGAAGAGGTCAAAAATCTAATAAAAACATTTGATTCGAAAAACATATACACAGAGACTTTAAAGTAGCTATGAAACTCTCTGTTTTTCATGCATGACTACTTCAAAATTCGCAGCGGTGTCTCAAGAGATCGCAGTGTCTTGAGACACTGCGGTGTCCCAAGACACCAGTCGCAGTGTCTCAAGACACCGCAGTGTCTTGGGACACCGCGATGTCTTTCTTTTTTTGGAAAACCACAGCGCCGCGGCGTTTTGTCTACGAGCCGCCGCGGCGCCCTTTCAGCTTTTTAACGGCGAACGTGACAGCGATGTTGGCTTTGTCATTTTTCCATACGTCAGTGGTTAATTTGTTAGAAAAAAAAGGATAGTGATTGACTTGTCATTGACCGCAAACCACGATGGTTAATTTGTCATTTTCCCTATTATTTATTTTCATAGGACATATGCAAATAATCCACATGACCATTAGTGAACTAGTCTCCTTATCTTTAACAATAATCACCAACAGAATAATTAATACAGAGGACTAATTCCAACCATCAGAGCCATCAACAATCAACAAGCTTCCATACGTGATAATCACACAGAACTAAATCACAACAAGAATCACAACAGAGAATTATATCCAATGTTCAGTGCTTACTTGTGAATGTCGTAATTAAATAGAGCAATACCCACAACCTCCTTCAAATATTCATCATCAATTTCTAACATAATTTCATTTGCAATTCATAAATTCATCAAAGGATGAAACATTGTATTACCTAAATACACAAGAGAAGCAGCTTCGGCTTCCTTTCTTCTTCCATGGAGAGCTCACGTTCCCTTCTTACCATCTCTCAATCTTCTCCTCCAATCTCTCATTCATTTCTCCTTCATCTCTCGGCCTTCAGCACACTCTCACCCGAGCATCTCCATTTCTCCTCTGTCCATTTTATTTCAACTCAGCCGACAACAACTCCACATTTTCTCCTGCTTTTTCAGACTCTGCATTAATTCATCTCACTCGACAGCTCTCCCTTTTTTCTTTTCCTTATCAAGAGGTTGAGTCATTTGCTGCATTCTTCTCCCAATTAGTCTACAAAAGTGTCCTTCACATCCCCAAAGGAAACCACTTGCATTATTGTGTCTGCCATAACACAATTTGCGAACAGATTCCAGCAAGGAAATATTGTGCAATATCTGGTTGACCCAATTAAATTGGTTCAGTGCAGAACCAACAGAACTGGACAAGCACATTCAACCATTGCCGATTGATCGCCACAAAATCCCCTGCCGTTTTCATCAATTCATCCTTAACAGTCACAACTTCAATTTCAAATAACCCAAACACAGCAATGACAGAACAATCCAGGACAGAGCATCCGCGACATACCTCATCGAACACACGGGTTCGATCGACGCCCGCGAACCTTTGTGGTTCGTTCTTCCAAATCCCGCGACTCAGGCGTGCCCTAGCTCCTGCAAACGATGCCAGACCACTGGACCTCCCTCGCCGTCGCCGTCCGACTCTAGCCCGCGCCTCACGTCGTTGTCTTCCTCTGCGCTCGCTCGATCGCCCGACTCCCCCTCTCTCAGCTCTCCCCTCGGCTCTCTTCGCCTCTCTCTCTCTCTCTCTCTCAATTTCTTATTTCATTTATGCAAACAACATATTCTCATTCCTTCAAACAAACTAAACCATCCTTTTATTTTGGGAAAATGACAAATCAACCATCGTGGTTTGCGGTCAATGACAAGTCAACCACTGTGGTATGTTTTCTAACAAGTTAACCACCAACGTATGTGAAAATGACAAATGCACCATCGCTGTCCGTAAAAAAAAGCTGATGGCCCCACCATG
>CM039477.1:12025975-12093904 GCA_022433065.1 Begonia loranthoides | reverse complement strand
CACGTGTGGGCGGTGTGGTAGTGTGGGGCACAATGCCCGCACGTGCGAAGGGGGAGGCCAATCCAGTGCAGGGGCTGGCAGTGGCAACACAGGGAGAGGCAGAGGCGGCAGAGGAAGGTCGGAGGACACCTTTATGGGGTTTAGAGTTCCTGATAGAGTTCATGAGACGCAGGTCCGTGCATTATCACGTTATGCTTTCAATTGTTATTTGAAATATGCTCATTTCCTTTTCAATGTGATCTGCAGGAGTCTGATACTGAAGGTCCTCCCACACAAACGTACACAAATGTGGACCTTAACCTGCCGTGATACAATTGTTTTTTCTTTCGACAAATGTAGATGACAGTGAAATGGCACTGATGTAAAGTTGTGTTTTTCTGATATAAAAAGAAGTTTTGCAAATTCAAAGTTTTGTGTTACTAAGTTAATGTTTTTTTTTCAATTCCAGGGGCGTTACAACTAATCAATTGACCTGACTTCATAATTTTTTAAAAATTTTGACATAATATGCCTTGTTTCTTTACTCCCCCAAAGCTACTCTCGTACATCCTGCACAAAAAATAATCCCAAACAGTTCCAGTATCATCCAAATCATCCACTAAATGTAAATTATACATAGCATCTTTTTAACAACATATCATTGACCTACACTACGCCTTCTTCTTCCTGGTCGGTTTCGGGCGCAAATCCGTGATCAGAAACGACAAGTGCGGGTCAAGAAATACTCTATCTGCTCCAGCGAACAACGGCCCCTCATACTCAAAGGTTGGAGGTTCGTGCAGGTGGAATTGTTCCTTAATTTTGCATTTTCCTATCACCTCCATCCCCGCAGGGGTACACCGGAAGACGCCGAACCTCCTGTAATGCAAAGGGAACAATTACGTGGAAAGCAATATTAAGAATGTACACAAGGGAAACTTCTTACCGCTGTTTGTCGGTGGGAGCTACGATAATGGATATTGATTCCGGCAGTAATTTCTGGTACGCGTATTGCTGGTGCAGGTCAACGGACGACATAAAACAATCATGTCTCGGGTGTGTCTGCAATGTAAACAACGCATTATATGATATCAATGTAAACTGGAGACGCGAGCTGAATACTTACGTGAATCCACCCTACGGTGAGTAGACCGTGTTCATGTTGATGTCTGAACACATGTTCGTCTGCGCCGTCGACCGCATAGCACTGCATATAAGTTTGGATGAGTACTTAGATAAAAGCTTATAAACTAGCACACAACGAAGGCCTCTCACAGTATCTGCCGTGCCCTTCTGCTCCGGGAAGATGATCTCGCTGACGACGTACTCATTGTCGGTCAGCTTTCCCCCAAGAATTGCGCATGTCTGAATGTTCCTTCGAAGATTACCCTGACAATAATCCTTGAACTTACTCATCAAATCATGAGCCTGCAACCAAAATGTCAAAAAAGGGTGAGCGTAAACATTAATGAACACACATATATACCGAAATGAAAGACATACCACGCGCACAGTTCTCAGGGGCGGCGGCTCTAGAGGCACCGCTGGAGGAATATGTTGGCTGCTTCCAACAGGGTTGCTGCCAATTAAAAACATGTCATTACATGAAACAAAATAAAGTAAAAAAGTGGAATTAGCGTTCAACGGAATTAACTTACAATCGGAATGTCGTATCAGGTGCGTCTGAGGAGGATGACGCGGATGCAAAATGGGGTGATCGCCTGTCACCTGGGTCCAGGGCTGCCACCATGTCACGATGCCACTCGGCAGATTGCATATGCCATTGTTGTGCTATGGCCCACCTATCTTCTGCGAGCTTGGCCGCTTCTTGTATTTGGACCTGTTGCATTTGCAGCTGCTCTTGCATTTTTTGCATGTGGGTCATGGACATATGGTGGAGCTCCTCCATCCTGCTCATCCAAGCGAACGTCTCATCAGGCATCGAACTAAAATGAGATGCCTGAGGAGGAGGAGGTTGTTCAGGAAACGTTACTGAATGCCTTGGCTCTGACCGGGGTGGATGTCTTGCTTCCTTCTTTGACTTGCGCATCCATTCCCCTCCAGTTTGGGTGATCCCCATTCGGTCCACTAATGAATTGTTGTAAATGTCATTGATGGACTCTTCAATTCTAGGTTCCGTCTCCAGGATGGGGACCCCTAACTGCTCAACGATACTCTGGATGAGCCAGTTGTACGGCAGTGACTTCGCCGAGTTGTTGAGCACCTCTTGCATGTGGCTCAGGATGATATATCCGATGTCCACCTTTTGTCCCGTGAACACCTTCTCTAGCATGTAGAGATCCATGCTGGTAACAAGGTCTCGATGCCCATTCCGAAGCAAAATTGTGTACGTCATTATCAGATGGATCAATCGGGCTAAGGCATTCAACTCCTTGCCCTTTGGCTTGCTGTACTCGGCAACCTCGGGATCCTGATGCAACAATCTAATCACCTCTAACCCACGTCCTTGTTTGACGAATGGTGGCGCCCGAGACATCTGATAATATTCATCGCTTGGCTCCTCCAACACACATCCAAGCATAATGTTCACATCATTGGCCGTGAACCTGACCTCATGTCCAAAAATATATGTGTGCACCTCTAAGGGTTGGGTGGAGATGCTCAGATTTGCATAGAACAATCGTATAACTCGCTCGCAATAACTGCCCCTCATCCGGCACAACCCGGCTAACCCAGCAGCCTCAAGCATACGATCAATTCCCATCCCTGCGAATGAGTCCAAATCTACTATCTTGGACACAATAATGGTACGACGTTGGATATCTTCTACGAACCGTGCTTTGCAATTCCGGTTCCAATATAGTTTCGACCTTGAACCCACTTGAACGGGTTGGATCGGGTCGCTGGAGCAGCCGGCTTCTCCTTCTTCAGGCTCAGCGGTTTCTTCCACCGCCGCCACTACATCGGCTTCGAACGCCGCAGTTTGAACGGCTTCAACTGCCTCCATCGTTGCCTTCCCACGCTTGGAGGTCAATTTCTTAATCCGGGATTGCATTCTGATAGTTGAGAGTAATTCACCAACCTGCAATATAATAACCCACACAACATGTCTCAGTTAGTTTTCCATTTTTTTTTTTTTTTGGCGTCCAGGCCAAAAGTGCCTGGACGCCACGGCGTGCAGGCCAACATTGGCGTGCAGGCCAAAAATTGCCTGCACACCGCGAAAATGTGACCGGCGCCGAAGACCCTCATAGAGACTTCGAAGAAACGCAGCAAATCTACCTCAAATCAACATATACACACAAATCTACCTCAAATCATCAACATATACACACAAATCTACCTCAAATTGTCGTCGGACGTAGCTCCTCTCCTCTCTTCGTCGCACGCAGATCCTCTCCTAGTCGCACGCAGCTCCTCTCCTCGTCGCAAGTCTGTCGAGAGTTGTAGATTAGGGCTTGAAATTTGGGCGAAATTGGTTTAAGTATAAATTTTTTTTTTTTTTTTTAATTTCAAAATCATTTTGGCCTGGACGCCGCGGCGTGCAGGCCAAAATTGCCTGGACGCCGCGGCGTCCAGGCCAAAATTGCCTGCACGCCGCGGCGTCCAGGCATACATGGTGGGGCCATCAGCTTTTTTTTACGGACAGCGATGGTGCATTTGTCATTTTCACATACGTTGGTGGTTAACTTGTTAGAAAACATACCACAGTGGTTGACTTGTCATTGATCGCAAACCACGATGGTTGATTTGTCATTTTCCCTTTTATTTTTCAAACAAAACCACGAATCGGCCACACCGAACCGCTATTAAACTGGCCAACATTCTTCCCCATTTAATTACATTTCCATTTTATTTTAATTTAATTATTTCAATTCATTTTTATTTAATTCTTTTTAATTTTAATAAATCACCCTCATTTAATTGAATTATTTTCGACCCAATTCTAGTTTTTGATTTATTCTGAATATTTTTCGACGATGATTATCAGTTCAATTTAAATCCTTCAATTCAATTTTTTAATAATTTTTCCATCAAATAAATCCTTAATAAATACCCAAATAATCCTCAATTATTTTTCTCATCAAATAAATCTTCAATTATCCAATAAATTCTGTTATAATCAACTGAATATGTCATTGGCAATACTCCGATAATTATCCAATTAATCCAAATACCCTCAACTTTTCAATTATCCTTATTAAATTCCGATATAAAAAGTTGGGGTATTACAAATATACCATGAATTATTATATGCTTGATTCTACCGAACATAACAATAGAGATATGACAAGATGAATAAACTATTAACGTACGGGGTATCTAAGCAAATTAACATGCTTAAAAATGTTATAAAAGCTTAGATGTTATAAAGCTTAGATGTAGAATTAATAATTAAAAGGAACATGCTCGATAATTAGCTAATGGAAACGTGCTTAGCAAACAATTTATGGAAATATGCTTGATTTATAATTACAAGGTATCAAGCTATTTATAATTACAAGGTATCAAGCTAATTAATTATGCATACTCACCTAAACCAAATGGAACCTAAACATGCTCAACAAACAATAGAACACAGTAACATGCTTGATAATCGAATACAATTGGAACGTGTTAATAAGTTGAAACGAACTAATAATGGAAACATACTTATTAGACAATTTATGGAAACATACTTAACAATTAATTCACAGAAACATTTATAACAACTAACTAATAGAACATGCTTAATATATGACTAATAGAAATATGCTTGATTTATCATTATACAATGATACGCTAAGACTAACCATGCATACTCATCTAAGAAAACAACACATAAACATGCTTAACAAACAATTTCTGGAAACGTGCTTGATAAACCAACTAATTATGCATGTTTATCCAACTAACATTTATAAGGGGACATACTTAGCCAATAGAAAACGGAGCATGCTTAATAATCGATTTCAACTATAAATGTGCTAATTAATTAATTTAACTAAACATGCTCGGATTACTTAAAGGAGCTCAAATGATAGATTACATCCTAGTTGATAAATCATGTTTTTATTCAAATTGATTAAACATGCTAAACCCGGAGATATTTAACTAAACAGAACCCATGGTAGAACAACATATGCATTATGGAAGAAATGACAGTTTAATTAACACAGAAAATTTAATTAGATAGCAAGTAATAAATAACAGAACATTTAAGGGAACTCTTAACCCATTCATGCTCCTCATCTTTCACACATTCATTATCCTACACTCATCACATTCGAACCTTAAGCATTCATCACAGCAATCAAAGTAAAGCACTTGCAGTAAAGAGAATAAACTAACAGTAAGGAATATCTACAGAGCATTAACAAGGTAAAGCATTTAATCACATAACTAACTATGAGGGAAATGTCTATAGCGTATCAACAAAGGAAATCTACGCAATATCAACAAGGAAATCGACTCCACTCACGCACACTACTTGTGGGTAGGCCCACCACTGGCCAAGACACACCCAAATCCTTACCTCAAATCTTTAATGCGTGTTGGCGCCTAATCTTCATCCTATTTCTATTTCCTATACCTTCACAATTAGAAACATTCATCATTTGATAGTGTCTCATAATCCATATTCAATATCCATTTTCTAACCAAAACTGTGCACGTAAAGATGCAATATAATATTTATCCAACAAGGTACACCAATATTTATCCACTTAGTGACTCGAATCCAAAACAACAGATTATCACAGTACATCCAAACGTACAGAGTTTATTCCTAACGTGCATAACACTTACTTTATGACAATACATTTCACTTGATAATCGCCAGCATAATTTAAACCAATAGATTATCCAATAATAGTAGAGTATTCCATAACTAACAGAGAATTAAATCCAACCACATCTTACAATCCAACAGCAGAAAACATGTCCATTAACAGGGTACCAATCTATTATGCAAAATACTTAACTCAGATCTCACAATTACACAATCAACCCGTTTCAACAATCCATTAAATCTTAACACCTTCCCCATTGTTATTCTTCAAAGTCCAACCATGCAGAATATAAAAACAACAACAAGAAGCACATTCCTTTATCCAAATAGAAAGGCAGTTGATAGATCATCAAATGTACAAAACTAATAATTCACCCACTTAGCACAATCAACAACAGAGGGTTATATTCACGCCTCACTCACATATTCAACATCCCAAAACCCTGAATCAATTTCAACAGCAGAGAATAATGTTTAACAGAATTCCATTCAAACCAACGACCACAAAATCACTAAAGAGCATTCCAAAATCAATAGAAGCCCTCGCCACTAACAAAGTATAATCCTAACTTTATTCATCCATTAACAGAACAAAAACGTCAAAAAAATCAAAAATAAAGAGAAGGAATCATACCCACCATGAAGACTGGAACACAGCATCTCCTAGCTCAGCACCCGAGAGTTCCTCTGCTCTACCTCATATCCTTAGTTTCTCCTCTCACAGCTCTCAATTTGTCTCTCCAATTTCTGCTCACCTGAGAGCTTCTCTACACTGCCAACACTCACTGCCCATCTCCTCTCCCTGTCTCTGTTCTATATATCAACACAAAGGATACTATCTGCCAATTCTAAGAAGGCAGAGAGTGAAATCCTCCAGCACGACCGACCAGCCACTACCCAGTTTACAGAGTGTGTTCCCCACGCTGGAAAGAAAGATGGGGGTTGTCTGCATAGCAAACAACATTTCACTCGATGAAGTGTGAAAAAGATAAGGTTTTCCTACACACATTTTAAAATAAATTAAAGAAAAATTTTATATGGTTAAGAAAAAGATAAGGTTTTAAATACGTATCATAGCATAACTGGGTCAACCGTGGTTCTATAGACTGTTGGTAACTCAAGACTCATCGTGGTATACTCGTTCGATTGTAAGTTATTTTTATTTATTATATTGTTTTCTTTAACTTATCATTTCATAAAGTGAAAATGTATAGGATTATAGAATGGGGAGGGCAGCAAGAGTGAATGCGCAAAATAATAGCGATAAGAATGAGACAGTTGGCGCCCAAGAAAATGCTGCTGGCTGTGAGAATGTGGGGAATCGGGATGAAAGGGATGATGCCATTAGCCGACTAACAGTTATAGTGGAGTAGCTTATAGAGAAGGACAACGAAAAATGGGAAACATCCTGTTGTCATAGTTCCAAAGGAAGTCGGCTGGGAAAAGTTCTTACGACTCAAGCCTCCTAGCTTCAATGTCAATATTTCTAATGTCATGGAAGCCGAAGAGTGGATTCAGTCCCTCGAAGATATGTTCGAGTACTCAAGAATACAAGAGGCTGAGAAAGTGACGTGTGCTGTTTATTTACTAGTTAAAGATACGCGATTTGGTGGGATTCAGTCAAGGTGAAACAGGATGTCCAAACTCTAAGATGGGAGAACTTCAAGGAGCTGTTCTACGAAAAGTACTTCAATTATACAATCTGGACTCATAAACTAGTGGAGTTTGTGCGACTGTGCCAAGTTGGGACAGTATCCAAATATGTTCAGAAATTTGAAGTGTTGTCTGGATTCACACCACATTTGGTAGCCAGTAATGAGTACAAAGTCCATCATTTCGTCCAAGGGCTTAAAATGGAGATGTTGAAGGGCGCTAGAATATCTGGCTCTCAAGTTGTCCCCTATGCGAAGATCATTGCGAAGGCACTCGATGTAGAGGATGTGGATTTAATGGCGGAAAAGCAACAAGAAATAACCATAGGGTCTAGAGGAACAACCAGAACTAGCAACAAAGGGTGTTCTGCCTGCGAGCCAAGGGATTAAAAGACCGTTGGAGAATGAAGCACAACAGAGAAAAAACAAGTGCCCTATGACTGAAATAGCCACTGCTCCTCCGAATGCGAGAATGTATCAGCCCAACATATGTCCAAGATGCAAGAAAAGCCGTCGTGGGGAATGTATGGCCGTAACTAAGCAATGCTTCAAATGTGCAGAGCTAGGGCACATTGCCAAATACTGCTCAGCCAACAATGGAGGATAAGGAAGGATGGCTCCATGAGTTTTCACTCTATTTAGAAACAACGAAGAGGAGGATCCACCAACGATTGTATCAAGTACACATGATGTTATGAAGTAATCATACATGTGTTTTATAGGATATTGGAGTATTCTTTTATAGCATTAGAAAATTTTGCATCTAAAGTAAATAAATTTTCTAGTCATGCCAGGTAATATATATGTTAATAATATTGTTGCATATGTCTTATTTGATTCCGGAGCCACTCACTTATTCATTACGACTGAATTTTTCGTGAAAGTGAATTGTCTCTCTAGTCTTATGAAGAGTGAGTATAGAGTGCTTTTACCTTCTGGAGATTATTTGACTACCAATGGCATTCTTAAAGGGTGTGCAGATAAGATAAATGACTGCATATTCCAGCCGATCTGATTACTTTGGACAT
Organism: Begonia loranthoides; assembly: GCA_022433065.1. Taxonomy (NCBI): domain Eukaryota; kingdom Viridiplantae; phylum Streptophyta; class Magnoliopsida; order Cucurbitales; family Begoniaceae; genus Begonia; species Begonia loranthoides. The sequence continues at coordinate 12,085,514 of CM039477.1, read as the reverse complement.
GAAGGGGTATGACATTATTTTGGGCATGGATTGCTATCCCATCACAAGGTGGTTATCAATTGTAGGAGAAGAGAAGTCCACTTTCGCCCTTATGGTGGCAAGCAACATACTTTCCATCGAGTCAAGGAAAAGGGCAAGCTAGCGGTTATCTCTACATTTAAGGCAGATCAGTTGTTAAGAAACGGATGCAAAGAATTTCTACTAGATGTGATGGACACCACAATGGCATCAAAGGCGAAGTTGGAAGAAGTTCCTAGATGATCTCCCTGGGTTACCACCTAACAGGGAAATCAAATTCTTAATCGATTTACATCTAGACATAGAACACATCTCGAAGAATCCGTAAAAAATGGGGCCAGTGGAAATGCGCTAGTTAAAAATTCAACTGCAAGAGTTGATTATAAAAGGGTTTTATCTGTCCATGCTAATATCTTGAATTTTCATAATGCTAAACATACGACTTAAGTAAAAATTCTGGGGTAATAAGATCTGAAATGGATGAGTAATGTGTTGGTCAATAGAAAATTATTTGGAAGAAGTGAATTATGATACCATAAATTTTGTTCATATTAAGCTTAGGAGGAGGATTAAAGATTTGTTGGAAATTGACTTGGATAATTTAAGTGTGGTCAAGGAAAATACATTTGGAAAATAGTGGACTACAGTACCTAAGTTGTTGATTATATTCATGGATATATTAGGTTTAGTAAAGAATAAAGTGATGGAGGAAATGTGAATTATACACCGATGTAGAGGAGAATAAGTTGAGGTTTGGATAATTTGGAAAAATAAGTTATGTTTTAAGGATATATATATATTTGGAGAAGGAGTGTCAGACGATTGATGGATTAGAAAATGGTGGTCAATCGTCCACTAAGGTGGTGATCGGATGGATTCACGAACGATTGCGCGACGTGTTGGCGGACGGTCATGGTGGTCGATTGTCAACAAATGATGATCGACCATTAATTTGAAAAACAAAATCAGCGACTGATCGATTGAATTGGTGGTCGATTGTAGATGAGGAATCGATTGACCGGCAATCTAAAAAGCTGTCTGAAAATGGAAAGGTTCGTCTCTTGGCACTTTATGATGATCAAACGTCCCTTCCTTTGGCCTTCTACCTTCAAATGGATGTTGAAGGGTTGTGGTTGTGGCCTATAAATAGAGACAGAGAATGATTCTGGAGTTTTTTGGAAAATGGCCGAGAGTTGGAGAAGGAAAATGGCTGAGTGCTTCTAAAGTATCTGGATAGAGAGAGAGAGAGAGATCTACTAATTGTGAGTTTTTTAGAGAGAAAGAGGGAGACTGAGAGTGTGGTTTTGAGAAAGAGTGAAGGTCTGAAGGAAGGATATGGTGAGAAAGAATTATAGAGATGAAAACTGAGAGAAACTGAAGAGTGTTGCTATGAAGTTCTTGGAGTTTTGTGAGATAAATGTGTGGGTCAGGAGCAATGAGTGAGAAATCCGAAAGTGAGTGAAGGCTTTTGGAAGAATGAATGACAGCAAGGAAGGAGTTTTTTTGAAGCATGCTGTCCTCCTTTCTCTCGGATGTTAGGTATGAAAGTTCTCTCTTGGATATATGGTGCTAGTTTTGTTGATGGTATGTCCTCTGCCAAACTTGATGAACTGTTTGTGGTTAGTGATCGGGTGTTTTCTAAATTACTATATGCTGTTGTTATGTGTGAAAATGAATGAATTACTACTTCAATAGTCGTACTCAGTTGATTTGTATTTGGTTCGATATATTCTAAAGATTGAATTAAGCCACTATATGTTTGTTAAGAAGAATATGTGTATTAGGGTGATATCCATGATGTTGGTTACTGATATATGTTTGGAATTATATTGTGGTAATTTGGAAAAGACATTATTAAGTGGGTATGATGATCATGCATAATAGACTTTAAGGAAAGGAATCAATTATGTTGTGGAAATCTATTGGTCGTGGTTAGTATTCTGAATACTGTTCTGACTGTTAGTTAAGTTTCTAATTGATTATTATCATGTAGAATAAACTGTTGGGTTGAGTAGTTGGATAGGGTTAGAAATTACACTTTGTTCATTGATGTGTTATTCTATTGGACATGTTAGGAAAACTATGCACTTGGGGAAATTAATCTAACAAGTTAGGATAGATGATTATTTCATTTCATGCAAGTTTGATAAACTATTGTGCTATTAATGAATAGCTATTGAAGAGGAGAAACTTTTAGTGGTAAACTATATGGTTTTATATGGTTAAGACTTCCGCTTTGTTTTACTCTGGTACTCCCTCACATAAGTGTTTTAAAAGATCAAAAATTTTATACAGTAAAAAGGCAACGAGATGTTACACAAGCTTCTCAACTTGGGGAGCGCTGGTCTTGTTTGTAAAGAAAAAGGATGGATCACTAAGAATGCGCATAAATTATCGAGAACTAAACAAAGTGAGGATTAAGAACATATACCCTTTGCCTCGAATTGATGATCTATTTGACCAGCTGCATGGTACTTGCGTGTTTTCAAAGATTGATCTTCTTTTGGGTTATTATCAGCTAAAAGTTAAGTTAGACGACATACCTAAGACAGCGTTTCGAATGAGATACGGGCATTATGAATTTCTTGTGATGTCATTTGGATTGACCAATGCTCTAGCAGCTTTTATGGACTTTAATGAACCAAATCTTTAAGGATTATCTAGACAAGTTTATTATCGTCTTCATCGACGACATTTTGATCTATTCTCAGTCAGAGGAAGAACACCGTGAGCATCTAAAGATTGCATTGTCTATTTTGGAGCGTCACCAATTATATGCAAAGTTCTTGAAATGCGAGTTCTGGTTAAATGAAGTCAACTTCTTTTGCCATATAATTTCTAAGAATGGCATTGCAGGAGACCCAACAAAAATTCAGGCGATTGTTGATTGGGCACAACTAAAGAGCATGGGTGATGTAAGAAGTTTCCTCGGACTTGCGAGGTACTACAAACGATTCATAAGTGGATTTTCAAAAATTACTCTGCTTCTTACTAGTCTGACAAAGAAGGATGTGAGATTCTGGTGGTCAAGTGAATGTGAAAAGAGCTTTCATGAGTTGAAACATCGATTGACTTCAGCAGCTATCTAGGCATTACCAGAAGAAAAAGGCAATTTCTATATTTACTGTGATGCATCCAAGAGCGGATTGGGTGGGGTACTAATGCAGAATGGGAAGGTGATTGTGTATGCTTTGAAACAACTCAACCCGTACAAGGCTAACTATCCCACTCATGATATGGAACTCGTTGCGGTGGTGTTTACGCTCAAAATATGGAGGCATTATTTGTATGGACAACAGTGTGAGATTTACATGGACCATAAAAGCTTAAAGTATATTTTTATGCAGAAGGAGTTGAATATGAGGCAATGACGATGGTTAAAGTTTGTAAAAGACTATGACTGTGAAATCAAGTACCATCCTAGAAAAGCAAATGTGGTAGCCGACGAAGCTAACTGCTCTTTTGTCATCACTAACCCTAAAGCCTTCCATACTTGAAATGATTAAAGAAGCCCAACAAAAATATGGTCAATGCGAAGATTTCAAGTTGAATCCAACCCTAGAAGAGTTTTGGGACTATTCTATATCTACTGATGGAATTGTAAAGTTTAAGAATAGATGGTATGTGTCTGACAATTCACAATTAGAATTGGCAATATTAAGAAAAGCCCATTCTTTGAGCTTTTCTATCCACCCTAGGTGCGACAAGATGTACAAGCACCTATTATTGGCCAGTGATGAAATTTGATATTGCTCAGTATGTAGCATTATATCAAGTATGCCAACAAGTAAATGCAGAACACCAAAGGCCGGGTGGAATGCTTCAACCTATGCCGATACTAGAGTGGAAATGGGAACACATTACTATGGGCTTTGTCACTAGATTACCCAGGACTGCGAGAGGGCACAATGAGATCTGGGTGATTGTTGATAGATTAACAAGGTTGCTCATTTCTTACCAGTGAAGATGACATACAAGATGAATCAGTTCACATATCTATATATTAAGGAGATCGTACGATTGCATGGAGTTCCAATTTCAATCATATCCAATCAGGATCTGTGGTTCACTTCTGCGTTCTAAAAGAGTTTAAATAAGGCTATGGGCACATAATTAAAATTTAGCACCGCCTTTCATCCATAGACCGACGACCAAAGCTAACGTATAAGTCAAATCTTGGAAAATATGTTGCGTGCTTGCGCACTTGAATTTCAAATTGGATGGAGAAAGATGCTGCATTTGGTGGAATTTTCCTACAATAATAGCTTCCAAGTGAAGATCGGAATGAATCCTTATGAAGCATTGTATGGCAGAAAGTACAAGTCCCCATTGCATTGGAGCGAGGCAGGAGAACCTGAGTTTTATGGTCCAGATATGATACAGCAAACTACCGAATCTGTTGCAATCATCCATCAGAGAATATTGGCTGCTCCAAGTCGCCAGAAAAGTTACGCCGATCACCACCGACGGTAGTTGGAGTTCAATGAAAGGGACTTGGTCTTTCTAAAAATATCACATTTTAAACGAGTCATACAATTTGGAAAGAAAGAGAAACTAAGTTTGAGGTATAATGGTCTTTTTACAATCATAAAAAGAATCAAGAAGGTGGCATATCAGTTGTAACTGTCAGCTTCCATTGAGGGTGTACATAATGTATTTCACGTGTCTATGTTAAAGAAATGCCTTGGAGATTCGGTTCAGATGGTACCTCTTGCTAGCATGGAAGTTCAATCGAACTTAAGCTATGAAGAAATACCTATTCGGATTATGGACTCAATAATTAAAGAACTTTGACACAAGCAGATCCCACTACTCAAGGTATTATGGCAAAACCATTCAGCATAGAAAGCAACGTGGGACAGAAAAGAGGATATGGAGGCCAAATATCCTGAGCTATTTCATTAGCAAAATTTTAAGAATAAAATTTTGTTAAGGAGGGGAGAATGTAATACATGAATAATCCCTCTAAGTATAATGTAAAGAATTTTCGTTGCATATATGTCGATAAAACATAATGCGTTCTGTAATAGTGTATGGTACGTTAATGAGACAAATAGGAATTAATTAAGGTATAAAAATTAAGTTAAAAGGAATATTAGATTAATTAAAATATAAAACAACTGAAGGAAAAAAAAGGAAATAGTAGTTTAATTAGGGGTGTGCATGGTACCGGTCCGGTCCGGTTTTAGACCGGTCCGGCACCGGACCGGCGGTACCGGGTCCATTTTTTGGAAGACCGGTACCGGTCCGGTTCTGGACCGGGTTAACCGGTCCCGGAACCGGTTTTGCCCTGTTTTTTTAAAAAATATAAAGAAAAATTATAATAATATAAAATGCAAATATCAGTAAAAAAATACAGAATTGTCATATTAACATTGGCATTTGGCAAGCTTTTTTTCATATTAACGTGTATGCACCGCGACCCAACGAGCCACCAAACTTGAAGCATCCACTGAAAAAATATTGAAAAATAGAATTATATAGTTCAAACATATGATAAATGATGTCTAGAGTAAAGTATAACTTAAAATGAGAAACTTACAAAACAGTCAACAGGTTGCATCCTACAAAATAGAAGAGAAACATGACTTTTACACATCAAAGATATATGATAAAATATAAATGATAATGCTAACGAGTGAATAAAGCATACCACTGAGATCACTATTAATTCCATACTAATTCACTTCATCATCAACGTCATTAATTTGTATAATATCTGAAAAATATAAATTGAAAACAAATTTAGAAAAAATAGTAATAAATAAAACAAAGAAAAAAGAAAACACTATAAATATGAAAGATACCTGGCTCATTCATATCATCATTCAAGTTGATTGATTCATATTTCGAGGATCGAATCCAGCTTTGAGTGCAGATAAGCGCTTCCACTGTCTTTGGGGACAAAGAACTGCGAAATTGATCAAGTACTCTTCCTCCAGTACTAAAAGCTGACTCCGATGCAACAGTAGAAATAGGAATGGCCAATATATCTCTTGCCACATTGCTCAGAATTGGGTATTTGAATGAATTTACTTTCCACCACATGAGAATGACTAGTTTGTCTGCATTGTCTTCCAATTCTTCAAACAAATATTGTTCAACTTCTGACCTCGTAGTAGAAACATTTGGTCGTTTTGGGCGACTATGAAACATCTCATGCATCTTATTGTGTTTCAATTTTTTTTGTGGTAAGATTGTAGATGTGGTTGGTACACTTGAACTATTATAGTTGTCTTCTGTATTTTCCAATCCCGCATCACCTTTATACTCGAGATATAAATTTTTAATCACAAGTTGTACTTGGCTTAACAAATAATCCGTCTTATCAGAATCCATTACAATAGATAGACAATGTTTCAAATACTCTATTTTATGTCGAGGATCTAAAACAACTGCAACATACATCAACATATTCATTTTATCACAGCATCCCCAATATTTAGCAAATTTGCTTTCCATTCCAATAGCAATTCGCCTCAATAATGGATTATCACTTTCAACATACTCTTGAATGACCATTTTCAAATTGCATACTTCACCAACATATATATTTGAAGTAACATGCAATGAGGCTGAAACATTTAAGGTCATATCATAAAAAACCTGCAAAAATTTTACAAGTTCTCGAATATTAGCCCAATCTTCTGTTGTGGGAGGACTTTCTCCAGCCAAATCAGCGAGATAATAATCATCTATTTCTATCAATCTCTCAAAAGCTTTTTCAAATTTTTCTGCGCTGGCTAACATCAAATACGTGGAATTCCATCTTGTAGCCACATCGAGAGAGACACTACTTTTGCACACAATTTTAGCTTGTTCAACACATTTCTTAAATTTCTGTAGTCTAGCAGGAGAAGATCGAACATATTTCACTGCTCGAAGTACTCTCATAATACATGCGTGATGGTCTTTTAAACCATCACATACTATCAAATTTAAAATATGTGCAAAACATCGCACATGTAGACATTCACCATTCAAAATTAGACCATTCCAAGCTCGAATTCTCTTCACCAAATAAGAAAGGGCCACATCATTAGAAGAAACATTATCTAATGTAATTGTTGAAACTTTTTCGATCCCCCATTCAAATAAACATCTCTCTATTTCTTTTCCAATGGTTTAACCCTTATGATTTGCAATCAAACAAAAATTTATGATCTTCTTATGCAAAATAAAATCACAATCAACAAAGTGCGCAATTAAAACCATATAATTCAAATTTTGAATAGAAGTCCATGTATCTGTAGTCAAACAAACTCGTTGAGATGCGTTCTTAAAATAATCTTTCAACTTTGACTTCTCTTTCTCATAAATACCAATAATATCTCGTGCAACCGTAGATCTAGAGGGTACAACAAATTTTGGTTGTAAATATTTAGAATAAACTCGAAAACCCTCTGATTCAACAAACTTAAAAGGCATTTCTTCAACAATAATCAGTTTTGCTAGAAGTTCTCGGCCAGTTGCACTACTAAATGATGCAGATGTGGAAGTTGATCCCATATTATCGACACTTTTGAAGCTTAAAGCCTTTTGCTTCGTATCTACACTTGCCAACAACTTTTTACAAGCATTAATATGCTTTTTCAAGCTTGATGTCCCATTCTTTATATGATGACAAGCATAAGTCTGAGCACAATAATTACATCTTGCTCTAGGATTGTTTTTATCAGTGTTTTCTACCATAGTAAAATGAGTCCAAACATCTGATTTTTTCCTCATCGTTTGACCAATAACAGGGTTAACATTCACACTCTCTATTGTTTCATCATTGAAGCTTTCCATTATCTACATTTTTAACAATTTCAAAATACATCTCAGAATCACATAACAGAATTCATCAATTTTTTCAACCATATACAAAACGCTAAACATAACAGAATTCATATGCAATGCAAAACACTAAACAGAACATAACAATAACATAACATAATTCATCAATTTTTTCAACCACTGCTAATGCCATGCCAGAACAGATTATACCAATATGCAAAACACTTAACAAAACACACTAACAGATAATCAGAGTAGACTAGAGTGCTACTGCTAACCAATCAATCTGGCAGTGGCAGTGGCGACAGAGATCGGAGCTGGCCGCTCGGAGGCCGGAGCTGGCAGTGGCACTGTGGCAGACGAACGGAGCTCGGGAGCTGGCGACTTTCGAAGGACGGAGACTCAGACAGAGGCTGGACGGAGCTTAGATAGAGGCTGACGATGGAGCTCGGACAGAGGCTAGACGGAGCTTGGACAGAGGCTGACGACGGAGCTGGGACAGAGGCTGGACGCCGACGGAGCTCGGACAGAGGCTGAATGACGGAGCTCGGACAGAGGTTGCCAGCTGGACGGAGCTCGGACAAAGGTTAACGGACGAAGTTCGCTGCACTGGAGCCTGGAGGAGACTGGCCGGCCGGCGAGAACACGAGGTTGACGGTCGTCGCTGAAATCTACGCTGGACGGCTGGAGGGGACTCGGAGTCGGGAGTCGGGACGGGAGGAAATGAGGAGAGGAATGCTGGATTCTGGAATGGCCGAATGGATTAGCGATTAGGGGGGTCTGCCCTAAATCACAATTACACATTAAACGCCGGTTCTACCTGGTACCGACAGCACTGGACCGGGGGTAGAACCGGTCCCGACAGCACCGGACCGGATCCGGTCCGGTGCTCCATTTGCAAGGACCAATCCCGGTACCGTTGAACCGGTTCCGGTCCGATTCTCCGGTACCGGGCCAGTCCTGCACACCCCTAAGTTTAATGCATGTTTGGTGGAAGGAATTGGCCATGTGGGAGGGGTCGAGCATGGAACATGGAAAAGTTGGATTTCACATTGGAGGGTTCAAGCATATAAATGCAGAATTTCAAATTCAAGGCCAAGCGCTCGCTCCAACGATGAAATTTGAAAATGCAGCTTTCCTTCAATGATCATTTTATGCTTCAACCGATGGATTTACCTCAATTCTCTCGAAACGATAAGATTTTTCCATATGGCATATGTGTGTGGTGCCACGTAAATGTGGTTGGTGAATGTCAAGATCAAAGGAGGCTTCTAAACGAAGCCTCCTCTACTTATAAATTGGAGAAAAACATAAAGGGAAGAAGCAAAGGAGCTTCTGGTTGTTGGTTTTTATAGAGAGTAGAAAGAGAGTGCAAGAGAAAGAGAAGGAGGGAGAGCTTGGTTTTGTGTTTCTTCAGGGAGTAGAGTGTGAGAGAGAAGATGGAAGTTACTGCCTTGGATCTTTCTGGAGTGTGAACCATCTCTTGTGCGCGCTGCTATTGGTGTGAAGGAGGGAGTTCTATAGTGAAGCATCTTCAAGTGAGTAAGAAGTAAGTGTGTTGTGGCCAGAGGAGGCCTACACCACAAGTATAGAATGTGTCTGATTATTGATTGTAAGTGCTAGTCTATTGGATGGTCCGATGTTTGCCTCTGCCCAATTATTTTTGTGCTATTTAATGCTCACTCTGTTGCTTGAATAAAATAGGACTTGGTTCTCTATCTAGGTATGCCTAAATTATTACTCTGTAGCCTTGGACTCTCACTCTATTGTTCTAATAAATTGTGATTTCGGTTCTTTGCTTAGTTCTGTTGGATAGTTTGATGGTTGCCTCTGTCGAGTTTACCTCTCTGTTATTTAAATTGTCACTTTGTTGATCATTGCTTCATATTATATTGCCCCAATGATGTGAGTTGTTGTGATCCTGCTTTTATTTGGTTGTTGACTGATAGACTATGTGACTGAAGATTTCCCTGTTAGCATAATTGAATAAAAGGTTGTAAATATAGGCATGCTTCATGTTACTTTTGCCCTATACCTGATGATGAGATTGTTGTAGTTCTGTTACTTCTCTAATATGTGGCCAATAAACTATATGCATTTAAGTGGTCCTGTTATTATTTATGATCTGAGATTTATTCTATTAAACTAATTGTATTCATTGTTTTATATGATATTGATATACCATTGTAATTAATCATTGCTTGAATATGCATCATGGTTAGAAATAATTAGGAATGTCATATCTGAGTTGGTTTTCACATGCATTACATGGGAGAGAAACAATTTAAATGAATGTAATTAGGAATTGGAGGTTGGGGAGTTTAGTGACGGTGATGCTTGGGAGAATTACATGATGATGTATCTCTTCCCATGTAGGGATTAAGTGACTTGTTCTACCCAGGCTAGATCCCAAGGATGTATTTATTCTACCTGTGGGAAATATCTCCAATGGCCTCGCTTAATATTATGAGAATATAAGTAAAGAATAGATTGGGTGGATTCCTTTCTGTCATAATCAGACATGAGCATACATTATATTTCATCTTACCTCTTAATGGGCGTTAGACTCATGTTTACTTGTGGTGAAGGTTACTGCCATGATATCAGTTATATACCTGTGGAAGAGGCATTGCAGGATGAATACTTGTGTTACTCAACGGATTTGACTTGAGGGTTATAGCTCACAAGAAGTAAAATTTGGATTTTGAACAGTTAATGTTATATTTTGAAATACGATAAATGTTCTGTTAAACAATGAGCTTTTTGTTTTAAATGATAAATAAGTGTTTTGAAATCGTTATTATTTCCGTTTTAATTACTCTAGTATGTTTTTCCCTCACATATTTTAAAGTAAATTAAAGAAAAAGTTTATATGGTTAAGAAAATATAAGGTTTTAAATATGGGGAGATACGTAAACATTGTGTTTTTATGTTTTTCTCTTTCTTTTGGCACTAATTTCTTTAGAGAGAGAGAGAGAACATAAGACAAACTTTTCATTAAGATTCCTAATCTATCACGCAAACAACTCACACCAAAAGAAAGAAAATCATGCAGAGAAAACTTAAGACTGAAATTGACTCAATAAACTGATTCTAAAGTAAAAAAAAAAAAACACCAAAATAGAGAACAATCTTTAATAGTGCTAACTCATAGTATCCCCAAACTTAATTTGTGTAGTGCTGTCACTGCACCAATCACCTGCAAACACAAGCATCAAGCACAAAAATACAATTTAGATCATAGGGTCAGCAAAATCCCCTCTCATGGTTGCTCTAATAATTGCCTTTTAGAAGATGAAGAGTGTGTAAGTGATGGATTGTAATAGATGATGGGGATTGATGTAACAGTTAATGGTGAAGATGAAATGGTGATAGTTTAAAATTTGAGGATTAATTGAAAATAATGGGGGTAAAACTATTTTGGGGAGAGGAAAAGTTTGGATCGATGAGGTGGTAGGTTTAAAATTAGACAGGGCATGTGGCTGGGACTTGGGAGTTGACAAGTGCTTATTTATAACCATCCTGGTGCTTATTAGATTGCACCACATGTCCTTATTTACATCTTGAGTACAAATGCTGAATATTCAGCCTTGCTATATCATTACCTCATCATTACAGTTTCAAATTTGCCCTTTTCCCCTCTTTATGTGTAGACTCCCCCAAACTTTAATTTTGAAGATGTTTTTTGAAAAATAAAATAAAATGAAAAGTATCAAACAATAATCTACCTTACATGCAATCAACTAATCTAAAAAAATGAAAAACTTGGATTTCCTCCTAGTAGTGCTAAATTTTAAGTCTTTACCTTGACTCTTCCTCATTGATCATCAAGTTGCCTCATGTAACAAGATAAAAGTTTTCTCTCTCCATAAAGCTCCTCTGTGGTATATCTTTAGTCATTGACCATTGACCTTAAAGGACTTCTTTGAGTTCGATTCAAGTATCTCCACTGCACTATAAGGATAGGTTTGAGCAACTTAAAAGGGTCCTGGCCATCTTGATTTAAACTTCTCTAAAAATAGCTGCAGTCGAGAATTAAATAATATCACTTGTTGGTTAGCATTAAAATTGTTTGTAATATTCGGTCATTGTATCGTTTTTTGACACTAGCATAATTTTGCACTCTCATAACTCCACTTTCAAACTTCCTCCAACTCATTAAGCTTTAGCATCTGCTTTTTAAAAGTAGCTTACATATCAAAGTTTAGTTTAGCTAAGTCCCACTGCACTTTATGTTCCAACTCCATAGGTAGATGGAAGGCTTTTCCATAGTGAGTCTTCTAATTTCAAGACCCAATCTTTCCTAGAAGGATTTAAAACTTTTTCCAAGATCTTTCGGTTTGAGATTTAAACCTGGTCGCTTAGTTAAGGATGATATATTATAGCAACCTTATGTTTGACTCCATATTTAGCTAACAGTTTGGCAACATGTCTATTGCAGAATTGTGCTCCTCCATCGCTGATACCAAATCTTGTAAAAATAGTTTTCTGCAAAAGAAAAAAAAAAGAATTACAAATTTAGCAACATTGGTAGGTAATGTAGTAGCCTCAACCCACTTTAAAAAGTAGTCCACTGCTAGAACAATGTATTGATTTCCAAAAGAGGATAGGAATGGCTTCATAAGGTATATGCCCCAAACATAGAAAAATTCAACATCCAAAATATTTTTAAGAGCAATTTCATGCCTTTGTGAGACATTTATCTGACTTTTGACATTTATTATAGTTTTTAGCAAATTCTTGAACATCTTTAAATAAGCTTGACCAGTGAAATCCAAATTGCAAGTCTTTTGTTGTAGTTCTATTTCCCCATAATGTCCATAGTAAGGAGATGAATAATAATGTTGTAGTATTCTTTCTTGTTTTTCATCTAGAATACACCTTCTCATTATTTGATCCACTCCTTATTTGAATAATTATGGTTCACCCATCGATAAAATTTTTTCATGTGAAGGAATTTCTTCTTTTGTTGGCTTGATAAGTCTAGTGGGAATATTCCACTTATAAATAATTCACTATATCTACGTACCATGGCAATTCTTCCTCTGCATTCCCAATAGTTTCTTGTCAACAAAATTGACTGAAATTTGTACATCATCTTTGCAATCCGCTGTGTCTTTTAATCTAAGTAAGTGGTTTGCAATATGATTTTTAGTGCTTTCTCGTCTCTGATCTTCAAATTGAATTTTTGCTGTAGTAGCACCCATCTTATTAGCCTTGGTTTGCCCTCTTTCTTAGATATAAGATATTTGATTGTTGAATAGTTAGTGCACACTATAACTTTGGTCCCAACTAAATAAGCTCTAAATTTTTTGAATTCAAACACCAACTCGTAGCTCCTTTTATGTGGTTGTATAGTTTAGCTAAGCATATATCAAAGTATTGCTTGCATAAAAAATAGAACGAAAAACATTATCATTTGTTTAGCCTAAATATTTTGCAATTGTGTAATCATTATCATAATTCATAAGCTCAAAAGGAAGATTCCAATCCAGTGCCATGATCATTGGAGCTGTGATCAATCTATTTTTCAATTTTGTAAGGGTAACGTGGCAAGCTTTATCCAAGTCAAATTTTTTATTTTGTTCCAACAGTGAGCATAGTAGCCTGAATATTTTGGAAAATTCTTTTATGAATCTTCTATAGAAGCCAATATGCCCTAAGAAACTTCTAATTCCCTTAACTCATGTAGGTGGTGGCAGTTGTGGCCACCCACCCTTTGAAGGCAAGAAAGACCGAAGTGAGGGTTTGAGACATACTAGTGGGGGTGCATAATCCGACATCACTTGGAAGAGGGAAAAATACATAGTTCATAAATAAAGTTCGTCTCACTACCTAGTACAATGTATTTTGGGCTAATCTCAAGAACAAAACGTTACAGGATTTGACCCAAAGTAAACAATTTTGTACAGAGAGGACTATGGATGTTATAGTGGCTTTTTAATTACTTCTATATTTTGCTCTATCAATCTCAATTGTCTTCTTTGAAACTTTATGATCAGGGATGTTTCCTCCAAACACTGTGAAATGGAATTTTTCCCACTTTAATACAAGATTAGTTTCTTTACATCTTTGCAATACTTTCTCTGAATTATGCAAATAATATGTAAACAAATCTCCAATCAATGAGAAGTCATCCATTAAAGCTTCCATAATTTGCTCCACCATATCTTAAAAAAATTGCCATCATGCACCTCTAGAAAGTTACTTGTGTATTGCATAAACTGAATGACATACTTTCAAATGCAAAAGTTCTATAAAGATAGGTACAGGTGATCTTTTCTTACTTCTAGTGTTGTAGCAATATGATTGTACCCTAAATAACCATCCAAAAAGTATTAGAACTCATTCCAAGCAAATTTATCCAACTTCTTATCTATAAAAGGTAGTAGAAAGTAATCCATTATGGTGGTTTTGTTCAATTTTCTGTAATCCATTCATATTCTCCAACTTGTAATGCTGCACCAAAAGATGCAAAGTTTGAAAAAACCCTTTTAGGCTAGTAGTTACACGGCTAGAGAAAAACATAACACCAATTTCCAGAATAGGTAATTCACTCATTTGATAACCAATCATCGTAAAACTTGAACTACAATAATTTCCACCATAGTAGACAATGCCTTCAAAAAATCACATAAAGATTCCAACCAGAGAAGAAGATATATGAATGAAAAAATGATTGCAAAAAAGCGCACCAATAAGGTAATTTCTAATTACAAAAAGAAATAATCACAAATCAAACGTTTCTTATCTAAATTACACAAAATTTGAACCAGGTACCTTTCTAACTATGAGCAAAGATCCCTTCCAAAATCATAACCAAATTCAATCAGAACAAGGACTTACACACAAAAAATTATAAGTTGGTTCAAAAGGGCACTATGTTTGCACCCTTTGACTTCAAATGACTTTCTTAAGGAAGCCACTCTAACTTGGGTTGCAGCAGGTCTTTTAACCCTTCTCTATGGACTTCCACCTCTAGATGACATAGAGGAAGGAGCTATTATTGGAGATTCACCTCAAGAAATGCCAAGAATGGTGATGAATCAACTTGTGATCACACACTCACTAGGCTTTCACCAAGGAAATGAGGGCCGATTGAAAAGAAGAGAACTCCAGCTCAAAATAATTTTCTTTAGTAAAATTCAAATTAGTTAAGACAACCCTTTAAGGAGAGTTTAAATACCCCACAAAAAAGGTTGCCATAATGTCACAAATTACATAAATAACCTCAAAACAAAAGCAGCTCAAAATGGTTCTCAGCTAATCAAGTATAGCCAAAAACAACCAAACAACATTATCAATTTTTAATAAAAAATCCAAAAATGACAAAACTTGCTCTCATACCACCTACTAAGGAGCTTGAAATGTCTTGAATAACTTCATCTTGCCATGCCTTAAAATGTCTTCACAAGGCATTGTAGTATGAATGCATTCAAGGTCTTGGGTGGAGGTTTAGCCACGATTGTGTGATGAAATTCCCAAGTGATCACATGCATTGGTTGTTCTTTCTCTTTAAGAGTTGGTTCACCCTCATACCCCTCCAAGGAAGTTTCTCTTGCAAAATAAGAAAACATAAAATTAATGAGCCTCTTTGCCCAAGCTCTAGTGCCCGATCGTTGAGGTGCATCATTCTCTCGGGGTGATTGAGGATTTGACCTCAAATCCAAATTGACCTTCTTTCCTCCTTCTTCTACCATCTTGTGATCAATTTTAAGCACATGTCGCAAAAAGAACAATTTCTTCATAGCTTCATAAGTTGTCTTTTCTCCAACATGGCTTGTTAAACATCACAAATTTTGTCCTTTTCAAAAGTGATATTTGGAAGAACCCTAACTAGATTGTTTTTAGAAATCTTAGTTAAAGTATCCATTCCTACATGCCCTAATCTTATATGCTAAGACCAATAATCAATAGGAATTTACAATAAAACACTTTTCATCAAAGCATAAAATATTATTCAAGTCAATAACATAAATATTTTTGTCTATAGCCTAAAAATAAGATTTTTCCACTAGCACTATCCTCAATCATGCCTACTCTTGATTCAAAAGTCACTTTATAACCTTTATCACATACTTGACTAATACTTCATAAATTATGCTTCAACTCATCAATTAATAATATATTTTCAATTATAGAGATTGAAGAATTACCAATACTTATGTGACCAACGATTTTGCCCTTTTGATTATCTCCAAATGTTACATTTCCCTTCTTCTTGGTGATGAAGGTAAACTTTGAGGAGTCTCCATCTATGTCTTGAACATCCACTATCTAAGTATCATTCATCCTTCACAAGAGAGTCTCCAACTTTGTAATGCCCCGTTCATTTAAAACCATTTTTCTCTTATTAAAAATTTGTAGTATAAAATTTTTTGCTTAATTTATTCAAAACGTGTGAATTAATTTCATTTGAAAACATATCAGAGTTATTCAAGCGGAAGTAGATATTAAAACATAATTTATATCTTACAATAAAAGTTTACGATTACAAAACATTTATTTAATTTACAACACCCATCATACTGCGAGCTATAACCATCAGGTCGAACCTGGCTGATAACCCAAGGGTTCATCCTGAAATATCTCCTCCTCTACTGGTATAGCAATATTATTAGCACCTATACCAACAAGACTTAACTAATGATCCTAACAATCAGTAACTGATAAAACGTAAATATGATATACATCTTTAAAATCATTTTTCGTTTTTCGTTTTCGTTTCCATTTCTTTTCCTTTACTTTATCTTTTCTTTTTCCGTTTTCATTTCACATTTCCTTTCTACTTACGATCCAGAATACCCCGGAAAGAACTTTGGGCTTACTCTAAACCTTCCATTATCATTTCACATATCATTTCTGTTTACAATCCAGAACACCTCGGAAAGAGCCTCGGGCTTACCCTGGACCTTGATCCCAGAATACCCCGAAAAGAACCTCGGGCATACCCTAGACCTCATAACCTTGGTTACAGAATGCCCCGAAAGAACCTCGGGCATACCCTAGACCTCATAACCTTGGTTACAGAATGCCCCGAAAGAACCTCGGGCTCACCCTGTACCTTTTAACCTTGGTCCCATAATGCCCCGGAAAGATCCTCGGGCTCACCCTATACCTCATATCCTTGGTCAAAATATCCATTATCCTTAAAACTTTATCATTATCGTTTAATATTCGTTTTCATTCTCTTTTCAAAACCATGCATGGAAACCTATTTTTGTATTGTGTTTGAAAATTATGATGCGTGATGTTCACAAATCATACAGTTCTATCATATCAGTCCAATAATCTTTAAACATGCTCATATATAAAACATGTCATTAAAAGAATCTAATTCTAGTAAACAGTCAGTATGCAATAGTACAATTTGCGAAACATGCTCAATATTTTCCTATTCTATCAAAGTGGTAGACAAGCTCAATAAAGAGGTAACAAACACCAAATAAGGTCCTAATTCTTGCGGTGTAGGGTCCGAAGATCAAAGCACAATAAGTATCAACTTACCTAGGTTCCTTAGCATGTTTAGATCTTTATTCTTTTCCTCATTAATACCTTCACAATAATATTTAGTAATTAACATCCATTATTTATTATTTCATTTCTTTTTATTAATCGTGGATAGTACTGATCAGGAATTTTTTCCAGAAAATAATGCTCTTAACGATTCTCCTTAGACAGAATATCCTTTCCAAGTAAGTTCCCAAGAAAGATTGGGCGGTCACAACGGTCCTTATTAAATACCAGTCTCCTTAGACAGAACTTACTTACACAGTACAATTACACCACTAATATTATAATTAATATCTTTTCAATATTATTGTGATAATAATGATAGTATATTTTTAATTACTATTTCTAAAATAATATGGCGATAATAATGATAATATTAACTAATAATTATCTAAATATTTGAGAGGAAGGAAAAATCGTTACCAAAATTTCTAGGCCGACCGCGTAATTTTTCTCAGCCGAAACGCCTCCAAAAACCAGAATAACAATTTTACCCCTAAACTTTAGAATCCAGAACCCTAACCAATTTCACTAAAAAACTCACACTTCTCTCACTCCAAATATTTCTTCTTCAACTAGTGTGAATTTCTCTTAGGAGTGCAACCTATTATAGGCAAAAGGGCAAAGGAATTAAGGGTCAAGATTGAAACAATTAGGCAGATTAACAGACAAATTAGGTCTGTTTACGGCCTTTGACAATTTTCACGGAAGTTAGGCCATTCATGATGATTTCACACATTTTGTAGTGAGTCCGGTCGCAAGCCATGCGACCAGAAGTGTTGTTGCAACCGGAGTCAAGTTAAAACCATGCGACCACTCCCATTGAAAATTTCATCTCACACAATCTGCAGTGGGTTCGGTTACATCCCATGCGACCAGAACCTCTCTTGCAACCGGAGTAACTGCAAAAACATGCTTCCTATCTAACTGTTGCTACCTGTCTGACTGTTGCTACCTGTCTAATGACAAAACATGCTACCTGTCTAACTACAGAGTATGCTACCTGTCTAAATGCAAAACATGTTGCATTCAATATTTCCAAAAATCATCTCCTTTTATTATTTTAATTTCTTTTAAATTATAATATATTTATATACGTATCGTAAATTAATCCACCAAATTTCTTTTCGATTTATTCTGAATATTTCTTGATAATAATTACCCGACTAATTTAATAAATTTTCTTTTAAGTAAACTCTTAATAATTTCTTTACCAAATATTCCACTTAATTAATTCTAATAATTTGCTTCCATTAGATTATAATTATCTAATATTTGTTATAAATAATATCCCAATAATTTAAATTATCCAAATAGCATAATATCCAGATATTTTCTCGGATTAATTTCTCTTATCTTTATTTTTCGTTATGGAAAATCGAGATATTACAAACCTACAAGGAAAAATTAGTTCAATTTCTTACGTAACCAAATCTTTTTGGGTCCATAATGGTTAGTCTTGGTTCCTTTATAAACTCATACCAATTTAGAAGTTAACTTTCTATCATTCAATTTCAATGGACAAGAAAAGGATTTATGGCCTATTGTATTACATGCAGGGGAAGTACATGGACTAATAAAGAAATTCTTATAAGTATTTTTCTTTTGAAATGATTGATATCTTAAATTGGCTCTATCAGAAGTAATTTTTTGTTTTTCTAGTAAAATATTTAAATTTTTACTTCCATTATTAAATTTAAGAACAATATATTCAAGTCATCACTTTTAACTTTCAACTCATTAATCTCTTTTTCAAATGATTGAACAATACTAACATGTTTTTTTATTAGATTTATGTTTTCCGTCTTCAAAGATTTGTATTTAGATTTAAGCATGCTAAATTGTTCGAGTAGTTCATCAAAGGCATCCATCAAATCATTATCGTCAAGATTATGACCTAAATCACTAAAGGAGTTATGTACCTCATTCTCCTTGGTCATTAAGCACATATTTGTCATTTCTTCATCCTCAAAACATGAATATTCTCCACTATCGTCCAACGTGGCCATCACTGCCTTCTTCTTCAAGCACATATTTTCCACCTCTTCATCCTCGGAGGACAAATCTTCTTCACTATCATTGCACGTGGCCATTATTGCCTTCTTCTTGAAGCACATATTTTCCACCTCTTCATCCTTAGAGGATGAATCTTCTTCACTATCATCCCACATGGCCATCATTGCCTTCTTCTTGAAGGCTTTTGGTGCCTTCTTGGCTTGTGAGCAATCAACTTTCAAGTGTCCCTACTCACCACATTCAGAATAGGTTGTTTCTCTTTCCTTTTGAGGTCGATCTTCCTTTGTGACCTTCTTTCCATGTAACCTTTTTCATTGAAGAAATTTATTAAATATTCTAGTAATAAAAGCAATCTCATCATTATCTTCTTTCTTTTCAAATTCCACTTCTTTGCTCAATGAGGCTTTAAGAGTGATACCCTTATTCTTGGAGACTTCCTTCTCCTTTTGTTCTTTTCTCTCATTGGCCTTCATGGTAATCTCATATGTCATGAGAGAGACAATGAGCTTATCCATCTTAAGGAATTTGAGGTCAAGAGCTTCTAAGATAGCTATCACCTTTGGCTATTATGATCTCAGTAGGAACTTCAGAATTTTTCTAACCAACTCTTTGTTAGGATAAATTCTATCAAGAATTTTTAAACCAATAGTGATGTTAGTAAATTTAGTAAATATTTGACCAATAGTTTTATCTTCATCCATAAAAAATAATTCATATTCTTGTACTAGCATACTCAATTTACGCTCTTTTACTTGATTTGTGTCCTTGTGTGTAACATCAAATAATTCCCAAATTTCATATCCATTGTCACATCCTTGCACCCTATTGAATATCTTTATTTAATGTGCAATACAATATATTCATTGTCTTAGCATTCATACTCAACTTACATTTATCATTTTCATCATATTCAAAACGTAATTTGGGGACACTCCTACCATTTTCTATTTTAATGGGTAAATAGGGTCTATTCTCAACAATGTACCGCAAGTCATAATCCACGGACTAAACAAATATCATCATTCTAGATTTTCAATAAGTATAATCATTGCCATAGAAAAAGGGTACTTAGAAATAGATTACTCTTCCACATACACATTGTTCATATTAAAATCCATATGCTTGTTAGAATGTTGTATTTCTCTTAAGTGGACTTTCCTAAGAAAGATAAGTAAATAAACACAAGAGATTCTTTCAACTTTGACAACCGTCTAGGTTACAAAAGACTGATCTTCCAAGCATCATTCTTGCCTTACACTAACTATTCTGGGGCATCACTCTTCAAGTGTTTTACAAGTTGAATATGTAGAAGTTTTGAACAATGAACACCAAGCTCATATGCCTAAACTCTTAAAAGAATATAATCTTAATTTTAGGATTGAGAGAGTTAGGGCTAAGAACTTGAAAATTGAAGAGAAATGTCAGAAGTCAAGTTGTCAGCATTTTGGTATGGTTTCTCTTCTTGTTCATTCAAATTTGAAAGTACCACAAGTTATAGTTTTTTTCAATGGTCGCGAGCAGTGGACATGTGCAGGAAGGTTCTAGGCTTCTGCTATATATCCATTAAAGACTCATTAGAGATAGCAAAATAGGTGATGTGCAGGAAGGTTCTAGGCTTCTGCTATATATCCATTAAAGACTCATTAGAGATAGCAAAATAGGTGATGGACTTATGTAGTTAATGTTGAGGGCTACCACAATAGGCATCCACATTTTTTATTCGGTCGACAACATAAGTGTTATTCAATTTTTGTTCTAGATATCTATATCGTGTCCGGATATCCACATTCATGTCTAGATATTTGCAACTCAATGTCTAAACGTTCGTGTCCCATGTCCGGACGTCCACAATAGTGCTAATTTATGTATGTTCTTGTGGCAGCCTGCCCTGTGAAGGCCAAGATAGCCCATATGAGGGTTCAGACCATATCAGTGGGGGTGCACAGTCTCACATCGCTTGGGAGAGTGGAAATGCATTGTTTATAAGTAAAGTTCTTCTCCCTACCTAGTACAATGCGTTTTAGGCCAACCTCAAGAACAAAATCATGCGAGCTTCATGCCAAAGTAGGTGATATTATACTGGAAGGACTATGGACATTACAAATGGTGTTAGAGCCAAAGGCCAACTGGAAGTGTGGTCGATGAGGATATCGGGTTCTCAAGGGGGAGAGATTGTGGTAGCCCACTCTGTGAAGGCCAAGATGGCCTATGTGAGGATCCAACCAATATAAGTGGGAGTGCACATTCCCACTTCGCTTGGAAGAGTGAAAAATGCATAGTTTATAAGTATGGTTATCCTCCCTATTTAGTACAACGCGTTTTGAACTAACCCTAAGAATAAAACTGTGCAGACTTTGACCCAAAGCGGACAATACTGTACTGGGTAGACTGGGGATGTTACAATTCTGGATATTTATGTTCCATGTCTGGATATCAGCATCTCATGTCTAGATATCCCCGTCTTATGTCTGGATATTCACTTCTCAATGTCCAAGCATTCACAGTTTCAAATATTTGCTTTGTTCAGGCATCTGCATGTTAAAACATCACGGTGGTTTGGATGATTGCACCTATATTGTAATACCCAGATAAATCCCTGTGTAAATATAATGTAAAGAATTTTCATGAAATATACGCTTTGCTAAAAAAGGACACATTCCGTAATAATTTATGGTACATTAATGCGATAAATATGGATAAAATGACATAAGTTAAGGAGGATTATTAATTTAAGTAAAATACAAAGAAGAGGAGAGAGAATAGCAGAGTTATGGAAAAATGACATTTTATGAATTGAGATTCGGCCATGTGAGAAAGGTCGATCATGAAATGAAAAGAATGGTTTTTATGTGGGAAAGGTCGAGCATGTGCTCGACCTTGAAATGAAGAGTTTGATCTTCATGTGGGACCTGTAAATGCAAATCTTCAAAATCAATATGATCGACCGCTCCCATATGAAATCCAAAAAAATAGTTTTTTGTTAGCTGCTGTTCTGCACTTCTCCTGATGATTTCCCTCAATTCTTTCAAAGCAATAACATTATCCATGTGGCATTTGTGTATTGGACCATCTCCTCCGTGGTTAGTGAAGCATCCATCAACGTAGGCTTCTCAAGGAAGTCTCCTTAGCTTATAAAATGAAGAAGACATAAGAGGGATGAGGTTGTGAGCTTATAGTTTACAGGGAAGAAAGGTTCGAGAGAGGAAGAAAAGCATAGAGAAAGAGGAGAAAGAAAGATAGGCATTGTGGTTTCTCTAGTGAGAGGAGAGAAAGAGAATGAGAGCGAGAGAGACATTTTGAGATGCTGGAAAAGGAAGGGTACTGCGGCATTCAACTCTTAGGTGTGCTGCTATTAGTATAGGAGGAAGTTGTGGACTTCAATAGAGGCAAGAAGTAAGTGTGTCGTGGCCAGAGGAGGCCTACATCTTCAAGTATAGGAATTGTCTAAACTGTTAGTATAGGAGGAAGTTGTGGACTTCAATAGAGGTAAGAAGTAAGTGTGTCGTGGCTAGAGGAGGCCTACATCATCAAGTATAGGAATTGCCTAAACTGTTGAATGGTTCGATGTTGCCTGTGCATGGTTTTATTCTCGGCTATTTTATGATCACCCTGTTAAATGGTTCTCTATTTGAATATGTCCATCTATTAAATGTTGTTCTTATTCTGTTGCATGGAAAAAGTGAGTGGTGGTTCTCTAGCTGATAATAAGATGACATGCCTCTAGAAGTTGGTTATTCTGTGGCGTGAGTTTGGATTGATGTTGCTCTCTGCCTAGTTAATTCCCTATTATTAGTGGCTAGTTTAACTCTATGTTGTTAGCCATTTAGTTTTGTAACGACCCGGATTTTCGTAAATCCTGAAAATGCGTAAAAATTTAAAATTTTCTTTTTAAAACAAAATAGAGTGCGTAAATTTGAATCGCTACTAACTCTTTCTTAAAACTCATCATGAAAACCAACTTATTAATTAATGCGAAGCGTTAAAAATCATCTATATAAATTCTTGCGAAAACGTTATAAAATATCCCTTTTTAAATCATAGCGGAAACGTGAGAATTCTTTCAAAAGAAATACTAAACAATACTAAACCATTCAATCATTTCGTTTCTCAAATAAAACTGAACCATTACTTCATTGCTTCACTACCGTTTACTTTTCTTTAACTTCGTTGATTCATAACCGTTTCCTTTCATTTGTCTTTTGCGTTGCCAGCCCGAATCCTGTGCGTACGAAATCATCCATCTCTGCCTCATTATGCGTTTCTCATCTTCTTCTTATTCGTTTACTATCTGTTTGTCATTGTACCTACACCACAAGTAAGGACGTGAGCTTACGCTCAGTAAGGAGACGGGGAAAACAATTATGCATTTCTCTCTTTAGTTCTTCTCGGAATGGGGCCACCCAAACCAACTTCTTTCATTACGTTCGTTTTCTTCGTTCGTTCTTAACTCGTACATCGAGCTGGAGATTGAACATTTTCCTTTGAGATGACATAGTTGTACGGATTCTAACCTCCTGTGTGCATACTAGTTCCTTTCCCGACTTGGTAAGGGTGTATCCTAGCAGCTACGCTAGTTCCAGACTACCCATCTACCTCAAATCCCTAGTTTCGGCATATACCCGCCTTTAGGGTTCTTTCTATCCCGGCATATACCCGCCTTTAGGGTTCTTTCCTTCTGTTCCGGCATATACCTTCCTTTAGGGTTCTTTCTTTTTCCTCACTCATGCATGTGGGTACCATCCTGAAGGTTACCCCCTACTTGGTTTCTATTATCATGAAACACACTGCATAACATAAACTGAATTACACATTGAGATAAACATACTATAAGTGAACTGGTACATGTAAAGAATCATAAAAATTTGCTGAAAATACAAAAAACAATTATGCTATCGAAATGTAACAGCGAGTGAATATAATAAGGCAATAAAATCTATTGACCGTTTTATTGAATTCAATAATAAACATGCTAAATGAATTTATATAAACTAAACTAGAAGATTCTTATCCCGATACCAAGAATTAATATTTACAAGTCAAGTTTATTATTTATTAACTAATTCAAAATCCTCATTTAAAGAAAGCAATGGAAATCCTAAACAACTTACAATGTTCATGCATCTTAACTCCTTAAACCTTTTTCCTTCGTTTGTTTAGTTAACTAAACCTTTTCTTTCGTTTGTTTAGTTAAGTAAACTTTTTTCCTTTGTTTGTTCCGTTAACCATTCACATCATCGTAATTCATACTCTCATCCCAATTTAATCAATAGAAACTATCCACTAACATGCTTTTTGAATGGACAACATACAACACATAAACTATATCAAATTATGACCACGTATCAAATCAAACCACGAAATGACTCACACACACTTTACTTGGGTGTAGGGCCTCCTCTGGCCAAGACAACCCAAATCCTTATCTCGAAGCTTTAACGTGTATTAGCGTTTAGCCGTTATTCTTCTTCTCTTCTTCTTTGTACCTTCACAATTTAATAACTTATAATTATTAATCAAATCAATTAACCATTCGTCGTCTTTTTCTATCTTAAATTCTTATACATCGCTTACTAGAGTTTCCTAAACGAAACCGTTTCGTTAATTATAACTTGGCTTAATTAATTAATCTCAATCAATAACGTCTAGAAGCTAAGCTTAATGTATAGCGAAAACCAATAAGATTTTATCCATTAATTATTGGCCCATATACCAAAGCCCAATAATAATATCTGAATCGAGTCATAAACTATTTTACCAAATTCTCATGATATCTTTATTCCAATAAGTGAACCGAAACCAAAACCAATAGTCATCTAACAAAGAGCATTATTCATATATTAACATCCAAAAATGCAACCAACAATAACCAAACAACGCAACAGTAGATATCCAACAACAACTAACACATATTATTATCTTTCATTGCACCCTATTCTTTCCATTGGATCCATGAATCAGACATAACATTCCAAATAATAGAACGAAACACTAACAACACCCACCATGGCTAATGACCAAATCAACACCCCAAAAAAATCTACTTTAACTATCATATTTCACTAAATAACCTTCATAATCGAAACTGGACCATCACAGCATATAAGTCGCTGAATCAAACCCACAACAGCTATATCATCTAATAGCAGAGTACATTCCAACATTCCAGAATTCAACACAAGAGCAGAATCAATACTGGAAATTAACAACTTAATTCTTATAAGAAAACTTCGCACTATGATTAACCAGGGCTTCAAAATCAACATAACTTAATGGCTTCTTTCATTTAACAAAACCAACAGATTTTAGTATCACATGGCTTTAAATCTTAAAGGCACTGAGGCAAATGCTAGAATTCAAACACAACGTGCAGAACCATTTTCATTCAAAACCAACATATTATCTCTTTCAACAATCATCATCTAGAATTCCACAACTAAATCTCAACTAAATTTAACACAAACAGGAACAACACATACTCATAATTCCCAAACTGTGCAACTCATCGCCTAATTCAGAGAAAGAAATCATCTTACACTAGAATATCCGAGAGCAAGAACTGAAGGCATCTCACGGCTTTCTGCACTTCCAGAGAACTCACGGCCTTCAGCTCTCACAGAGGGGAGTTCACTGTCAATTTATTCTTCATCACACCCGACAGCTTCTTCAATTTGTCCTGTCTCCTCTTCAATTCACCAACCATTTGTTGTCTCCCTCTTAATTCTGCCATCCACTCTAGCAAGGTGGGCTCCCCATCGTGTGTCGGCAGAGCACTCAGCTATAAAGGAGCTTGGCTGTTAACAGCTCAAGCCGATCCGTGAGCTGGACCAGACCCCTGCCGCTGCTCCCTTACCGAAGTGCCAGCTCCAAACGTCCCTGCCAAACACACCTCCAGCCCAAGTCCGATCAACATAACGGGAGAAGGAAGAATGGTTGGGCTTACCTCGACCTAACGCCGGAGACCACACCGCGGGAGGTCACCGAAATCAGAGATCGCCGAATCGCGATTTGAACGGCATCCTCGTTTCGCCGCTGGGATTCGCACGGCGCACCCAGCTCCGCGTCGCCATCAGCCATACTCCTGACACGTCGCTGTTGCCATTCGTTGCCTGGTCACCTCACGTGTCTCTCGCCGTCGTCGGCTCTCCCTCTCCCTCTCGTCGATTCCCTTCCAGAGAAGAAATGGCTTCTGCCATTTCTTCTTTTCATTTCATTGTTTTTATTTTATTTTATTTTATTTATATTATATATATATATATATAAACAATTCATTTAAGTCTTTATATTAATCCAATATTTTATAATTTAATGTATTGTTATTATGTAGATTACGGTTATTTCCATAATATATAATTTAACAAATACGTTTTTGGTAATACCTCGATAGTCAACCCACTTAAAAAGTCAGGGTATTACAAGTTTAATTCCCTTTATTAGTTGCTTGGTTCTGCCTAGTTAAATTCCATATTATTTAGTGGCTACCCTATTTTTAGTTGCTCATTAATTTGTTAGTATGATAATATGGGTGTTCAGTTCTCTATTTGATTTTGAGTAATATGTCTCTGGAAATTGGTAAATCTGTGGGTGTAGAGTTGTCTTGAAATTTGTGTGCACTGCTTAATGGATATAAAATGCTATAATTGTGGTTTCTATTAATGTTAGATTAAACTAAAAGAAAAAGTATAAAACAATGGAATATTCCCTGGTGTTAGTTATGATGCCTGATACCCTTAGAAATAGTTCTATTAAATTGAATGTGTTTTCTTTGCTTGTTACAGTGTTCGTATATTATTGAGCTTTGATCATTGTTTGAATTGACATGCATCATAATTAAAAACAATTAGGAATGTCATATATGGGTTGGCGTTCACATGCATTGCACGAGAGAGACCAGATTAAATGAATGTAATGGGAATTAGAGGTTGGGGAGTTTAGTAATTGTGATGCCTGGGAGAACTGCATGATGATGTATCCCTCTCATGTAGGAATTGGGTGACCTATTGTGCCCAGGCTAAACCCAAAGGATACAACTATTCTCCTTGTGAGAAATATCTCAAATGTCCTAGCTTAATGATATGAGACTATGAGTAAAGAATAAATTGGGTGGATTCCTTGATGACATAATCAGATATATGTATACATCATACTGCATCTTACCTCTTACTAAGCGTTAGGCTCACAGTTTGCTTGTGGTGTAGGTGATGATCAGGGTACGAGCTATATACCTAAGGAAGGGGCAGTCCACGATGAGCACTTGGGTTACCCAGTTGATTTAACCTTAGGGGTTATGACTCACGAAAAGTTAAACTAATGTTTTGAAATAGTTGTAAATGGTTTTGAAAGATGGTAAATATTTTTTTAAGAAATGGACTCTCTGGCTTAAAGTTGAAATATGATAAATATTTTGTTCAAACAATAGACTTTTGTTTAAAGTGTAAAACCATATTTTGAAATTGTTACTAGTTTTCGCTTTACTTACTCTGATTTGTTTTCCTCTCACACGTTTTAAATAAATTTAACGAAAAGTTTTATATGGTAAAGAAAAAATAAGGTTTTCAAACGCGGGGCGTTATATATACATTTTCTTTGGTCTAGAGGTCTGCATGTTAAAATTACTTTCTAGTCTAGAATATTGCAATTGTATCATTTTTTTTTGCTCTAAGCGTCTGCTTGTTAAAACACCACTCTAGTCTGGATGACTGTGACTGTCTTCTATTTCTCAAATTTTGTTCGAGCGTCTGCCATTCAACTCAACACGTCCACACTGCATGATCTTTCCCAATTTGAGTCCTATCACAAAAATTTCGCATCTACCGCATAGACTCAATAATAATGTTAGAATAATTAAACACTCATTTTCAATGGTATTTTTAATATAATAACTAAGAATATCATAATCAAATAAACACATTTTTCATCAAAACAAACATTCTTAGTCTCTTGATCCATCACATGTCATACACATATATAAAAAGGTGATACACAACAATCTCTAAATCTATTGAAATAAGACCTTAATTAGATTTAGAATTTTACACCCAAGATCACAACAAAGTTAGTTGTCTCCATGTTCTGTTTAATACAAACGAACACATCCTCCAACGGTCGAATGTGCGTAGAGAAAACATGACCCTTTCACAAGTCGATCAAACTTTATTCACTCTACCAAAATGTGTTAGCCTAATAGACATTAGGATATTTGTTTTGATGATGACTGTTTAATTGTTTAAATAAGTTTTTTATTATGTATTTGTTGAATCGTGTAAATACGTTATTGATCTTAATTGAAAATACCCTTAATACGGGTATTAATATTTACTAACTTATTTGCCTAAGTCCATGTAGCTTATATATTGATAATTGGGACTTAGAAGATTCATGAAAAACAAAACATGAAGCATAAGTTGAATATGGACCAATAGGTGACGACCAGACAAGTTAAAGAAGAGCCAATACAGGGAAGCAGTCGACTAGCACTGAAGAATTGGTCGATCAGAATTCTTACATAGAGCAACTAGATTATGGCATGAAGCGGTCGATCGGAGCAAAGGAAGTAGTCGATCAAAAATATTACAGATTGCTCTAGTTTTCTGAAGCAATGGAAGCAGTCATTGGTGCTGACAAAGTGGTCAAACGAATCGACAGAACGCACAACGGTAACATTCCAATAGTTAGGAGGCAGTCGACGGTTGGGAGGCGGTCCACCAAACAAGAGGGTGGTCAACCAGTCGGGTAGATTTTATAAATAGAGGCACTCCGAATTGAAGTCTAACCAAGAGAGAAATCATACCAAAGTGCTGCCAAACTCATTTCTCAATTCTCTCCACTAATTTAGTGCATTAGCTTAGCTCTCTCTACTTTCAAACTTGATAATTATATTTATGAGAGCTTAGGCTTAGAACTTTAAATTTTATATCCTCTATTTGTACTTAAATAGTGATCGAAAGGGTGACACCTTAGAATAATCAACGAATGTTAGATTAACGTCTGTGAAGATCAATCAAAGGGTGACACCCTGAGAATAGCCAAGTGTAAGGTTTGACTGACACTCATAAAGCCAATCATCACTAATCGGGGAGGTTAGTGGGTTAAGGATCTCCGAGTGAGAAATTTGGATCGCGAACATAGGCAGGTTTGCGAACCTTGTGAACAAATTGTTTGAATCTCTCTTCCCTTATCTCTTTACTTTTATGTATGTGTTAATTGCATGTTAGTGTTAAATCACTTAGGGAATAGATATTATAATATCGTACGAAAAAATTTAACCAACCGAATTCACCCCCTCCTCCTCTTCTTTAAGTGTGCATACGGTCTAACAAAATGATCAATGAATAAGATATGCATATTCAAATAAAACATGTCTAGTGAAAAAACATAATAGTATAAAAACCGACGACCATAAAAATAGACACATTATTTTATATGAGAACACGTGTTAAAATAAGATTTTATAAAAAATTATGATGTTGGAAATAAAATTAAACACTTGCCTCAAGTGAGTCAACTAACAACCCAAGCCCAATACAACAACGAGAAGTCCAAAATAATCCAAGTCCAAATTCTATAGCTTGGGACCTAAGGATAACATGAAATTAGTGTCAAAATTCCACATTTAAATTTCAAAGTTTATGTTATAGAAAATAACTCCATAATGATTGAGTCTAAAGCCCAAAATGATTCAGAATTTTTTTTTTGAAATGACTCAAAAATATTTGGGGCCAAAACAAGTTTTGGGTCGCTGCCCAAAAAGGGCTTAGGTCACAGCCCATCATCGTCTTCTCCAACGCCGGTCGCACATCTTCACCAAAAGTTTATGTTTTTTCTAACAATTTAAGACCCAAAATGATTAACAATGCATTGGGTTATAAAAATAATATGATTTATACCCAAAATTGACAACTTTAATAGAAAAAAATTGAACATCAGCACCAAACCAAAATCGAATCTTCAACAAAACAACAATTCTAAGTTTAATTGATAACTATTAGCATAGAGTTGAATCTACCTCCTTAAAACATTTGAACTCTCTAACTCCTCGAAACCAAGTCTCAATAATCCAAATGATTGATCGAAAGAAACCTAAATTCCAAACGGTTGTTAAAACTAGGTTGTTATACCAGAAACTTCACAACAAAATTACATTACTTAACCGAGAAATACCCACTAAAAGCAACACCTCTTGCAAGGATTTTCCCTCTCATTGTGAAAACCAAAAGTTTTCAGGTGAGGCAAAACTCTCGGAAGGAATGGAACTGCATTTAGTGTCTTAATAAATAAAAATAAGTTTCCTAAAATAAAAGATTCTTTCCTTTTCAATTCACAGCCGTTACATTGACAAATTTATCGTTCTTCATTTTTGTTTTGAGGCCCCTTTTGAACCGTGATAGAACTATTCGAGTTTATTTGATGAATGCAACTGAATCATTCGACTTTAGTGGTGATCAATATAAGAAAGATTCAATAATAACCTTTAAAACGAAACTGTTTAGTTAAGAAGTTGAGAATGATACTATAATTCGGCCCACTTTTTGGGTGATGAAAATGAAAAATCAATGACTTAAGTTGGCTATTTTTTTAGTCCAAAACCAAACCAAATCAAACTGAAGTTAAAACCCGGTGGCTATGATCAAATAATAAATATGAAGCAACCAGTTTTTATGAGGGTGGGTGAATATGAAAATATTCTCTTTCTCATTTTAGTTTAGAAAACTTGCAGAGGTGATGGGTAGAACTAATTATGAATGGATATCATGTGCAGCATCAAAACCAGAAGCCGCTTCTACTTTGTTGTATTCAAGCTGACATTGTTTTTTTTCCATGTGAAGGGATGGAGGAAGAGTACAAGGAAATCTAAAACTTCAATGCAGTCTACAGGAAGATCCAAGGGAGGAGAGAGAGAGAGAGTAGTCTTCTAAGGTTGAAACAGGAGGAGGATGAGTGAGGCTAAAACCATGTGCAGATTGGAGGGTACTCAATTTCAATAACATGGGTTACCCATGTGAAGGAGTGGGAGAGGCAAATAGAATAGGGAGATAGAGGTGCATGGAAAAATAAATTTCGAAACATTCAATCCACATGGACACATAAATATAGCTTGATCTGCTCAATTCTTTTTTATATTTGACTGATTTTTTGTACATTTTTTAAAATTTCATCCCCTAAAATTTTCATTTTTTATGGTTCGTAAAAGACAAAACCATTAGGTTTGATTGACAAAGTAAAGGAGGAACAGAAGACTTAAAAAGACGGATACAATCAACATTCGTGCATCCAAATATTTAGTCATAGATTCAGGGTCACAAGGTATATAGTTCGGTGGAGAATCTTATATTTTACAAGTATTATGATATATAAGGTTTAGAGAATAGGTGGTGGCCAAGCAAATATTTGTCATTTTGTGTGACTTTCTTAATTTACGGTTCTCATTTTACCCAAAGGGTAGCTGCCCGGACAAGGTGGATAATGCTTGGAAAGATGCATCCATTCAAAGTTAACTCACCAATGTTGTTAATCATTACAAAAGTGTCATAGTTTGGAGAATCCAAATGTACTAAGCATCATTTTATACGACTTTCATAGGTTTCACTTTACTTTATTTTAGTATAAATTTACAATTCAATTTTCTTTTTTATTCTCGATTATTCAGAGTGCCACCGAAGAGGATAGAAATGTGAGGGATACTCATTATTAAATTTTGGTGTGACCCACATTTTATATAGATCAAGTCAGCAAATCCTCATAGTAAATCTCAATTTTAGAATTTCACTTTAATGATAAATATATTTTTGAATAACAAAAATCATTATATCTTAATTTTAAGATGGTAAATTTTTTTTGGTATGTAGTTTTTTTTCTTCTTAGGGTTCATAGATCTTGGTGTTCTGAATTTCATATTTTCTTTTTGTGATATTCTTAGATATTCTAACACCGATAATCCTTTGAAAGACACATTCATTCAAAATGAATTGGTTAGGGTAGTGAAGCACAATAAAAGTGCAATATTTGTATCTTTTATATAATTTTCATATATTTTCGGTGAAAAACTCAAGAAAAAAATTGATGAATATGAGATAAACCAATGATAAACTGTAAAAGATATTCACTACTGCAAAGGTAGAATTACGACAACTTCTCTCTATTAGCGAGAGTGCACAATAACAATTACCTCAAATGGATGGCATTGATTTCCACTATCATCCTCACTAATAATCAAGTTAAACAAGTGATTCAATTTTTGGAGAAAAAAGCAAGAAAAGAAAAGGAAGCACATAATGATCACATTTAGCACATGATGACAAAATCCAGAGAGAAAACAAGCTGCAGGAACGAAAGATAATTCTTCTTTTGCATTCTTTTCTAACGTGATGCAGAGAAAATGAGTGTGTGGGTCAAAAGCTATGGCTTTAATGGGAAAAGGAAGAGAAAGAAAAACTGGAAATATTATAAGTTGAGAGGACAAACAAAGCTAAGCTGTTAGGACCATGATATTTGGTGGGAAAAGCCACAAACGAGAAAACAATGAGAATGTCTGTTTTTTTATTTATGTTTCTGGATTGGGAAAAATACATTACTAAAGTATAAGATCCAGATTTCAATGAACTTATTATATATTCAGAGGCATTTGATTGGAGATTCTTTGGACTCATTGAAAGCATGAATGGGATCATAACACTAGATTTCACTGTTTCCTTTTCTTGTCTTCTATATTCATATTTAATGACCCTTTCCGTACTAAGTAATATTATGTGTTAATTTTATGCTTTCAATCAACTTATTTCCATTGTCTATGTTAGAGTTTAGTGTGACTAGATTCTTATTTGGATCGAGTAGGTTAGGCTAGCATAGTGAATCTCACTCTAGGATTTCATTTTAATGTTACATATATATATATATATGTATATGATTTAGTAACAAAATTTATTGTATTTTAATTTATAAATAGTAAATTTTTACTCTGTGCGTGATTTTTTTTCTATTAAAGTTTTTCATCTAAATTTCGGTGTTTTGTTTTCGCATTTTTCTTTTTCGATTTTGTATTTGATCTTTAACATTATAGTATTTTTCACAGCTCCACAATGTATAAAGATTATATTGATTTTATATAAAAAATAAAATCATCCAAGTATTAAATAAACAAAAAAGTAACTTGGTATTCCACTTGATCTGTATATGGAAATATCATTTTAGATTTTACTTATAATATTTTACTAGTATTTGTGGTACCTAATTGGAGTTCTACAATAGTCGTAATTCATGAGATTTAGGTAATAATTTGATGGGCAAAATTATGAAGTTCTTGTACGCCATGCTTGCTTCTTTTGGTTGTCTTATTCATTATTATATCCACTCCTTTCATCTTTATTTCTCCAACTTTTTCCTCTACACGATCCAAAGCTGTGATTGTGTTCTCCAAAATCTTCTTTACTTATTTTTATCCAACCTTTTCCCACGTCGAATTCATGAAATTTACTCATTTCCTTCTTGGGAAACTAAATAAATCGATGAAGAAGCTAAGAACCTACCCCCCTAGGTTCTATAGCATTGGGGTCCCCTAACAGGCCAGGCCAAGAGAGAGAATGTAGAAGTTTCACTGTCAAGCTAAGAATCTAAGGTAGAGAGAGAGAAATACGATATTGCAAGTATAAAACCATAAGACAGAGAGTACAAGGATAGCCAAAGGTAGTAGTTATTGCTAATCATAATGTCAACTACCAAACGCATACATGTACAAATATACATAAGTACAATACAAATACATTATTTGTCCAATTCTACTTGAACAGCCTAATTATATTCCCTTTAAGAAGTAACGTTGTTAGGATCACAAAGCTCAATAGACCCAAGATGAAGCAGCTCTTCAATCATCTGCTCTACTTGGTCATCTTCAAGAGATTCCAATGGTTGTCCACTTTGTCGCCGACCCAACTCCCCATTCCAACTTACATCCATCTCTGCCTGTCCAGAAAATATGGCTGGATATTTTTCGGCGACAGTCAAAGGAGGTTGCATGATGTGTTCAAGTTCTTGAGGATGCTTTGGTGCAATTTTTCTGGTCATTTGGAGGGCGGCAATATGACATTTTTGAAGCTTGCTTATTAGGGCTGGAGATAGAAGCTTGGGAGAAGAGAGATAATCAGTTGGTTGATTGTGAGAGAAATTTGTACTAGTCATTGGACAACACATAAGTCTTGCTGCTTCATCATATGCCCTTGCTGCATCCTCAGCCGTTTCAAACGTTCCAAGCCATATCCTCGTTTTCCTGTGATCAAAACAAATAGGAAGAAACGTTTCGTTGTTAATAAAAATATTGAAACAAGAAGACAAAGAAGATACAAAAACTTCAGACTTAACTCCTAGATAGATGATTTATAAGGTTTTCATGGGACAAAAAAAGACGAAACTAATAAGACGAGGAGAAAAAACGAGAATTGAAAAGTTGCAGAAGAGGGAGAGCGAGAGAGAGAGAGTGAGAGTGCAATACAGAAGTGGGTGGCGAATTTCGGAGACCCAAGAGCCCCAATGGCGTTGGGGAACTCCTCGATAACGGTGCTGGGGTCTACCCATGGTAATGACTGATGACGACGACCAGAGAGCAACGTTGGAAGGTGAATTTAGACAGGGGAGGGGGCCAACTGCCAAGGGAGAGTGAAGAGGAAATATATCCTTTATATAAACCTTTTCTTAATGGTGTTCATATATAATAATATCCCTTTTCTTTTTATCAATTTCCTTCTTTGGGGAAAGCTTCTTCTTGTGTGGGTGTCTTCGTATACACTCTTGTACTCGTGCATAATGACTACGTAATACCCAAATTTTTCATATGAATAGTTTAATTATGTAATGTGATTACTTAGAATGTAATAGATTAATTATTGAGAAAATGATAAATCAACCATCGTACTTTGCGATCAATGATAAGTCAACCACTAAACTATTTTTGCTAATAAATTAACCACTGAACTATAGAAAAAAGTCACCACAAACATCGCTGTCACATTTGTCGTTAAACTTATTGATTTTGCCCAATGACAGATCGAACATGTATTGATTTCAATCTATTGCGGAATGATATTTTAAAAAATAACGTTATAATATCAACGTTCCACTGCGGATCGAGATATTTTCTGCCGCAGATTGACCACGGTCTGCAGCGGATTGACCACGATCTACCGCGGATCATCGAACATCGTTTTAGGAAAATTTTCTTGTTTTCGATGAGCAATGGTGTTCAATATTTTTATTGCCATGCAAATGGAATTGAAAATTGCTGGAATTTCTCTATTTACAATGGAAATAGAGATGTAAAATTTATGTATGCAGGATAAAAAATTTTCATGAATGAAAAAGGAAGAAAAGTGAATCAGAAGGGATCGAATATTGGACCTGTTGCCTAAGTTGGCATATAAAAACCAATTGAGAAATAGAAACTTTTTATAGAAGAAATGCAGTCTCAGCATATAAAATAATATGTTTACCTCTTCCTTCCTCTCTCATTTGCCCATATTTCGTAACACGTTGTTTTGCCATGGAAATGCTATCTACAGACACCATGATACTGCACTATTTTTGGAGACGTGTCACACATGTGTATTAGGAGAAGATTAACGTGACTTTTGCAAAAAACGCTCGCCGCATCAGGGAGAAACCATTATCTAAACATGCAGAGCTTCACGGTTTTGAATTGTATAAGAGAAATTGGAGGATGTATAAGCATTTTTAGCCCGCGAAAGTGGGACAAGCTGACTCTAGAAACTTGCCAGCGTGTAGATCTTGAAAAGTTATGCGAAATAAAAAAAATAGTCCTAATCGGTCAACTGAGCACAAAGTTATGGCATTCTGAAGTTTTCGAGTAAACGATCTCATTTTTTTCCTTCCTGAATCTGCTCTGATAAGCACCGAATGAAAAAACAGATGTTTCTCACATGTACATTGCGAAAATGCGATGAAAAATAAGTCCTCAAGCTTCAAAACCGTTGAAAATGGAGAAAATTATCAATCTGCAAAGATTCATCGTTTCTCTAAGTGAAAGAAAGGAATTTCCTTCTTATTAATCCGCGGCAGATCGTGGTCAATCCGAGGTGGTGGATTGAAATCAATACATGTTTGATCCGCTGCAGAATGAAATCAATAGGTTTAATGAGAAACGTGACAACGATGTTTGTGGTGATTTTTTTCCATAATTCAGTGTTTAATTTGTTAGCAAAAATAGTTTAGTGATTGACTTGTCATTGATCACAAAGTAGGATGGTTGATTTGTCATTTTCCCTTGATTATTATCACGATTTATGAATTTTAATAAAGAGTCTAAAACATTAGAATTTATTAAATAAGTATTGGAATCATGAGAATTAAAATAAAAGATTTTATTTTATAAATAATAAAATAAAATAGGAATTATTGAGGAAATAGGAAAGTCGAATATATGAGAACTAATAAAGAATAATGTGTAATAATCTATGGTTATAGAAAAGATTTAAGTGTTGGTTTAATATTTTATGTTTTAGAATTAAGGAAATAATGTGTTGGAAGGGTAAGATGCAGTTGGATGAGGTTGAGGAACGGCTGTGATCAATTTGGATTTGTGGAAGATGCTCCCCGGAACTTTTTGATGCGAGAGGTTGTTGGACCGTTTGTAATATCCAGAAAATCCATATATGTGTAATGTAAAGAATTTTGTGTAATACATGTTTTGTCAAAGAAAATGTGTTTGGCAATAGTAAATTGTACAATTGATTTGTTTCAGAAGTTTCACATATGAATTGAAAAAGTGGAATTTCCCTTAAATAAGAAAAGCAGTATTATGGGTTAAAGAAGAAGGATAAATTAAGTAAAGCTGGGATATTACAGAAGGGTGGTCGATCAGGGGTAAGGCGGCGGTTGATCACGCTTAAAACAGATTGCAATCATTTTGGAAGCGATCGATCACCTAAAGGAGGTGATCGGCCGGTTCCAAAGTAGTTTTTATACAGATTGTAAAATGTTGGTTTGCAGTTGATCGTCCACTAGGGGTTGATCGACTAATTTTTTTCTGAAAAAGACAGAATTGCCATCAATTATCAGAGAATGGCAATCAGTCGTGGTCGAGGCAATTTATGAAATCAATATTTGCGGTCGATCACGTGAAGAGGGTGATCGATCAGAATACCAACAGCCGCCTGCAAACATAGCGAAATGCCATGATTTCATGGGAAGAAAAATGGCACAGGTGGATGCTTTGTTAAGTGACACCTCTTAGGTGAAATCTAGATGGGCATCTTGCTATGTGCCACCTCTTAAGTGTCGGTCTATAACATTAAACGGGGGAGTTATGCAGAAAACACAAAGAAGTCTTTTGGTTTTCTTTCTAGGCAGCTCCTAAGTTTCTTGGTCTTCTGGAAAGGGTGAGTTGTTGTGCTACTGGTGCAAAGGAGAGGATTTTGTGAAGAGAGGTAAGGGATAATGTGTGTGTTTTGCCAAAGGTGACTTACATCACAAGAATATGGTGCTTGTCTTGGTTGTTTTGTTGTTCGTTGCTAGAGATAGTGGAGAATGAACTTGTGTTATGGTTTAGTTTGCTATGTTTTCCACTATTGCTTAAGGAAAATGTTGATAGACTCTCTGTTGGGTCCTACATTGTTCCTTGTTTTCCTTGGCATTCTGTCTAATGAATTTGTTATGCTAAGTTGCTATAAACTATTGAAAATAATGCTCTGTTATTGGAAATGGATCTCCATTGAAAATAAGGTTCCTGCTATGTGAGTTAAGTTTAATTCTCTGATTTGTTAATGCAACTTGTATTCTCCATTTTGCTATCTGAAATGTTAGAAGTTAAGTATAATTTAAATTTTGTCTCCTGATAGCATGTTCTGTTAAATGGAGGTTGTTTTGTCCATTATGTATACTGCTAGATGATTATTGTTAGAGTAGTGATATGCTATTGGAATGTCACTCTATCAATTACAGTTATGATAAACCGGTTGGGTTGAAGAAAATGTTGAAAGGAGTGACTTATTCTCTGTTAATTAATTGCCTTGTTAAATTATGAAATTGTAAAAAATAGTGAAATGATTGAAGTTGTTCCTCATATTTTGCTTGGATGAATTGAAATAGTTAGCTTATTCCATGTTGCTTATTGATTGAATAAACTGTTGAGAATCACACTCTAATGGCTTAAATTTGAGTTCCATTTTACTTAGATATTATTGTGTTCAATTCTTGTTTTCATAATTGCAATGGTTGACGCTAATGTATGTGCATTCATGACATGCATCATGAGTAGAAAAGCTATGATAAGGTTGCATATACATGCAATGGATGAGAATGAAATGTATGTAATAAATGTAAATAGGCATTGGAGGTTAGGGAGATTAGTGATGGTGATACTTTGGAGAACTACAAGATGATACATCTCATCCCCCGTCGGGATTAAGTGATGTTTCTGCCCAAGTTAGGTTCCCAGGATGTATCTTTTCTCTTTCGTGGAAAAATCTCCAATGTTCTGAACTATATTGAGACTATGATTAAAGAACAGAAAAGATAGGTTCTTTTCTGACATGAAAGACATGACCATAGAGTTATCATGAACATACATTACTCATTTTATTTTATTGCTTACTAAGTATTAAGCTCACAGTTTATCTTGTGATGTAGGTGATGATTATGATTCCAGCAAAGTGCATGAGGAAGGAGCATGACACGATGAGCGCTTGTGTTACTCGGAGCGTGTTGACCTTAGGGTTTATGACTCACAAAATGAAACAAAATGTATTAAAGTATTTCATGGAATTTGAATGACTTCCACTTTTGCTTATTTTATTTTCCCTTCACATGTTTTTACAAAATTTAAAAAGAAAAATTTTATATGGCTAATGGAAAGATAAAGGTGAAACAGGATGTTACACTATTGGATTGGTTTAACAGAAGAAACATGGATCGTTGGATTTAAGAAAAATGTTTCTGTGTGTTGGTTGCTGCTTGGGTGTGACAAGATGTTGGACTGTAGGATTGGATTAGTGAAAGGAACGTGATTCTTCCGTAGAAGTGTTGAATGCCGCTTGGACACGAAAGTGTGTTAGATCGTTGGATTGGTTTTAGCGTAAGGAGTGTGAACCATTGGATTAGAAAAAGATTCTTCTGCGGAAAGGAAAGATGTCGTTCGAGAGAATTAAGTAAGATAGAAATTTTGTCGTTTTACATTTTAGAGTGCTTCCATAGCAATGTTTTTTTCCGCGACAGCGAATTTAGGCTTTGGAATTGTGTCTTTTGGATTAGTAAGCCTCGATCATAATGTTAGAGCAGAAACATTCGTTTACGTTGAAAGGTTAGTGTTCGCGACAAGTTTAGGACAAAGTGAAATATCGTCGTTAGATTTAATGAATTCGTGGAGATACTAGTGTCCGAAAAAGCGTTAACATTCACGGAATGGGTTTTAGTAAAAAATAAGTACACGTGGCATACGACAATTTTTGGATGAACCTGCAGATTGGAGTTCCACAAGACCGTTGGCTTTGCGGAAGTGTTGGCAATCGCGGTTGCTTCAACGACTGTGAATGTACGTTTTATGGCTGACGTGGTTGTTTGCCACTAGTTGAGCAGGCTGTTGCGGACGCCCCCAGCGGATATTCACTCATTTACTGTAGCTTGGGCTTGTTTAAATTAAGTTAGTTTTCCCAGATTCTTGCAAGTTACAATTTGATCTGTAGGGAGTTTAGAAAAAGGTAAAATTAAGATACAATTTAATGAGATTTTTTTCCGCGTAACTCTCTAGTTTATGTTCTATAAATATTAGGGTTGGGTTGAAACACTAGTCACCTAAGAACCGCAAGGACGAAGGGAATTCTCTCTAGCTCTCGGTCTAATGTTTTTTTTGAGTTTTTAAAGGTAGGTTGCAACTTAAAAGAGTTCAATATTGTTTCTTGGACTTTATAGTGTTAATAGTTATCCTTTTTGTTGATCAATTCTTTGTTTGTTTTAAAGGAAATCCAGCTTGCTGAATAAAAGTAAATAAACTTACCTTCACTAAGAACTTCAGGAAAGAGATTTTTGTATGTGTTTAGCCTTTGGCTACATCACAAAGTGCTAGGATAAGGTAGTATGTTTTGATGATATTGTTGTGATGCCTACGAGCTGTGGTTAGAGGATGTTATTATTATTGCTAAACTGTGTTCGAGGATGCGTTGACTTTATTTATGAATTCTTTAATTAAGACATGTGTGATTAGGTTAGAAAATTAAAAGTTTTGGAGAAGCTTGACTGTTTATGCATGTTTGATATACTGTTTGATGATTTTGTTACGTCTCATTGATTCAATGATATGCCTACTATTGTTATGCTATATATTTATGCACATTAGACTATTATAATGTATCACGTATGTTCCATGCATCATGTTTTTCAAAAAAATAACAAAAATAGTTTTCATGTATATGTTTTTATAAAAAACGATATGGAATTTAAAATTCGTAAGAAAGAATACGAAGAGTTGTGGAAAGGTTGGACCTAGCTTCATGATAAGCCCATTAGTCCGATTCTGCTTGGGCTTGGCCGAAGTTCACCAAGTAGTTGTGCATTGAGTGTACAACACTAACAGATGTTCCAGTAAGGGGGACTGTCTCGCTAAAGTTCACGAGACTTAGTGGTGTGTTTCTCATAGTTATGCCTACTCTCATAAAAATTTCGATAAAGGTTGTGAGGTCTTTAAAAATAAAGAAAAGAAAGAAGAAAGAAAAAAAATCATATTTTTACGAAAGTATATTATATACTCATATTATATTGTGCATCTCTTATTAAACATTAGACTTATAGTTTGAACTTTGTGATATATAGGTAATGATGAAATTATCGAGGAACATGAAAATAGAAACAATTGTTAACGCGGTTAAAGAGGAATTCTCATAGGCGAAGATAAAGCATTGTTGAAGCGAAGTTGATCCTCGATAGGGATTTGAAGAAAATAGAAAAAAAATAGAAAGACATTATATTTTAATAAGTTAGATTTTAGTTTTAATTATTAGTTATATTTGTTTCACAATGAGTTTTGCTATGTTGAATTTCAATGATATTTATTTTAAAGAATTTCGATGTGTATAGTTTTAAAGACATGATTTTTATGTATGACAGATTAAGAAAAATAGTTTTAATGCTACAGGGCGTCACAATAAATGAGATGTTTAAAGTATGTATTTTTTTAATGTAAAAAATGTCATTTTATGCAAAGTATACTTAAAAATACCTAAATAATGTGTTTTTTGTACCTAATTAAAAAAATGGTAATTAATAAAAAAAAATACTAAACTATGAGGTCAATGACAAGGCAAACACTAAAATATTTTTGTTAACAAATAAAATATTGAACTATAGAAAATGAATGAGGCAAAAAACGTTGTCACATTTTTCATTAAAAATTTATTTTTTTTCTATAGTGGATAGGTCGTCTTTCTACAGTGGACCCATACATGAAGTAGTTGTAGCCAATGACTTACTTTCTACTATAAAAGACAATTATTTGCTGCAAAAAGGATTCATTTCCGCAATAGAAGGCAATTATCGCTGCGAAATTTTAGTTTCCTCAGTGAAAATATGTCTTCAATTCCTATATCAGTCAATTTATGTAAATATACTCTTCTATATACAATAATCGAATAATTTTTAATATCAGCTTCATACTTATCATGCGGCAATTCAGTGTTTAAAATCGATGAGTAGAAACAATTTGATATAGGTTGGAAACAGATCAATTGAGATACTAGTCGTGCTTGAGTTTGAGGTTGAGGTTATGTTTCAGGTTGAGGTCGTGCTTCATCCTCAGGTTGTCTTGAGGAAAATAAGTATTATTTCAAGAACTTACTTTTCTCAGCGAAAGACATGTTTTCACTCCTAAATCCATAGTGGATACTTGTCTTCCGATGCAGAAAGTAAGTAATTTACTAAAACTATCCACTACGGAAAAAAATTTAAATTTTTAACTGAAAAATGTGGTAGTGATGTTTGTCTCATTCATTTATTATAGTTTAGTGTTTTATTTGTTAGCAAAAATTGTTTAGTGTTTACCTTGTCGCTGATCTCATAATTCAGTGTTTTTTTGTTAATTACC
Organism: Begonia loranthoides; assembly: GCA_022433065.1. NCBI lineage: Eukaryota > Viridiplantae > Streptophyta > Magnoliopsida > Cucurbitales > Begoniaceae > Begonia > Begonia loranthoides. The sequence goes on along the minus strand of CM039477.1, from coordinate 12,043,120 downwards.
AAAAAAAAACTATAAATTCTAAAAATAGAAGACAAAACATTAATTGGGATGGCATGAGTTCTTAATTATATAAGTAATTATGTTAATCATTAACAAAATCATACCTAAAAAGATTACTTTACAAACTAGAAAACATATATGTGAGATGAATATATAAAATAAATTATATATTAATTAAAGTATTTTTCAAATATGAAATTATTTAGTGCTTCACTATATTATTTTTTCTGAAGTTCATAAAAAATAATTGGGAAGATTGTTTATTTTGTATTTGCACAATTGCATGTGCAGCATGTGTGAGGCCTGGGTTTATATATATAATAATTCTTTCGGAATGTGGAAACAAAAGGATTCCTTGAAGCTTTAAAGAAATGAATTGATGGTATTTATTGGTTTGCGGCAGTGAAAATGATGGAATGGGTAAAATACTTCTTCAAATTTTCAAAATTAAAGTGTAATGCTCCCATTTTAAAAGCAGTTTCCAAACTAAAAAAAATTGGGCATCATGACTACTACTGTAACAGATGTTGCACTCTGTGAGATAATTTAGTGGATTGGCAACAAAAGAAAAATTGGGCATCATGACTACTGCAATAGATGATGCACTCCGTTGGATAATTTAGTGGATTGGTGACAAAAACTTTCATCGCCACCTCAGATTATTCATGAAAGTGAATGACTCATTTAAACTACGAGGAGTGATTGATAGAATTTGTGACTTTTCACTAGGAAAGTGGGCAAGTTGTTGTGTTGCCATAATCTCTTTCATGATAGTATTCAATTGGCATTAGTACTCAATGGTTGCTACATGCTCATCCTCCGTGCAAATCTAGTGCATGCAAATAAATGACTGGCAATGTTAGTCTTTTCATAGGAATGCATATCTCAAATGCTTTGTAATGGTTTCAGCTCCAATGACGATGGCTCTTTGACCATGGTTTCACATTGAGTTTAAATCATTCATTATAATCATTAGATACATAATTGCTTCAAAAACATTGAATGTAACTCTTTGTTCTTGAAATCCCATCTTTAGTTCTCCTCTTTGAACATCAATCAATGTCATTTCATTGCTAAGGAAGTTCGTCCTAGATTTATTAGTATCTCTATGTCTTCTTCCATGTCTTGGATAATAAAGTCAGCTGGGAAAATCAATTTTGTCCACTTTCACCAAAACATCTTCAATAATTTCTCATACATAGGTCAGAGAGTTTTCAGCTGGTTGTAAGGTTACAGAGGTGGATTTTGCTTCACCAAGTTCTGGCTTCTGGTGAATGTAGAGTGGCATGGGATTAGCGTTGGCACCTAAATCACATAGAGCTTTTTAGAATGTGTGATCACTAAATAGTACATGGTATAGTGAAACTACCTAGATCTTTCAATTTAGGTAGCACCTTCTTTTTCAGGATTGTGCTACACTCTTTAGTCTGTGCGATAGTCTCAAATTGTCCTAATTTATGCTTCTTGGCTAAGATGTCCTAAATGAATTGAGCGTAACTAGGCATCTGCTTGAGAGCCACAACAATAGGTATGTTGATGTGCAGTTTCTTGAATACTTCCTGAAAATGGAAAAAATTGTTTATCCAACTTTTGCTAACGGAAGAGTTGAGGGAAGGGTGGTTGCATATTTTATGTACTTGGATTCTTACTATGCATCGTTTTATCATCTAAAACTTTCTCTTGTCCTTCATCAGTTTCCAAACTCATATTATTCTCATAGATTTGCAGTGCACTTCTTAAAGTAATTGCCTTGCAATGTTCTCTACAATCATTCTTTGGATGATTTTCAGTGTTACATGGTAGAGCTCCATGAGGTTGGCTATTCATGGCAGAGGCTAACTTACCCATTTGAGTTTCTATCATTTTCAAAGATATAGCTTGACTTTGATTAATAGCATCATGTTTTGCAATGTATCGAGTTAATAGCGTTTCAATGGAAGCTTTAGTTCAGGTAGATGGAGATGATTTTGATTTTGGTGATGGAGATGAGTTTCATTAAAACTAGGAGTTTGTTGTGATCTATGAGCTTGTGAAGGTCCAACATTATTACTTTACAACAAGTTGGGGTGATTATGCTATATGGGATTGTACGTATTTGAACATAGATTGTTTTGCTGCCTATTATTCGCTATGTATTGAATAGATTCATAGTTCATAGGAGTGTTCATGAAAATGCTTATTACCATAATTTTCACAAGAATTAAAAGCACTTTGAACCGAGTGAATAGATTGGAGAGGATGGACTCCTAATGAATCTACTTTTTTAGTCTATCAATGTTGAAAGTGCATCAAGGTCGTGAATTCCAGCTACTCTTTTAGGATCTAGTCACTCTGTTGGCCATTTATAGTTGTTCATGACCATCTCTTTTAGTACATCATATGCATCATAAATGAAATTAGTCATTAATGCTCCTCTAATTGTAGTATCAATTTTAGTCTCTATGTGTCCTATAAGCCTTTTATAGAATGTTTAAACTTGCAACCATTTACGGATGTTGTGGTAGGGGACACCGGCTTAACAAATCTTTGCATTGTTCCCAATCCTCGTAGAGAGACTTTCCATCATATTGCTTAAATGAGGTAATGTCGTTTCACATTTTCGCAATGCTGGTAGTGGGAAAGTATTTGGCTAAACATTTTTGAACAAGTTCATTCAAAATTGAAATAGAGTTCGTGGGAAGTGAGTTCATATAATACCTAGAAATTTTATTTTGCTAAGTGTGAATTATGTGTTAACTAAGTTTGATAATGGTGTAATATTATTAGTTGTTAAAGATTGATTTATATGGTTTGGATGAATAATTGTTGGAATTATAATGGATGATTGTGTTTTGTTTTTGTGATGTGGATTTTGGGGATGAGAATTAATTGCAATGTTGGAAACACCCAAGGAATAGGAGTGGATGACAGAACTGTGCGTCCAAGGTTGGGACTTACTCTCGAGTCATTTTGTGATTGCCTAGAGTTGAGTGTTCGGTCAACCGTTCCAAAGACACTGTAAAACACATCAATCTCTAGTAGGTTTGTAGTCAACCGATGTTAAGGATGTGGTTGACTGAGCCAAAGACAAATTAAAGTGTTTAATCTCAAGTAGTTTTGCGGTCGACTGGACATTATATGTGGTCGCTCATAACTAGTATATGGATTACCTTTCACGGGCATGTGATCATCCGCGGCAAATTTCATGTGTCCCTTTAAAAAAACTATGGTGCGGTTAATCAAAACATATAGTTGTCAACCGATGTAAGACAAAATTTGAAGATGTAGAAGCCTTAGGTTATTGTACGGTTGCCCTACACTTAAACGATTGACCAAGGATATGAAAGGTCACCTATAATAAGATTAGGTGTCATATTTTAAGAGGAGAAATTATGTTGACCATGCATGATGATGGCTGATCAAGGTGAAACTTCGCGCTGAGAAGAATAGGAGAAAGCTTAAGAAGGTTCCTTGAAAAGAAAGAACTTTCAACCATGAAGAAATATTAAACACCAAAAAGCTCCTAAGAAAGTGGTTCCTTGTCTCGACTCTTTGAAGGTAATAAGAGTCTTTTTTCATGGTTTCAAAAACTTTTTTTATGAGTTTGATTAAGTTTGTAAGCAGAAAAGAATGAATAACATGATATTGGTAAAAAAAAAAAAGTGTAGTTTTGGTACCTAAAAGTTATAGGCTATCTTAATTAGTTTCCAATCTAAAACCATTGCACTATGTCATATTAAACACTTCAAGAAAACAATATGCTTTGGAATTAATTGAATTGGTTAAGTATAGCTTGAGTTATGGATTTTCAAAAATTGATAAAAACTGTGAAGTGAAATTGAAAATTTATGCATATTCGATTAAGTTTTGATATGTTTTATTTTGAGCATGTGTAAGGAGTTATTCAAACTAAATAGTAAGGTTAATATACACAATGTTTGTGTCCCACTTTTTGTGGTTGCTGAAAGGACTTTTGAAACTGAAACTAAATTGAATCATATGCTCTTGCAAAAACCTCCATTTCCCTTGGTTCTTTGTGACTAATTGTGGAGTTGTTGTTTTGTCCATTCGTGAGAGTTGGATAAATGGACTCTTATTTAATCTTCCTTCACTTTTTAGAGGTGAAAACATCAATGTTGCTGAGGAATCTCACAAAACATCAAGCTTGGAGTGCTGCATTTTCTTCAATCGAAGGTTGCTATTGAAGTGGTGGGTGTATAGGCACATTTCTGACTAGCTTGTGCCTCTTTAGCTGTAAATTCCAATTATGTATGAATTTGTTCAAGATATTTTGAGGGTCTGTTCTTCACATATTTTTTGCTGTGTGGTTCAAATGTCATGTCAAAATTCATTCATTTGTTTTATGTTTATCCATCCTGAAATCACCTCGTAAACTGGCTAAATCACCAAACTTGATTCCACAGCAGTCTAAACCATTTTGGTTATAACTTCTTTTTCACAATGCTTTTGACCTAGAAACTTTGAGGGTAATTTCTACACTCTTACTTGGTAATCCTATCCAAATATCTCACTGAAAGCCTTCGATTTGAATTGTTTTTGTTATCGTCGAAATGTGAACAGAATTTATAAAACAGTATCAATCCGATCGTTCATAACTTTTGGATTTTGTGTTTGTTTCCACATCATTTGGTATCATTGCTAAGTTCAATTTTAACAGCCTCTCCTGCATGCTTAATGTTCCTAGAATGATGACAAGAAGTGGTTCTTTAGTTTCTCAAAATCGTGACAATAATGTGCTACAACCGAACCAACCTCCATTGAAGGAAGCTGAGCCTAGTGGTCAAGGATAGATTGATGAGATTAAGATAGTCATTCTCAATCTAACTCAGCAAGTCCAAGGGATTTTAAATAAGAATATAAGGGCTCCTAGAACTCTAAGACAAAGGGGAAAAGGAAGGCAAAAGATGGATGCTATGATGGAAGAAGTTGAGGAGGAGGATGATGATTTTGAAGGAATGCATGGTATAAGGAACACTAATGAAATTTTTGACAACTTAAAACATCTGAAGCTTTCAATTCCTAATTCAATGGCTCTAGTAATGGAGATGAATTTATGGACTGAGTTGATAAAATGGAGAAAATATTCGAATGCTACAATTATTCAGAAAGAACCAAAATGCAATTAGCTTTATGGAGTTCACGGGTTATGCCAACTTATGGTGGGAAAGTTTGAAGACTCAACGAAGGCATGATGGTGATGGAGAGGTCATGACTTGGAATATGATGAAGAGTTTAATGAGAAAAAGATTTGTGCTGAGTCACTACAAACAAGAGTTGTTTTTGCAAATGGAAAATTTAAAACAAGGTTCACTCAATATAGAAGATTATGTTACCGAATTTCAGGCCCTCAAGATGAGAAGCGGCATTGAAGAACCATAGGAACAATCTATTACAAGGTTCATTAAAGGTTTAAACCAAGACAATGGGGATGTGGGGGAGTTACAATCATATATACCTCTTGAAGGAGTGATTCAACTTGCTTTGAAGGTAGAGAGGCAATGAAAAAGAGCCTCTAAAACCTATGGCTCTTAGCCATTTCCAAAAATGTCAAGTACATACAAGCCTCAAGCCAAGCAACATGAAAAATATTTCTTAAACAAGGGGCTATGATATGCCCTAAAAATGCAAGGAGGCAATTCAACTCTTGGTCCAATCGGCTTGGGCAATAATTTGTCCCCTTTTAATGAAATGATAATAACTCCCAACGTATATAGCCAATTGGTCTCAATTTTACAAGACAGTTAGAGAACACAAAGAAACTAGGGCCCTCCAAAAATCACTCTCAAACTCATAGTACAAATGGAGTTATGGTCGAAATACAGAGCTGCTCGGAAGTATCTTCTCAAAGATTAAAACAGATTTGCAGATATCTCAAATAATGGTTGAACAACTAGATCCCAAACAAACTCCAATTATCAAGTATATCCCCAATAGTTCAAATATGTCCAGAGTATGTTTATAATCCAGAAATTCAGTCAAAGAAGTTGCAAGAAACCAATGAAACAGGTCAGAATCCAAAACTAGTCTAAAACAAACAAGGCTAATCGGCAAGCCCTAATTCCGAACACCAGAATTAAAACAGATAGAACTCCACTTGCATACAAGATATGGACCCCAAATTCACAAGGAAAGTAGCCAACAATCAAAATAATAATCCCTCCAAAAATCACCTTTAGAAACGTCGCATAAATGAAGTTCTGCTGGAGAGAAAACCCTGCTCGGAGTTAGGGTTAACCTACTCGGAGTTAAGGTTTTCAAAAAATAGAATCTGGTCACCAAAATTGGAATGAATGAAACTCAATTTGCATACGCGCTTTGGACCCCAAAATTATAAGACAAGTAGAAAATAATCAATATATAAACACTCTCAAATATCAGCTTCAAAAGCCATGCACGCACGGAGTTGTGCTGAGAGAATCTGAAACTCGGATCTAGCGTTAGCTGAAAACAGATTTGCGGCAACAATATCTTTCCTTGTATAACTTCAAAATTCAGAATCCAAATCAAGAAATATCTTCATCAAATTCACACAAACAGAATGGTAATTTCCGGGGGATCAAGAAATACAGAACACCTTGAAGAAAATCACCAAGAATAGATCAAGAACACCAAATTGGTCTGCGAGTCCCTCACTCGGTCGAAGGGGGCGACCAGTTCAGATGCTTCCAAGAAACACCACTCCAACTTGGCATTGCCGTGGTCTTCTACCCCTACACCTCAATGACAACCTTGAGATGAAGTTGTTGGAAGAGGTAGTATGAGTCATCTCTTCCTAGGCCACACAAGAACAAAGGAGAAGACTTGGGACGATGGAGGAGAGCCGTGAAGCAAACCGTACACCGCAAGGGTTAGAGAGAAAATCTCTAGAACAAAGTTCAATTTCGAATTGGGGGTTCAAAAGTCCCTTACAAAAGACAATTAGAGATGCTTAAATACTAAGCTAATTATGGTTAAGCCCTAATCACCTAATTACACAATTGACCTTAAACTAACAATAACAACAACGGACAACAAAACAACAAACTAAGCAACAAGTCCAGCATAATTAAACCATTACAAATTAAAAAAAATACTAACTTAAAATAAAAAAATGCAATAAAAATAAGGTGGAGCCGGGGCACATTAGGTGTAATAGCCCCATACTAATTTTCCCATGTACGCGATGTAATCAAACTTAGAGATAATTATATGTTATATTCCCTTTTGATACATGTTAAATTATAATGGGTGTGTATGGGGAAAATTAATACACGGATAATAGTTAGTAGAAAAATGTGAAGGAAATTGAGATAAGGTGACTTTGGACGCTTAAGGATGCCATGGGGGACGAGGGTTAGTGTCCGCACAGTCGGATTTTACTTGGGGACGAAGGTAGGATTAATTCTTGCATCCTAAAGTGACTCTGTACCGTTGAGGATGACACGAAAACGATGTGGACGAGGATGAGATGCGTCTACATCGAATCTGTCCAAGTCTGGAGGCATTCGGACGCTCGCGGACGAATGCGGACGAGGTGAGGCCTCATCCAATTTGCCTCTATTCGATTGATGAACATATGCAGATGCTAGGTGCATGCGTTCGAACCTTGGCTGCGGACGAGGATGGGGACACCATTCCTCGTCCGTGGTCACAAATTTGCCTACAGAAATTTACACATGCGGACGAATGCAGACAAGGTTGACATGTTCGCACTCGTCCAAAAGATCACAGATTTGCGACAGAAAATAATTTAAAATAAGAACGAATCATCGATTGAGCCAATAGGAATGCAGCTCGACACAAATCTCACTCCCACGATCCCGACTAGCCAGAGGATGTTGCCTGCACCCTCCCCCTGCCACACGCACGGTTTGTCCCAGGGTAAGCTCCCTATTTATCTCTAGCTCTCCTTCGTCTTCTTCTTCATTGTTTCTTTCTGGAGAGGTTCCTGCCTGGAGTGTGGGGATAAGAGGGGGAGCTACTGTCTGTGTGAAGAATCATCTACAAGGGTAAGGAATGTGGTAGTCTTGGCCATGTGGAGGCCCTTCACCCAAGTGAAGTGTGTGTGACGTTTTTGTACTTCTTGTAGTTGCTTATGTTTTGCTGTGAAATTGTTAGTTGTAAACTATTAGTTGCCTTAACCCCTATGTGTAGTTGTCCCTTACTATTTTTCCTTGTTAGTGTGCCTTGGATATTCTTTCATTTGTTTTCATTGGAATGTTCATAGAAAAGTAGTGAAAGTGCTAGGTTGACCTTGAATGAATCAAAGAGAAGTTGTTTAAAGGACGAGAAATATGAATAAATGACTAATGGATTTCTACTGCTTTGTTTTGATTGGAAAAATGTAAACGGACTGTTTTATAAACTTTTATGACTATCTATTAGTATTTTGGAAATCGTTTTTATGTTGAGTCGCTCGTTTGACTCTGATAATTTACAGTAATTGTGAAATAGAAAACGAAAATTTTTATGACAGATTTGAAAAGTTAATTAAATGAATTGGAAAAAGTATGGGATGTTACAGTTGGTATCAGAGCACAACCAGGTCAAAGTCGGTTCTGTAGATTGCTAATAGCACAAGGCGTGTCATGGAATACACTCTTCTCTATGTAAGTTTCAGTTGATTTTATTATCCTGCATTGTAATTTATTATTCCCTCGTTTAATTATAGACAATAAAATTTTAACATGGCACGAAGAACATGACATAATACTCCAGTTCCTAACGCACAAGATGAAACTTTTAGCCGTATTGCTGATGTGATCGATCAACAATCACAGTTGATTGAGAGACTTATAGAGCATGGAAATAATGGAAACGGTGGTAATAATGGAAATGGCAATAACTGGGCTATCGTAGTAACCCCACCTGCTGAAGCTGGTTGGGAAAAATTTCAACGCCTCAGGCCCCCTAATTTTGATGGAAACATAACTGATATTGTGGGAGCTGAAGCCTGGATCCGTTCTCTTGAGAAGATGTTTGAATATGCTGAGATACGCGAGACGGAGAAAGTGAAGTTTGCGACTTATCTTCTGACACATGATGCCCAGTTTTGGTGGGATTCTGTCAAGACTACATTGAATTTGGCAACGTTCACCTGGGAGAATTTTAAAGAATTATTCAATGAGAAATACTTTAGTTTTACGGTTTAGAATCAGAAGATGATGGAATTTATGCGACTTCGCCAACCAGGAATAGTGTCGGAGTACATTTGTCGATTTGAGGCCTTATCGCGGTTTGCTCCACATGTAGCAAATAATAATGGATTGAAGGTACAGTAGTTTGTGCAGGGACTCAAAATAGAGATATTGCGCGGAGTCAGAATGAACGGCATCCGAGGTATTCCTTACGCACAGATAGTGGCACGAGCACTGGATGTTGAAGATGTGGAAAATATTGCCGCTAGAGAACGAGAATTTACTCAACGAATTGGGAAGAATAATCAGCTTTTTCAACAGCGAGGGAATCCAATGACCAGCCGGGGAATTAGAAGGCCCCCTGTATAGGACCTACAACAAGGACGAGAGAAACGTCCTGCAAATGAAGTGCTTACAACTGCACCTATTGTTACACCAGTCCTGTGCCCGAAATGTAAAAAGACTCATGCTGGACCATGTCGAGTGGGAACAACGGTATGCTTTAGATGTGGACAATCGGGACATATTGTGAAGCATTGTCCAACTTTACCTGGCGGTGTAGCTCCGCAAGTCTTTACATTGCAAGAAGAGAATGAGGAACAAGAATTGCCAGCAGTGATATCAAGTACACTTTATTGTATACCTGCAGTTATATCCTTTTAAGCATGATAGGATGTTTCATGTAGTAATATTCCTGAGTAACATAGGTACAACGTATATTAATAATGTAGCTGCTTATACGTTATTTGACATTGGGGCTACTCATTTGTTTATTTCAAAACAATTTTGCTCAAAAGCAAGATGTTTCCCTAAGATTCCAAAGAAGGGTTATCGAGTCCTTATTCCTTCTGGTAGCTATATGACTGCACATGGAATTCTTGAAGATTATGCAGTTCACATAAATAACCGTGTTTTTCAAGCTACCCTAATTGTAATAGATATAAAGGGATTTGATCTTATATTGGGAATGGATTGGTTACACAATAATCGTGCAATTATTAATTGTGCACGACGAGAAGTCCAGTTTTATCCTATTAATGGGGAGCCATACGTATTTCACGGAGTGAAAAAGAAAGATAAGTTACGATTTATTTCGACTCTCAAAGCAGATCAACTTTTGAGACATGGATGTGAAGGTTTTCTTGTTCATATATGGAATACAACATTAAAAGTCGATGCAAAAGTTGAAGATATATGAGTCATCCATGACTTCCCTGGTGTCTTCTTGGATGATCTTCCCAGGTTGCCTCTTGTTAGAGAGATCGATTTTATGATAGACTTACAACCTGGCACGGAACCAATTACGAAGAATCCGTATCGCATGGCACCTACAAAATTACGTGAGCATCTGTATCGCATGGCACCTGCAAAATTACGTGAATTAAAAACTCAACTGGAAGAGTTGGTGCAAAAAGGGTTTCTTTGTCCAAGTTGCTCACCCTGGAGAGCTCCAATATTATTCGTGAAAAAGAAAGACAAGTCGTTACATATGTGCGTGAATTATCGAGAATTAAATACAGTGACGATCAAGAATAAATACCCTTTGCCTCGTATTGATGATTTATTTGATCAACTCAATGGTGCCTGTGTATTCTCTAAGATTGATCTACGATTAGGATATTATCAATTACGAGTAAAACAAGAGGATATACCGAAAACGGCTTTCCGCAAAAGATATGGGCATTACGAATTTATGGTGATGTTGTTTAGCTTAACAAATGCTCTTGCGGCTTTTATGGATCTGATGCATCGAATATTCAAGGATTATTCAGACAAGTTCATCGTCGTTTTCATCGGCGACATTCTTGTTTATTCTTGATCTGAAGAAGAGTATGTTGAGCATTTAAGAATCACTTTATCTGTTCTTAAGCAGCACCAACTATATGAAAAATTTTCAAAGTGTGAATTTTGGTTAATGGAGGTTTGTTTCCTCGGCCATGTTATATCAAAAGAAGGTATTGTTGTGGATCCTGCAAAGATTCAGGCAATTATGGAATGGGGACAACCAAAAAGCGTAAGAGATGTTCGTAGCTTTCTGGGTTTGGCCGTTTCTTATCGACGTTTTATTGAGGGATTTTCGAAGATTGTTGTACCTCTTACCAGTTTAACCAAGAAGAATGTACGATTCTAGTGGTCTGATGAATGTGAAGAGAGTTTGCAGATACTCAAATGTCGATTAACCACTGCACCTGTATTAATCTTGCCTGTTGAGAATGAAAATTTCAGCATATTTTGTCATGCATCCAGACGTGGGTTTGGTGGAGTGTTGATGGAACAAGGAAAGGTGATTGCGTATACTTCCAGGCAACTCAAACCACATGAGCTTAATTATCCAACACATGACCTTGAGCTTGCTGCTGTTGTTTTTACTTTAAAACTCTAGAGACATTATCTTTACGGGCAGCACTGTGAAATATTTACAGATCACAAGAGTTTGAAATACATCTTTACGCAGAAGGAGCTTAATATGAGACAATGACGCTAGCTTGAATTAAATATCATCCTGGCAAAGCTAATGTTGTGGCAGATGCTTTAAGTCGTAAGCTGGCTATAATGTGTATAACATGTCAAGAGATGCTAGCTGGATTACTAAAAGATATGCAAGAATTGGATGTACAGCTGATTCCAGAATATCTAACAGATGTTTTATCTATCTTAACTCTTCAACCCACAATTTTGGAAAGAATAAAAGAAGTTCAACTGAAGGATGCGCATTGTGAAGCTTTCAAGCTGAACCCAACTTTGCCCGAGTTTCATCATTATTCCTTGTCTGCTGATGGACTTGTAAAGTATAAGGATAGATGGTATGTTCCAGAAATAATTTTACAAATAGCGATCATGAAAGAAGCACACTCATCCAGTTATCCTATTCATCCTGGATGTAATAAAATGTATAAAGATCTTCGAAAGCATTATTACTAGCCAAGAATGAAGTTACTATTGCTTTTTATGTGACCCATTGTGAGATTTGTCAACAAGTAAAAGCTGAGCACCAACGACCTGGTGGAGTCTTGTAACCATTGCCTATACCACAATGGAAGTGGGAACGTGTCACTATGGATTTTGTTACTGGATTGCCAAGGTCAGTAAACGGACATGAAGCAATATGGGTCATTGTTGACAGATTAACAAAAGTTGCTCATTTCTTACCTGTACATATGACTTATACAATGACGCAGTTTGCAGACCTGTACATCAAAGAGATTATACGGCTTCACGGAGTTCCTGTATCTATTGTTTCTGATCGTGATCCGCGATTTACGTCTATGTTTTGGAAAAGTGTAAATAAGGCTATGGGTACTGACTTGACAATGAGTACAACCTTCCACCCACAAACTGATGGTCAGAGTGAGCGGACGATCCAGATATTGGAAGATATTTTACGTGCATGTATTCTGGAATATCATGGAGGATGGGAGAAAATTTTACCGTTAGTTGAGTTCGCTTATAATAACAGCTATCAAGCACCATTGGTATGGCTCCATATGAAGCATTGTACGGAAGAAGATGCCAAACTCCTCTAGCATGGAGTGAAGTTGGTGAAGATACATATTATGGGCCTGATATGGTTCAACAGACTACGGATACTGTGGCTCTCATTCACCAATGCATGCAAGCTGCTCAGGATCGACAGAAGAGTTATGCTGATCATCGTCGATGACACCTGGACTTTAATGTTGGTGATTATGTTTATTTAAAGTTATCGCCATTCAAAGGTGTGATGCAGTTTGGGCGTAAGGGCAAGTTGAATCCGCGATATATTGGACCTTTTATAATTACGGAGCGAATTGGCAACGTGGCATATTGATTACGTCTACTCGAGGCTATGGCTGGTGTACATGATGTATTTCATGTTTCTATGATGCGGAAGTGTCTTGGACGTATCACTCCCGTACGACCCCAGGAACAAATTCGAGTGCCTACTAATTTGAGTTATGAAGAAAAGCCACTCCGTATTTTGGATTATAGTGTAAAGAGGCTACGGGGAACTTGTTAAAGTCCTATGGCAAAACCAAGTCGATGAGGAAGAGGCCACATGGGAGAGGCAAGATGACATGGAAGCCCGATATCAAGAATTGTTTCATAGCTAATTTTTGGGAACAAAAGTTTTTGTAAGGAGGGTGGATTGTAATGTCCTAAAAAGACAAATGACAGTGTAATTCATGTATTATGTAGTAAATAAAGTTTAGTGTAAAAAGTTAAACAAAAACACATACTATGGACTTTGGGACGATATTTGGCATCCCAAACTCCAGGGTGTCGAAGTGTGGACGCCTACGGACGTTGCGGACGATAATAGGGCCGTCCGAAATGAATCTGTCCTAATTTTGGACACATTTGGAAGACCGCGGACGAGGGATGCGGACGCCTCACATCATCTGAATGTGGTTTGTGAACGATACAGACGAGTAATTAAGGACGCATTTTCTTGTCCTAAACTGACTTCGGACGACTGCGGATGAGACGCGGATGACTTAACCGCATCCAGAAGGTCAAAATTGATCGGGAAACCCATTTAAAAATCTGGTGTCTCTCTCTCTTCTCGTCATTTTCTTCCGATTTTCACCATGGAGACACGTCCTGGCGGTGACAGTGGAAAGTTGCCTGGCGTCAAATAGGTGGACCTCTTCCCCTTGGAATGGGAATCGACTCCACGCAGCTCCTTCTGTTTCAACCTCTTCCTGTCTTGGTCTGTCTGTAAGAGATGTTGGAGGTATTAAGGTGGAAAAGCTGTTACAGTGAAAGTTGGGTGTAAGCTGGACAACAATAGGAAGAAAATTGGTAAGTTGTCAGTTTCTTTAAGTGTACATGAGCATGAAGTATGTTTTGTTGTCCTTAAGTTTTCATTTCTTTCTCTGCAAGTTGAACAGTGTGGACTGCTGAAAGGAGTGGTTCAGTCTGAGCATTAGCTGAGAATTGGAATCCAGAAAAAGGTAAGAATTAAGAATGATGTGTGGCCAGTGGAGGCCTATATCGTGGGGTTCTACTTGATTTGTTATTGTTATAGAACTTGCTCAATGTTGAAACTTGTTTAGTTGATGAACTGTGTTTAGTTCATGAACCGTCATTAGAAAATACTACATGGACTAATACTGATTTCTGCTAAGTTGTTGGTTTTCTGGATTTTCTGAACATGATAAGTTCAGTGAACTATATCTTGGTTATGTGCAAGTTTTAGAGATAGATAAATTGCAAGCAATTGATCCATGCTAGTAATATGCTTTTGTGTGGATATGATTATGAAGCATGAACGTGTTTTCGAATACGCAGTACTTTTCTTTGGAATAATCTATTAAAGGAAAGTTGGATTGTTTAAACTTGGTAGTGTTTTGTTGGAATTGTTTAGAGAACCACAAATGAGGCAATATGTTATCTGGGAATCGTATTAATGAGTAAAATTGGTTGAACTAGATTGTATGTCGTCTTCTTCAGTGCCTAGTCAATGGACTAATCTTAGTTAATGTATCTCTTATGTTGTGGTGTTTCTTTTAGATTGTGAGTATTTTTTTTTTATAGAGCATGTGCAGCCATGGTAGTTGATTTTCAATATTGTTGTGTTCTTTTTCATTAAATTTGTTGACATACATGCATCATTTTAGGGCTTATGAAATTGCTCCACATTGTGTGACAGAATAAATCTATATAAATAGGCGTGTGGGGGTTCGGGAAAACAATGACATCCCATTGTTCATAGGTCTATGTTGGATGAATTAGAAAGGAGATAGGTTAGTTACATGGGATACAGGGTTCATTGTTTTCTGTTTTGAAATCCCCAACATTCTCGGAACAAAAGAGTGAATACGGCATGAGAAAACCCTGATATATATATCTTCTTTGTGGAGTGATCGGTTCTTCCTCATGGCCCCACAGTGTTTGTCATGTATGTCACTCCTGGCTTAATTACATTGTATGGTCATGTATTGCATTACATTCTGATTCTTGCTGAGCGTTAGGTTCATTGTTTTCCCCCGTGATGTAGGTGATGTATTGGTTGATAATGAGTAGATTATGGAGGAGGTATTCCAGGACGATGTTTTGGGTTATCAGCCATTTTGACCTGTTGGTTGTGGATCATCACAAATGGATTTTAGTATTTTGAGATAAGTGGTATTTTGGTATAGTGATATGTTGGGACTTTTGAAAACTGGTATTTTGCTAATATATCAGTAGACTGCTTTGTTTTGATTGGAAAAATGTAACAGACTGTTTTATAAACTTTTATGACTATGTATTAGTATTTTGGAAATCATTTTTATGTTGAGTCGCTCGTTTGACTCTGAAAATTTACAGTAATTGTGAAATAGAAAACGAAAATTTTTATGACAAATTTGAAAAGTTAATTAAATTAATTGGAAAAAGTACGGGATGTTACAACTGCTGCAGATTTTTGTTATTAAAGAGCACGTCTTCGCTGTTCGGATTTAATATTAAATGTTGCAAAATTTAATTGTTAGAAAGCTTGTTTCACTGCTCGTTTCATCATTACAATCTATCATTATATTAGTCGATTTAAATTATGCTCACGGTTTTGTCTTCCGATTTCCTTGCTGCTGATGGTGACGTTGAGAAGCATGATTCGATAGTTCGTTTCATTGTCGTTACTGCTATTGATTGTCGTTAAGAAGCTTGACTCATAGGCATTATTCGCTATCTTACTTGTTATTATTTTCTGCTGAATTAGCCATTCAAAAGCATGACTCATAGTTTGTGTAGTCATATATCACCGTTGTTTTATTAGTTGACTTAAACGCATGATCAGTATTTATTTTTCTGCTGTGTTATTAGTTGCTTGAAAGCATGATTAGTTGTTCATTTCTACTGTCATGTTTGTCATTAGAAGCATGCTGTTAGCCTAAGTGTGTTAGGTATATTTATATTTTGATAATGATCAATTTAACTAAAGTGTAAAAGTTGTTTATTCATTGAATTAATAATTATCTTTTTTTTTTATGTTTAAATTGGAAATACCCTTGATCAAGGGTATTGGAATTGTTTAATATGTTCTTCTAAGTCTATGCAGTGATATGGAAGATTTGTATGACTTAGAGGATGTGTCTCGTACAAGATTGAAGTGCTATGTACACATGCGGACGCAGTTTGATGAAGTGCGGATGGCGTGGAGGTGTCCTGATTCAGCGTCCTCAGTGCAAACTATGTTAGAGCGGACGACGCGGATGCCACGGACGCCATTTCGAGTCGTCCGATTTGAATCTGCCATTTTGAAGATTCAGGCGGACGGGTCACACGGAAGAGGCGGAAGCTATTTAGCGTCCGCGTCCCTTCAGCGAAGCGGACGGGAGAAGAAGCTGAGGACGCCACGGATGCCAATCCGTGTCGTCCAATTTGAATCTGTCTTTCAGAGCTCAACGCGGACGATTCACGCGGACGTTGCGGACGCCAGATTTTGCGTCCGCTTTGCCTCTGTCCATTCAACGCGGACGGCTCATGCGGACGGTGCGGACGAGAGAATGGCGTCCGCAAGTATGCAGATTTCTCCAACGGCTATTTTCCAATGTTCGACTGCGGATGATCCTAAAGGTGTTGAGGACGTCCGCACTGGGAATGTTTATAAATAGAAGGACTTCGAAGAAGGAAGGTACCGAAGTGATATTAAGCGAAGCTCTGCCAAATTTCCGACTCAAAATTTGTGTACAAATTTGAGTGATAAAACATCTTCTAAAGTGCTTGTGTGAGATCAATAAATTTTTGGAAGGATTGTTGTATTTGTGAAAGCTCAACATTTTTTGAGAGAAAATTAAGTTATTGTAAAGGTTCGATTGACACCCGTGCAAGTTCAATCAATTGTAACCTGACGTGGTTAGTTGAATACATCTTCAAGGGAGGACCTTGAAGCACGGACGTAGGCGTGCTTTGCCGAACCGCGTTAACAACTCGGTGTCAAGATTTCTAACTCTATCTCTTATATTATTTGTCTTATTGTGATTGCTTTGTGATTAAATTGACATTAGTTAGAAAAATTATTATCACACGAAATTTATTAAATAACCTAATTCACCCCCCCCCCCCC
>CM039477.1:11999064-12025875 GCA_022433065.1 Begonia loranthoides | reverse complement strand
CCCCCCCCCCCCCCTCTCTTTTAGGTTAATTTCAATCCTACAATTGGTATCAGAGCTAGGTCAGAACCACTTACTAATTGTGAATTAGGTGAATTTATATTTTTGATAATATGACATCCAACTCAAATAGTGCAAATATGGAAGGACAAGCAACAAATAGACCACCTTTCTTTAATGGTGATAATTATCCACATTGGAAAGCTAGGATGATGATATTTATTCAAGCTATAGATTTTGAGATGTGGAGAATAGTCAAAAATGGTCCTTATGTTCCGTCTAAAGCTGTAAATGGGGTAAAAGTACCAAAGGAATTAGATGAAATAGATGAAACGGAAGGTCGTAAAGTTAGTTTAAATGCTAGAGCTGTTAATCAATTATATTGTGCTCTAAGTGCTAGTGAATTTAATAGAATACAAAGTTGCAATAGTGCTTATGAAATTTGGAAAAGACTTGAGGTACCTTATGAGGGCACTAATCAAGTTAAGAAAGATAAATTAACTATGACTGCACATGATTATGAGATGTTTAAGATGGATAAGGGTGAAACTATTGCTCAAATGTTTACTCCATTTACTAACCTTACTAATAGTTTGAAAGCTCTTGGTAAGGAATGTTCAGATGAAGATATGTGCACCAAAATTCTCCGGTGTCTTCCAATAGAATGGGATCCAAAGGTTACTGCGTGCTTGAATCTAAGGATCTATCAACTATGTCATTAGAGGAGCTCATCGGTTCTCTAATGACACATGAGATTAGATTGAGAGCAAGTGAAAAAGAGAAGGAGTTGGAGAAAGAGAATCCCAAAAAGAAGTCCATAGCTCTTAAAGCCTCCTCAAGCAAAGAAGGTGCAGATTCGGAGGGAACGGAGCTTGATCAGGATGATGAGGATGAAGAGCTGGCCTTGATAAACCGGAAGATGAGGATACTTCAAAGAAGAAAATACCAAGGAAAGAATAAGTACAAAGGAAAGAGACCTCATAACAAAAAGCCTCCAATTTGCTACGGATGTGGAAAGACCGGGCATGTAAAGATGGATTGCTATCTCGAAAAGGATAAGAAGAAGAACCAAAAAGAGTCCAAGAAGAAAGCGCTCAAAGCCACATGGGACAATGATAGCGATGAGGAACCGTCAACCGAAGGAGAAGAAGTTGCCAACATGTGCTTTGTGGCAAATGATGCTGAGGTAAGTGACTCTTCTTCTAAAAAATATAATGTAGACTCTAGTGATGAGAGTAATAATAAAGAAGATGATGCATTTGATGAATTGTTTAGAGAATTTGATATTTTGACTAACAAGTATAAAAGGTTAAAGAAGGAAAATGAATTGTTAGTGAAGAAGCAAGCAAGGAATGAAAAAGTAGAAATAAATGAAAATGCAACTTTGAAATTGAATAATGATGAATTAAACAAACATATTAAGGCTATTGAAGAAGAGAATAATATGCTTAAGGAGAAAAACTAAATAAAATTGTATTGAATTTCACCAATGGAAGTAAGAACTTGAATATGCTTCTAAGTAAACAAAAGTTGACTATTGATAAAGCCGGGTTGGGATATCAACCTTTCCAAAAGAAAAAGAGTTATAAGAATTTTTTGGTTAAATCAACTACTTGTCACACATGCAATGCTATAGGTCATAAATCATTTGATTCTCCATCAAAGAATATTGTTAATAAAAAGATTGTTAAGTATGTGTGGGTTCCGAAAGGAACCAAATTTAACCCTTTAGGACCCAAAATGGTTTGGGTACCAAAGAGATCATCTTGATTTATTTTTTGTAGGTTAAAACAACTCCCACTAGGGATCAATGGTAATTGGACAGCGGTTGTTCAAGACATATGACGGGAGATTTTTCAAGATTCACCTCCATCAAGGACAAGAAAGGAAATGTAACATTTGGAGGAAATCAAAAAGGAAAAATTAGAGGTATTGGCAATATAGGTAATGTTTCTAACCCTATTATTGAAGATGCTTTACTTGTTGATGGGTTGAAACTTAATCTATTGAGTATTAGTCAATTATGTGATAAGGGATATAAAGTTATTTTTGAATCTAAGTCTTGCATGATCATTGATGATTCAAATGACAAAGTTTTATTTACGGGTTATAGACACAAAAATATCTATGCTATTGATTTATCTAAAATTTCTAGTGATGTTGAAAAATGTTTTAAAGTTAGTGATTCTTTGTGTTCATGGACTTGGCATAGGAGATTAGGTTATGTAGGCATGGATACCTTAGCTAGGATATCAAAAAACAATCTAGTTAGGGGTCTTCCAAAAATCGTGTTTGAAAAAGATAGAGTTTGTGAAGCTTGCCAAAAAGGGAAGCAAACAAAAAGCTCATTCTCTTCCAAACAATATATCTCTACTTCCAAGCCTCTTCAATTGCTTCACATGGATCTTTTTGGTCCATCTAAAGTTTCAAGCTTAGGAGGAAAACATTACGCATTTGTAATTGTGGATGATTTTTCACGTTACACTTGGGTTTTCTTTTTGAGAACAAAAAATGAAACTTTTGAAGTATTCTCTAGTTTTAGGAAGAAAGTTCAAAATGAGAAGGAACTTACCATTATCACTATAAGGAGTGATCATGGTGGGGAGTTCGAAAATGAACAATTTAATGCCTTGTGTCAAAAACATGGCATTGAACATAACTTCTCTTCTCCTAGAACCCCTCAACAAAATGGTGTTGTTGAAAGGAAAAATCGATCCCTCCAAGAGCTAGCTCGAACTATGCTCAATGAGAATGATCTTCCCAAATATTTTTGGGCGGAAGTTGTTGCCACGGCATGTCATGTTCTCAATCTTGTATCTATCCGTCCTACTCTAGATAAGATTCCTTATGAGCTTTGGAATTGTAGGATTCCTAATGTTAGTTACTTTAAAGTTTTGGGTGCAAATGTTTTATTCTCAATACTAAGGACAATCTAGGAAAGTTCGATTCCAAGACGGATACGGGAATCTTTCTTGGATACTCTTCAACTAGCAAAGCATATAGGGTCTTCAACAAAAGGACATTAGTTGTGGAAGAATCCATGCATGTGACTTTTGATGAATCCATTCCTACCTCTAGTGTTGAGAGACCAATTCAAGATTTAGAAGATAATCTTGAGAATCTCTCTCTAAGTGATAAGGGAAAAGAGATTCTTGAAAGCCCTCAAGAATCTCAAGATCAATTATTAGAAGGAACGTCAAGGGGAGAAATTCATAATGACTTACCGAAGGATTGGAGGTATGCCAAAAGTCATCTATGGTAGATATCCTAGGTGATCCTAACTTAGGTGTGAGAACTAGAGCCTCCCTTAGAAATGAATGTGCAAATTCAGCCTTTATATCTCAAGTTGAACCCAAAAATTTTGTTGAGGCCGAAACCGATGAAAATTGGATATTTGCTATGCAAGAAGAATTGAACCAATTTGAGAGGAACAATGTATGAGAACTTGTTCCTAGGCCTAAAGATCAATCTATTATTGGAACTAAATGGGTTTTCAAAAATAAGTTAGATGAAAGTGGGGTAGTTGTTAGAAACAAAGCTAGACTAGTTGCACAAGGTTATAAGCAAGAAGAAGGAATTGATTTTGAAGAAACCTTTGCACCGGTCGCTAGGTTAGAGTCGGTAAGAATGCTTTTGGCTTTTGCTTGTTATAAGGATTTCACTCTTTATCAAATGGATGTAAAGTGCATTCCTAAATGGTTTTATTGAAGAAGAAGTCTATGTTGAGCAACCTTTAGGATTTGAAGTTTATGATAAGCTTGATTATGTATATAAACTTCATAAGGCTCTATATGTACTTAAGCAAGCACCAAGAGCTTGGTATGAGAGACTAAGCAAATTTTTGAAGGAGAGAGATTTCAAAATAGGAAAAGTAGATTCCACTCTTTTTGTCAAGCACAATGATAAAGATATTATGATTGTACAAATCTATGTTGATGATATTATTTTTGGTTCCACCAATGGCACACTTTGTGATGAATTTGCAAATTTAATGCAAAGTGAGTTTGAAATGAGTATGATGGGCGAATTGAAATATTTTCTTGGTTTACAAGTTAAACAATCTTATGATGGAATTTTCTTAAATCAAGAAAAATATGTAAAAGAGCTTATCAAACGCTTTGGTATGGAATCTTCCAAACCCTCTAGGACTCCCATGAGCACTACCACAAAATTAGGAAAGGATGAAAATGGAAAAGATGTGGACATAAAGAAATATCGTGGTATGATAGGATCTCTATTATATTTGATCGCTAGTAGACCCGATATTCTCTTTAGTGTGTGCTTATGTGCTAGATTTCAATCTTCACCCAAAGAGTCACACTTAAATGCTGTCAAAAGGATTATTAAATATTTAAGTTGGACTATTAGTCTTGGATTGTGGTATCCTAAGGGTACAAATTTTGATTTAATTGGTTACTCCGATTCCGACTATGCAGGTAGTTTAGTGGATAGGAAAAGCACTAGTGGCACTTGTCAATTTCTTGGAGAATCACTAGTATCATGGTTTTCTAAGAAACAAAACTCGGTTGCACTTTCTATCGCCGAAAGTGAATATATTGCAGCCCGAAGTTGTTGTGCACAATTGCTTTGGATTAAGCAAACTTTGAAAGATTATGGACAATTGTTTAAGAATATTCCAATTATGTGCGACAACACAAGTGTAATCAACATTTCAAAAAATTCGATTCTTCACTCTAGGACCAAACACATAGACATTAGGCATCACTTCATTCGTGATCATGTCAATAAGGGTGATATCTCTCTAGAATTTGTTTCCACCGACAATCAACTTGCCCATATTTTCACCAAACGTTTGGATGAAAAGACATTTTGTGGGATTCGAATTCGTCTTGGTTTGATCTTTATTGCTAAAATAGCTTCAATTCCATCTAAATAATTATTTTTATCATTCTAGCTAGTTGGATTGTTGATCTCTATGATAAGCATCGAGTTAGATTATCAAAGTGCTCCAAAATCTTAAGAATTACTCTGTGCGGACACCATAAATGGAATCTTTACCATCCGCCTACTCGAAATTTCTAGTCTGCCTCATTTTTGGTGTGTTGCGGACGAGCTGGACGCCAATAAATGCCGTCCGCTGCGTCCGTAAACGCGTTTTAAAATCAGACAGGGGTCTTCCGAAACCCTAACTTTTGCGTCCTCCTCTCGGCTCCTCGACTCCCTGTGTCCTCTGGCATTTTTCCTTCGATAAATTCAGTATTTCTCTCCTATTTTCAACTCCTATTGTCATTGTTTATCGTTCGTTATCATTTGTCCTTCATTGTCTAGAGTTTTCTTAGGGTTTTAATTGAATTTTCTTTTCAAATTTCACAATGTCTAGTCGTACTCCTAGGAAACGCACTTCTCGTCAAACTTTCGAAAATACTCAAGTTTATAGGTCTCGATTATTCATTAATGATGAATGTAAGAAACGTTATGATGATGATTTCAAAAAACGTTCATTGATTCCTTCTAGGAAAATTGATTTTGAGCGTTTGTCTAGTCTTGATTTAGCGGATACGTATACCTATATGGGTTTATGTAAGTTATTTTCTCTCGATGGTCCATTTGTTGAGGAGACAATACGCATGTTTTATGCAAATTTGTCATACACTGACTGTCCTCTAGTTGTTAAGAGCTTTCTTTATGGGCGAGAGAGTGTGATCACTCCTCATCTCCTCAATGAATTCCTTGAGTGTCCCCAAGGTCTTTTGGCGGCAGGATATTACAATACTCACACTCCTCCTTCTTTTCACAAGAAGGAAGAGGGCGATATTCTCTTGCGTCAAATCCTTCGTGATCCGATTAATGATTATCACGTTAAGCCCAAGTCGAAACATCTCAACATTAGGGCACGTGTTATTCATCATTCCCTTCAGTACAATGTTCTTCCTCGTGTCGGTCACCGAGATCATGTTAGTTACATGGATCTCTATGTTCTTCAGCGTATGTATTCTAACACTCCTTTCAATTTAGGATATATCATCGCAGCTCAATTGGCTGACATGGCTAATACTGTCTCGTGTTCACTTCCATTCAATTTACTCCTTATGAACTTGTTTAAAGAGATGGACATTCCAATTCCTTCGTCCTCCAAATTTTGTGCACTTCGCCGGTCCGACATCTATTCTCCACAAACCTTGGGACGGATGGGAATCATTCGAGCTCCAAATGGTGAGTGGATTGCTCGTCAAGACAATGTTCCGGTTCCTCCTCACTCTCTGGACTCTCCTCCTCCACGACCCTCGGAACCATATCTTTCTCTACCTTTTACCAAGCCCGGTCCGTCGTCTATCATGAGGCTGGTCCATCATCCGCGCCGAGGCTGGTACTTCTACTTTTAGCACTCAATATGCATCCCGTGCTAATTTTGCACGCCTGGAGGAGTATATGCTTCTGATGATGACTCGTTTTGACTCTGTGGATCGTCACCTTGGGTCAGTGGATCGTTGTCTTGACTCTATGGATAAGCGTTTGGATGACATTTCACGTAGCCTCTGGTCCACTAGCATTCCATCTCCGGTTGCTCCTCCTGCTGCTCCTGCGTCTTCTGCTACACCTACGCTTGATTTAGACGACGAGGACTTTCCGGATGCATAGATTAGGACTTTATGTTTTCTCATGTATTTTGTTATTTGCTTTAGGAAAGTAAAACATTTTGGTTGTAATGCCTAGTATTTGCATTTCTTAATTGTATTTCCTATTTGACTTCATTATGTGTTATATAGTCTTTTGAATATTATGAATGAACTTGTCAAGATTTATATGAGTGTTTCATTTTCTGAATATTCTGGATCGTTTTGGGTTCGATAAATTGTGTTTACAGATTAATTTTGGCATTGAGGGGGAGTTTAAGAAATAAATAGAACCATGCAATTTTTTTTTACATCTATAACTTGTTAAGTCCTATCTTGTCGTTAAAGATTATTGTTTAATTATCACCCCATGTTCCCTTTTTCGCTGTTTTGTGATAACACATAGGGGGAGAACCTTAAATTCAGGGGGAGAAGCTTAACTTCCATAGCTTTATTTGATTTAGGGGGAGATTTTGATGAACTTAACTTTCTTAGCCTTTCTTTTTGCTTATGACAAAAAGGGGGAGAATATTTTAGTTGTGTTTGTTTCAACTCCCTTAATGTTAGGGGGAGTTTGAGGATAGCATGTTGTTGCATGAACTTAATTTGAATGATAAATTGCATAAATGAATAGAGTAAATATAAAATGCAATATTTGATACACATGCTTAGTTTTTTGATATAAACAACTTAATATATTTTGTCATCATCAAAAAAGGGGAGATTGTTAGCCTAAGTGTGTTAGGTATATTTATATTTTGATGATGAGCAATTTAACTAAAGTGTAAAAGTTGTTTATTCATTGAATTAATAATTATCTTTTTTTTTTTATGTTTAAATTGGAAATACCCTTGATCTAGGGTATTGGAATTGTTTAATATGTTCTTCTAAGTCTATGCAGTGATATGGAAGATTTGTATGACTTAGAGGATGCGTCTCGTACAAGATTGAAGTGCTATGTACACATGCGGACGCAGTTTGATGAAGTGCGAATGGCATGGAGGCGTCCCGATTCAGCGTCCTCAGTACAAACTATGTTAGAGCGGACGACGCGGCCGCCACGGACGCCATTTCGAGTCGTCTGATTTGAATCTGCCATTTTGAAGATTCAGGCGGACGTGTCACACGGATGAGGCGGAAGCTATTTAGCGTCCGCGTCCCTTCAGCGAAGCGGACGGGAGAAGAAGCTGAGGACGCCACGGATGCCAATCCGTGTCGTCCAATTTGAATCTGTCTTTCAGAGCTCAACGTGGACGATTCACGCGGATATTGCGGACGCCAGATTTTGCGTCCGCTTTGCCTTTGTCCATTCAACGCGGACGATTCATGCGGACGGTGCGGACGGGAGAATGGCGTCCACAAGTATGCAGATTTCTCCAACGGTTATTTTCCAACGTTCGACTGCGGATGATCCTAAAGGTGTTGAGGATGTCCGCACTGGGAATGTTTATAAATAGAAGGACTTCGAAGAAGGAAGGTACCGAAGCGATATTAAGCGAAGCTCTGCCAAATTTCCGACTCAAAATTTGTGTACGAATTTGAGTGATAAAACATCCTCCAAAGTGCTTGTGTGAGATCATTAAATTTTTGGAAGGATTGTTGTATTTGTGAGAGCTCAACATTTTCCGAGAGAAAATTAAGTTATTGTAAAGGTTCGATTGACACCCGTGCAAGTTCAATCAATTGTAACCGGACGTGGTTAGTTGAATACATCTTCAAGGGAGGACCTTGAAGTGCGGACGTAGGCGTGCTTTGCCGAACCGCGTTAACAACTCGGTGTCGAGATTTCTAACTCTATCTCTTATATTATTTGTCTTATTGTGATTGCTTTGTGATTAAATTGACATTAGTTAGAAAAATTATTATCACACGAAATTTATTAAATAACCTAATTCACCCCCCCCCCCCCCCCCCTTCTTTTAGGTTTATTTCGATCCTACACATGCCTCATTGTTCTAGTTTTCAATGCTTTGCTATTGTTCATTATTATTTAAGAAGCATGTCTCGCTGTCTCGTCGTCTCGCCTTAATTATTATTCGCTGCTGTATATAATCGTTAACATGCATGTTCGCTGTCCTGTTTTCCACACTTTGCTGTTGTATGTAATAGTCTAAACTGCACATTTTGCCATTCTGTCTTGACGATTTACTGCTATTATTGCCGCCTTAAGAAGCATGTTTTCGTTACTTTGTTTCGTTGATCGTTCGCTGCTCTATGTTGTCACACTCGTTCCTTTTTCTAAGTTTGCTATTGCATAATTTCATTACGTTTACTAGCATGTAAACTGTCAACCATTTTAATTGTAGTTGATATTTAAGCATGCTATTGATTTATATCATTCTTCAAGCATAGTTAAGCTTTGTTGCATTTAGACAAGTATGCCTACTTAATCTTAATTAACCGTTTAACATGTTTTAGTGATTGGTGGTGGAAGTGTTCCCAGTAAATGACTTTTAAGATTGTTTCATATGTTTTCCCTTATAATGCTCTACATAATACGTGGATATACCTTTTTTTTCTTATATGTTTTAAATTTTGTTCTTTTATTGCTAATCGCAAAATCTTGATGCTTTGTCATTTTCCGTTCATGTATGTGTTAGTTATTTTGGAAGTGTCCTCATGCATTCACGTTAATAGAAGCAAAGTAGGGAGTACCCCCTCAGGGTGGTACTCATACGCATTGAGAAAGGAAAAATGATAAGAAAACGAAAGAAAAGAATAAGGGAGTTGGGGGGCAGATGGGTAGCGGGTCAAGTCTGCAACTAGCAGAAGCCCCTCCCTTATCAGAAATGGGAGTTCTAGTTGCAAGTAAAAGGTTAGGTCTGACCACTATTCCATCATAAAGGAATCCTCCAATCTCCAGCTCGAAGTACGAGTATAGAACGAACGAATAAATGTAATAAAAGAATTGGTTTGGGTAGCCTCCATTCCAAAAGGAACTAAAGAGAGACATATGCATTTGTATTAACCCATTTCCATACTGGGCATAAGTTCACGTCCTTACTTGTGGTGTAGGTAATGAGATGGTTGTGCCAGGAGCAGCGGAGGAGGCCATTCCCGTGGAGCCTGCGGTGTATCCGGGGGGGACGTAACCCGAGTAGTAGTATGACATCTTGTGAAGAAGAAGAAGTTGCTTTGTAAGGGTCTAACGTCAAACTTGTTTTATAAATGTTAAATTACTATTTCTACCCTTATTTGATTACCTATTCTCGATATTAGGTGGATTACACTTTGAAAACCTAAACTTTGGATTTTAGTTAACGTTTTAAGTGATGCTTTAAATTACGTTTCCGCTAAATTTATTGATCATAGTTTTCCCTGATTTAATTGACCGTTATAATAAGTTAGTGGCGATTGGATTTTTGGCACTCTGATTTTAAGGTTGAAAAGGATTTTTAAACAACCATTTCCGTCGTTTTCCAAAAGTTTAAAATTTTAACGTATTTTAAGACAAGTAAGAATCTGGGTCGTTACATCACGCTATCTGTAATATCTCGAATCTTCATTGAGTTGAAGGCATAGATTAAGTGATAATTCTGGGATGATAGGAGTTGAGTTGCACAAGTAAAGATATTGGTAAAGAGAAATGTATTTGGAATAAGTAAACCTTGATACCCCGAATTATGTTCATATTAAGCTTAGGAGGATGATTTAGAATTTATCGGAATTAACTTGGGTAATTTAAGACATTAGTCAAGTGAAACATATTTGGAAATCTAAGTTTGAATAGATTGAAAGAGTGATTATATATATATATGGATTAATGTAGATATATAAATAAATATATATGTATATTGTTGGGAATATATACATATTTGGAGAAGAATATGACATATGGTTGTTTAAAGGGGTGGTTGATCATTGTGGTTGATTGAGATCAACCAGGGTGATCAACCTCTAGTCAAAAATGGGTATTGAATTTGTGGATGATCATTATCAACCAGGGTGATCAACCTCTAGTAAAAAATAGGAATTGAAAATGGGTATTGAAAAGTGCAGTTGATTGTGATCAAATCAACTTCTAATTAAAAAAGAAGAAATAATGTATATATTCATGCATGTCACGTTAAGGAATAACGTGAATAAAACAGAATTCTGAAGATGGAATAAACTGCGGTCGATCGTTGCGTTCTTTCAGCATGGAGAGATCATCCACCGTGATCATCCACAATTCAAAAACAATGAAAAATCAGTGGTCGATCGAGTGAAAGGTGGTCGATTAGCTACTTGAGAATTCAAGCGACTGCCAATTAATGAGGAGTAATCTAGAGAGTTTTAACTGACGTTGAAGATGAAAGGAATCATCGCCTGGAACGTCTGGAAGTTGGAGGGTTGCTGGACGTTGAAGGGTTGTGTCCCTTGGCTTTCTGTCTTCACGTGAATGGCATTGATGGATTGCAAAGCTCTTGGCCTTCCATCTTCATTTGGAGTTAATATTAAGATGTTAGATAATTTTATATAAATAGAAGAAGAGGGTAACGAGAGTTGAGAGAGTGGAAAACATAAGATTACTCTGCCAAATTCTTGAGAGAAGGAGGAGTGGCGTTACTCTGCCAAACTTTTATGGGAACTGGCGTGTAAGTTTTGAGTCTGTGAGGTTGTTTTTGAGAGAAGAGATTGATTGAGAGAGTGAGAGAGAGACAGTGAGAAATCTTGTGAGTTTTGTGAGGACGAGATGTTGCATGGCCGTAATCGTCTGCATGGATTCTGAAGTTGAGAAATAAGCATAGAGTGAATAACGGTTGTGAAGGAGGAAGGCTAAGCGAAGCTAGAAGTTTTGGAAAAAGGTCTTAGTTGTTATTCTCTGTTGTTATTCAGGTAATTTCACCTTCACTCACGTTTTATTAAGGGTTATTATATGCGGTGGTTCCTGTCTGTCATTATTAAGATGAATTTTGATTATACTGACAACATGTTATTGGTAGATTATTATTGGAGAAAGTATTAATGGATTAAAGTGTTAATCATGAAGTTGGTTATTATCATGTGGTATTAGTGGTTGTAATGAGTTGAGGGATAAGATTGAAATTATTATTGGTCATAGCATGCAAATGAGTGTCAACGAAGTTGGAATACACTCTTATATTGGGAGTGTACATATTTTGGATATTATTGAATAAATATTTTGGATAGTAGGAATTATTGGAAATATTAGTTAAGTTTAGATGTGAAAGTAATAGGTTTTATTATGTGGGATTTTGGAGAAGGTAATTATTGGATTAAGAGATGTCATTGTTGGATAAAATGATTGTTGCAAAATATGGTTATTTGATAGTTTGGACATAATAGGAAGTTATCCATTATTGGAAGTATGAGCATGTTAGTTGAAGCTAGGGAAATTTATTATTGAAAAGTAATTATTAATAACTATATGTGTTAATCATGATTAGGTTTCTTTGTGAAGAATCTTAAAGTGTTAAACCATTAAAGGACTTTAGGTACGTGATATTGCATGTGTTTTGTCCAAAAGAGCCTACATCACGGGAATTAGGCGGTGTTTGCTATTTGTGTTGTTGATTGTTATGAATTGTATGCTTATAGAATAAGTTCAATTCCTTAGTTAGCATGGATCACATTTTAAGTGCACGATTAAGGAACACGTTAGATAGGATTGTATATGCACGACAACGTTATGACTTGAAATCCTACAGTACACGAAAATGGAATATACATAAACAGCTATGGTCCTGTTTGTTATGCCTGACACAAAAATCAAAGAATAAGTAAACAACTGTGGACCGATTTGTTATGCCTGACACAATAATCGAGATAAGCAAACAACTGTGAACCTGTTTGTTACGCCCAGCACAATAATCAAGATAAGTAAACCATCTGTGGTCTGATTAGTTACGCCCGACATAGATGTTTGTATGGTCTGGTTTGATACGCCCGGCATATGAACAGTAAAAGACAGAAACAGTAAACGAATGTTTGTGTAGACCGGTTTGATACGCATGGAACATAAGCAGATGGAATAACAATAAAAGACAAACAATAAACGGATGTTTGTGTGGTCCAATTGGATACGCCCGACATATAAACAGATGAAATAATGATAAAAACATGAACAATAACAGAGAAACAAAACAGAAAGTAGTATATGCTATTATAGAAATTATATGTGAATTTCATATTTTATGTTTATACCATATACTGAGCCTTAGACTCATAGTTAAGTCTCATTGATGTAAGTAAGGAGCAAATGAATGGATAAAACTGTTAAAGGACATAGCTGATGGAGTATTGCTGTGTGGACGTTTGTACTGTTGGCAACATTGACCTGTGGTTATGGCTCACAAAGATGAAATAAATGTATTTAAATTTTTTAAGTGTTTTATGACTTCAAATAAATGTTTTAAGTAAATGTGCTTATTTAAACAATGAGTTTATGGTATTTAATTGTAAAAGACTTATGCTGTGTGTTTTATACGATTAAGACTTCCGTTGTTTATTACTCTGGTATTCTATTACACAATGGTTTTAAAGAAAAGAAAATTTTTAGACGAAAAAAGTTACGGGATGTTACAAATGGTATCAGAGCATAACCTAGACTACCAACAGTGCAAACTCAACAAGGGGATGCTTCATCAACTGTAAGTATTAAGTATAGTGCTTTATTAAGAGTATTGTTTTAATTCCTAGAATTAAATTGTAGGCAAATATAATGGTGAAGGGAAGGGGTCATGTTGGTAACAATAATGTTAGAAGGGACGAACCTGTTGGTTGGGGAAAGGATGTACCTATAAATCCAGAAAATAATGTATATGCTAATAATGTTGAGAGTGATGAGCCTGTTGGTCAGAGTAATGTGGTACCCGTTAATTTGGAAAATAACAGACCTGCCAATAATGTAAGAGGAAACAATGTACTTGTTAATCTGGACAATAATGTACTCGCTAACAATGTTTGGAGGAATGAACCTACTGTCGGGGGAATAATGACGAATCTGTTGACTGAGGAATTAATGGACCTGCTGACCAAGGGGTTGAGGAGAATCAGACTATGCATGGAGACACAATAAACCGCTTGATTAGTATGATGGAATGTCAATTCCACTATATTGAATGTCTTAGAGAAAGGGAGGAGATGGAAATCTTTGCCCATGGGTGCCACATGAGGAGGCTAGATGAGAAAAGTTTAGAAAATTAAAGTCACCAAGCTTTGACGGGAAAGTATCAAATCCATCCTTGGCTAAAGAATGGATTAGATCCCTTGAGGGTATTTTCAAGTACACAAGAATTAACGAAGCGAAGAAGGTTCCATGTACCGCCTGCCTTTTGGTTCATGATGCACGATACTGGTTGGACACTATTAAGGTAGCTCAAGATGTAAGAGAAATGAATTGGACTAAATTTAAGGAGATTTTCTTCAAGAAGTACTTCAATCGAATAATTAGGACTCAGAAGTTGGTTGAATTTGTGAGTCTCTGCCTGACTACATCTGTTGTTGAGTACATAAAGACGTTCGAGGCTCTTTCTTGATATGCTAATCACCTAGTGGCAACTAACGATCTTAAGGTTTACAAGTTCGTTCATGGATTAAAGGCTAAAATATATCGTGGAATAAAGATATATGGTACTGAGGATGCACAATATCCTAAATTGTAAGAAAAACTTTGGAAATCGAGGAGGCTGATGTGCAAGTCATTAATAAGCAAAGAGAGATGGATCAGAAGCTGAAAAAGGATAATCAAATTAAATCACCTATTGATGGGCAGATAATTGATAGAGGGGCAAAATGGGCATTTGACAATGAAGATAAGTCCGGAAAGGATAAGCATACGTGGAACGGAATACAGCTTTGGTTGAAAATTTTCAAGATGGAATGTGCTTTAAGTGTAAATAGAAACATTATGGTGAGTGAAGAGCTGGTACTGGACTGTGCTTTAGGTGTGGAAAGCAAAGACATCTGGTTAAGAACTGCCCGTTGATAGTCAAAGAAAAAGGAATCTTAGCACCACGAGTATTTTCAATGTATGGAGATCAAGATGATGAACCGTCTATGTCTAAGCCAGGTAACATGCGATTCCATAAAACTTAAAGTTTTGTTTTATATGGTCTTTATCTTGGCATATATGTTAGGTATAGATGACCATTATAGAGAAAGGGATACAAGTAAAATATGTTTTAGATAGGCATAAATACCTTTAGACTAGACAAATTTTGAGGACAAAATTGATATAACGGGGGAGGGTTGTAATATCCCAAATTTTCGTTGAGTTGAAGGCATAGATTAAGTGATAATTTTGGGATGATAGGAGCTGAGTTAGACAAGTAATGGTATTGGTCAAGAGAAATGCATTTGGAATAAGTGAACCTTCATA
The DNA here is from genome assembly GCA_022433065.1 of Begonia loranthoides. Lineage (NCBI taxonomy): Eukaryota > Viridiplantae > Streptophyta > Magnoliopsida > Cucurbitales > Begoniaceae > Begonia > Begonia loranthoides. The sequence continues at coordinate 12,010,980 of CM039477.1, read as the reverse complement.
CCCTAAATTATGTTCATATTAAGCTTAGGAGGATGATTTAGAATTTATTGGAATTAACTTAGGTAATTTAAGACATTAGTCAAGTTAAACATATTTAGAAATCAAAGTTTGAATAGCTTGGAAGAGTGATTTATTAAAGATATATACATATATATACATATATATATATATATTAATGGAGATATATAAATAAATATATATATGTATATTGTTTGGACTATATACATATTTGGAGAAGAATATGGCGGATGGTTGTTTGAAGGGGTGGTTGATCATTGTGGTTGATTGAGATCAACCATGGTGATCAACCTCAAGTCAATAATGGGTATTGAAAATGGGTAGTGAATTTGTGGTTGATCATGATCAATCAGGGTGATCAACCTCAAGTAAAAAATGGGTATTGAAAAGTGCGGTTGATTGTGATAAAATCCACTTGTAATTATAAAAGAAGAAATAATGTATATATTCATGCATGTCACGTTATGGAATAATGTGAATAAAACAGAGTTCTGAAGATGGAATGAACTGCAATCGATCGTTGCGGTCATTCGACATGGAGAGATCATCTGCCATGATCATCCGCAATTCAAAAACAATGAAAAATCAGTGGTCAATCGAGTGAAGGGTGGTCGATTGGCTACTTGAGAATTCAAGCGACTGGCAATTAATGACGATAATTTGGAGAGTTTTAACTAACGTTGAAAGTGAAAGAAATCATCGCCTGGAACATCTGGAAGTTGGAGTGTTGCTAGACACTGAAGGGTGGTGTCCCTTGGCTTTTTGTCTTCACGCGAATGGTATTGATGGACTGCAAACCTTTTTGCCTTCCATCTTCCTCTGGAGTTAATATTAAGACGTTAGATAGTTTTCTATAAATATAAGAAGAGGGTGACGGGAGTTGAGAAAGTGGAAAACATAAGGTTACTCTGCCAAATTCTTGAGAGGAGGAGTGGAGTTACTCTGCCAAACTTTTGTGGGAATTGGCTTGTGAGTTTTGAGTCCATGAGGTTGTTTTTCAGAAAAGATATTGATTGAGAGAGTGAGAGAGAGACATTGAGAAATCTTGTGAGTTTTGTAAGGACGAGATGTTGCATGGCCGTAATGGTTTGCATGGATTATGAAGTTGAGAAATAAGGGATAAGCGAAGCTAGAAGTTTTGGAAAAAGGTCTCAGTTGTTATTCTCTGTTGTTATTTAGGTAATTCTACCTTCACTCATGTTTTATTAAGGGTTATTATATGTGGTGGTTGTTGTCTGTCATTATTAAGATAGATTTTGATTATAATGACAACATGTTATTGGTAGATTATTATTGGAGAAAGTAGTAATGGATTAAGGTGTTATTCATGAAATTGGTTATTATCATGTGGTATTAGTGGTTGTAATAAGTTGAAAGATAAGGTTGAAATTATTATTGGTCATAGCATGCAAATGAGTGTTAAAGTAGTTGGACTACACTGTTATATTGGGAGTGTACATATTTTGGATATTATTGAATAAATATTTTGGACAATAGGAATTATTGGAAATATTAGTGGAAATATTTGTTAAGTTAAGACGTGAAAGTAATAGGTTTTATTATGTGGGATTTTGGAGAAGGTAATTATTGGATTAAGGGTTGTCATTGTTGGATAAAATGATTGTTAGAAAATAATGTTCTTTGATAGTTTGGACATAATAGGAAGTTATTCATTATTGGAAGTATGAGCATGTTAGTTGAAGCTAGAGAAATTTATTATTGAAAAGTAATTATTAATAGCTATATGCGTTAATCATTATTAGGTTTCTTTGTGAAGAATCTTAAAGTGTTAAACCATTTAAGTTAAGGACTTTAGGTATGTGGTGTAACGACCCGGTTTTTCGTAACCTTTTAAAAATACGCTAAAATTTAAAACTTTTATTTAACCACTAAAACTTTTTTTATTTAAAACTCTTTTAAAGAAATATCAGAGTGCGTCTAACCGGACCGCTACTTACCCTTCGTTAAACTCGTTATGAAAATCCAATTAATAAAATGCGGAAGCGTTATAAAATCTTTTATTTAAAACATAGCGGAAACGTAAATTACTTTTCCTTTGAAAACGTAGCGTAAGCGTAAATAGTAATTTAATTGATAAAAATCTTTTTTAATTAAAAGCGTAGTGGAAACACAATTAATTCGTTTAAAATAATTAATAAAATATTACTTTATATTTACAGCTTGTTCATCTTTACTTTAATTAGCCAACCAGCTGTAAGTTTTGCCCACGCTAATCCTTCATCAGCTGCTCCTAAATCTGTTCGTCATTTTCCTATATCGCAAGACGTTAGCTATGAGCCTAATGTTCAGTAAGTGATAATACCTATCATAATACTACATGCAGTTTCAGTTTTCGTCTTTTTCTTATCTTCTTATCTTTTATGTTTTAATCATCATTTTCGTCGTTTTCTTCTTATCTTTTTATCCTTTGTGTTTTAGATCATCATTTTAGTCATTTTATCCCTATCTTTTGTCTTTTGCGTTTTAATTGTTACCTTTCATTGGTCGATCTTTTCATCGTTGACATCCGATATAGTAGCGATGGCATAATTTGAAAGCCAACTAACCATTGGCCGTTTGTCTCGGCATAGTCCAGGGACCTTGCAAAAGATACGAGCAACAATGGCATAATTCGAAAGCTTGCTAGCGATGATGGCATAATCCAAAAGCTCGCTAACGACCGTGCGACAAAGGCTTAGCGACAAAGGCTTACATCATATATCATGTATGTTGCATGCATCACGTTTTTCAAGAAAATAAAGAAAATAGATTTCATGCATGTGTTTTCATGAAAAACAAAACAACAAATTAAGATACATAAGAAAGAATGTGAAACGTTGAGGAAAGGTTGTCCTAAAAGTTGGTGTAATACCCCGACTTTTTATATCAAAATTTAATAAGGATAATTGCAAAGTAATTAGGGGTCTTCGAATTTATTGGATAATTATTGGAGTATTACCAAGGACTATTAGTAAGATTTTAATTTAAGGAAGTTATTGGGTTTAAATAAGAAAATGTACTTTGGAGTTTTCAAACGCACACGGACGATACACGGACTAGGAGTCACGTCCAAAATGCATCTCTAGTCGTCCTTGTGTTTTGGGACGACCGGGGGCGACGCTTTGCAACCTAATTCGTTTGTAATGTGAGATTTCAGACGATGGTGGACGCTAGCGGACGGGAAGAGTTTGAATCTGTCCAAATTTTATGTCTTTTTGGATGATGGCAGACGCAAGCAGACGGAGGCGAACACACCAAGTTTGAATCTTTACAAGTTATTGGGCTTTTTGGACGCATGCGGGCGAGGCGCGGACACCTTCCTTTGTCAGAAATTTCAATTCTGAAGGAAAATAATGGATCGAATTGAATTGGTTCGGCTCGGTCCAAAAGATTATGAATGGCTCGGTTTTCTTGTAATTAAAAGAAGAAGTGGAAATGAGATTTATGGGGTAAAATTGGATTATTTGGAATTAACAATGTAGGGGGGATTAAATAAATTGAATTAATTGGATTAAAGAAGATTAAAGGGGTGTTATGGAAGGCATGAATCGGTTCAGCAGAACCGGTTCACACCATTTGGTTCGGTCGGAACAAAAGAATGGCCTTTGGCCATTCTATGAGAGAGAGAAGGGAGACGGGGGAGAGCAAAGCCAGAAGGGAGAAGAGACCAAACGAAGGAGAGAGACGAGCGAGAGGGAGCGAGCTCGGGACAATTTCCTTGTGGCGATGCGACACTGTCTAGTGGAGTGCGCGGCGTCCAGGCGAACAACTATTGGCATGCGGGTCACGGCTAGGGCTAAGAATCAGGGCTCTCGCGGGCGTGGTTTTCGGCGAAGATTTGAGGTATGTCTGACCGGGTTTCCTCCTCTTTTGCATTTTGTTGATTGGGTGAATCTAGGGGGTGATTGCAAGGATGAAATCGGTGATTTCACATTGGACAAGGGAATCGATCAGAGTGCAGTCGACGACCCACGACTAGTGCTCCGACCAAAGTCCGATCATGTCTAGTTTATCTCGATTTGGGTGGAACCATTGTCCGCTAAGCAGACAACCCCCCACATTCCTTCTAACCTGGAATCACACTCTGCATGATGGAATGAAAATGCAGAGTGTGGAACACTCTCTAAAGCTGGAGAAAACGTGGGATGAATCATTGGTGATGGCAGAGTGGAGTCATGGATATTCAGGAGTGGATGTCGGGGGTGTGAGAGTTTATACTCTATGCCCTCTATTTTTGCAGAGAGTAACTCTCTCCTCGTTGTAGCAAACAGCGAGGGAAGGGAGGCAGTGAGGGGACTTGTGAGACAGAGAATGAGGGTGCTCTCTAGGAATTTGTTGAAGACCGATGATGAAACGCAAAGAGATGATTGGTACCGCTCTCTGGTCTTCTCTGCATTTTCCCCCCAGGTGTGCTTCAAGTGAGGTGGTCTCACTCATCTCTGTTTATGGCTGTTGTGTAATTAATTGTAGAAGATAAAATAGTGAAGAATAATTCGGATGATTATAATCTGTCTTTGGTTGATGCCCTTGTTGATGTTAGATTTGGTTGTGTTATTTTGATATTGTCTTGAATGGGTTGGCCGATTACAACTTAGCTTAGGTAACTCTAGATATTACTGTTGTTCTGGATTTAGCTTTGCTGTGATAAGATAATGCCTTTGTTGGAAGAGTTTGTTGGATGAAATATACCTTGCTATGCAGAAACTGTTTTATGATCTTTTTTAGTATTGTACGGTAATTGGAATAATTTAGCTACTGACTTATAATTCGACATTGAAGCATGATTACACTCTGTGTTCTAATTTTTGGATGTGAAACTATGCTTTATGTAAGTTGGATTAAGATTCGACTGTTGTTGGAATAAGATTTGATAAACTGTTTGTAAAGAATATCATAGACCAATTGGTTGGATATAGTCGTTGTCCTTATTGTTCTATTATGCCTTTGTTGATGATTAGGTATAATCATATTGAAGATTTCATGCTCCGTTTATTATAAGTGCGTAATGTTCTCTATAGTAGCACTAGAAACTGTCAAATAGTTGGGAAAAATATCGGACACATGCTTTCTATTTCCTTGGAATGTATACCCCGCTGTTAGTTCAAATTGAGATAGGTTATACTCCATTTAGGCATCGAAGAAGTCCTTAGAATTGGTACAAGTTAGAATACGATTCACTTATAAGTTGTAATGTTCTAATTTGTGAAGGTATAGAAAAGATGAAGAAGAATAATGAATAAGTGCTAATATGCGTTAAAGTTTCGAGGTAAGAAATTGAGTAGAGTCATTGGCTAGTGGAGACCCTACACCATTAGTCGTGTCGTTTACTGTAATTGTTTGTTTACATTTCCATCATGTTGCTTTAATTATCATACCTATGTAAATCGCACGTTATTAGTTTAATTTCTGAGCATATTTAGGATATTAGCATATGATTATCATTTCGTTTAAACTGCCAAGCATGTCTGTGTTGTTACACTTTTCTTAAATTGTCAAGCACGTCTAATTGTTATTGTCTCTTTTGATTACCAAACATATTTAGAATGTAGTTTCATGTATAGGGTGTTAGTAGATTTTATTATGTCTCTTACTCGTATATATATGGTTGTGATTACTGCTTTTTTATTCATGCTTTTATAGCATGGCTATTACTGCTTTCCAATGACATGCATCACGATAATATTTCTCATGTTCATGCATCATGCTAATAGAAATAAGTAGGAAGCGCCACCTTTGAGGTGGTACTCACATGCATTATGTGAGGAAAAATGAAAAATGAAAAGAATGAATGAAAGAAAATGATGATGGGGAGTTGGGACGGGATGGGTAGTTCGGATCTAGTCTGGTAGCTAGGCTACACGCCTCCCTCGTCGGGAACTGGACTAGCTACCCACAAGAGGTTAGAAGCCGACCAAGACTATATCATCCAGTATGGGTTCCTCCAATCTCCCGCTCAACATACGAGTTATGAAAGAATGAATGAAAGTGTAATAAAAAGATTGGTTTGGGGCGGACCCACTCCAAATGAACTAAAGAGAGTCATACATCATACTGCATAGCTCATTTCTTACTGGATCTCGGGCTCACAGTTTCTAATGGTATAGGTACATGTATATGCACACGATAAAACAATGAATAAATCAAGGAGTAGTTGATAAAGGATTTGCACGAGTGGGACTTGTGGCTAGCTAGACTAAGGAAAATAAAAGAGAAAAGTAATTTGTAATTAACATATAATTATTTAGTATTCCTTAATGAATTTCTTACGCTTCCACTGTGTTTTGAGAAAAGATTTTATAACTATGGTTTTCCACTGTTTAGAATGATTTGCATAATGAGTATAAGGAAAGGGTTTTTAACGGTACAACTTTTTAGAAAAGAACTCTGATTTAATTTAAAGAGGTTTTACTAAATTTTTTAGTTATTTTATAAAAGTTTTAAATTTAACACATTTTAAAAGGTTATAAAAATCCGAGTCGTTACATTTTGTCCTATGGGGGATAAGTCTATTAGACCGATTATGTCAGGGCTTAACAAAAATTCACCAAGTAGTTGTGCATGGAGGGTACACCACTAACAGATGTCCTAGTAAGGGGGATTGTCTTGTCGGAGTTCACGAGACTCAGTGGTGTGTTTCTGTAACGACCCGATTTTTATTTACATTAAAAATCGTGTAAATTTAAAACTTTTCTTCTTACAAAAACATTAGAGTAGTTATCTTTTATAAAACCCGGTCATTAAAACCACTTACTTAAAACATTTATCGATTGCAGCGAAAATAATAAAATCATTTTCTGAAACGCAGCGGAATTAAAAAAAACATTAAAGAATATTAAACAATTTACAAACCTTTTACAAATAATTTTCATTTAACTCTTTACCCCAGCCAGCCACAAGATCATCGTGCAAATCCTTCATTGACTGCCTCAGTCTGTTCACCTGTGTGTGTACCTACATCGCAAGACTTAACTAATGAGCCTAATGCTCAGTAAGTGATATAAAATACAAAGGTATGATGCACATGTCATGCAACTTTTAAATCTCTTTTTGTTTTCTGTTTCTGCTTCTCTTCTTTCTTTCTTTTATTTTCTTTTACCGTTTTCTTGATCTTAACTTTGCTTTATCTTTACTTTACTTTACTGTTCCTTTCTTTACTTGATTGTTACTTTACTTTATCTTGAAAGGCATTGGAGATGTCTAAACTTGACGAGGAGAACCTCACATCCCCAGACAACTCCATTTATCTTTATCTTTATCTTTACTTTATCTTGAAAGGCATTGGAAATGTCTAAACTTGACGTGGAGGAGCAGCCAACTCAACCTCACATTTTCATACGACCCCGTTGTATGTTTATTGTTGTCTTAATCTTGAAAGGCATTGGAGATGTCTAAACTTGACGAGGAGGAGTGACTAACTCAACCTCACATCCCCAGACGACCCCGTTTATGCTTGTTATGTGTCTTAATCTTGAAAGGTGTTGGAGATGTCTAAACTTGACGAGGAGGAACGACTAACTCAACCTCATATCCCCAGACGACCCCGTTTATGTTTATCTTTATCTTGAAAGTGTTAGAGATGTCTAAACTTGACGAGGAGGGGTGGCTAACCCAACCTCACATCTCGTCACACCCATTTACGTTCATTTTTTTACGTTTCACAACCGTCTCGTTTCTTCTTTGTTTCCTTCTTGTCATTTTGTAATCGTTTTGTTTCTTCTTTGTTTCCTTTTCAAAAGTATGCATGGAAACCATTTTCGTATCTTTTGAAAACTATGATGCATGATACTTGTGAATGCATACATTCTCTACTAAAGGAATTTAATAGCGCAACCAACATACAATTCATAGAACATGCTTATAAAAACTATAAACAATGAAACGTGCTATTAAAACTGTAAACATCGAAACATACTATTTAAAACTGTAAACACCGAAACATGCCATTAAATACTGTAAACAACGAAACATACGTCTCCTATTCTTGCGATGTAGGGCCCTAAGGACCAAAGCACATGCGTATCACTTACCTGGTGTCCCTAGCGCGATTCAAAAATTAACGTTGTCCTTCTTCTCTTTCATACCTTCAAAATAATTATAATTTAATTATTAATCTTTTTATCAATCATAAACCTTAGCTTTGATACCGTTATTGTTCGTTTATTATTTAATAATTAAATTATCGCTTAACAAATTTTTATTAATTTATCTTCATTAATTTTATAGTCAATAAACAAATAACCTTAATTTATATTTTTTCCCTTTAAATCACAATTATCCAATTTAACCCCTATTTATTCATTAATAACATAATTTCTAACGCTTAGCAATTCTCATTAGTCAACCTAATTATTTAGCAACCATGAAGTAATAATTCCAATATCTTAGCATATGCAACGAGATAATGATAGCCAACAATAGTTGCTCATTCCATCAATGTGACCTGATAATAGAGAGGATTTACTTCACAATACAATTTATTATCTTTTAATGAAAATTCATTCAAACATCAATTGAACCCAAAATCCAACCCTTTAGGATTCCGACAAAATAGGGAACAAGATTAACCTCACAACAAATCTTCCCAAAGTTATCACCCGAGGTAAAACTCCAATCAAAAACCAATTTAACAACTGTCTGTCAATCTCTTTACAACAAACTTTAATATGAATAAAAACAACCCAAACATCTTAATTTCATGAATGAACCGAAATAGAATAGATCTCAAACCAACCCCGTAGATGCACATAATCGTAACAGATAGAGGCAAACTATCCAATATGTAACATTCAAGCAGAAATCGATGAAAAACAACAATCCAAAGATTTATTATCCGATTTAGAATCCAGAAAAGAAATCAAAATGGAAACAAAGTCAATCCAAACTCGCAGCAAGCAGAGACCAAGATGGAGGACAGAACTATAAATCAAAATACACAACTCTGGAATTCCAAAACCAAGACAGAACTGCCATTTTTCCAAAAGCAGCAGCAATAAATTGAAAATCTCTTTCCTATGGTTATAAATCCTCAACTCAACAACAGTATCAAAAGAGTCTCATTAACAACTAACAACATAAAATTTAACCCAAAATAACATCTCCCATACCTGAAGACAGGAGCAGACCCGAGAGGAAACCGAGCTTCAATTTCTCCTTCCTCTTTTTCTCCTTTCATCCTCCTAGACACTCGGCCATTTCCTCCATCTCCAGCACCTCGTCACTGTCTCATTCCTTCTCTTCTTCTCCAGCAATCCCTCTGCACCAGACGGCTTATAGCCGAGAGAAGACTGCCACAGCCAACCTATATAGGCAGAGAAGAATTACACAACTCAAGGAAAGTGGTCCAATACCCGACGGCCATGTGGAAGCCCCAATCATTTTGGGAGAAAAATAAGCTGATTAGACAGTGGCCAATAGAACCGGACAAGTGCCAAGCCCCTGCCTCTAGCCTTCACCGATCACGCCCCTATCGTCGCCCAAAACATCGTTGTCGACGCCAAATCATCCCAAATCGAAAGCTAAGAAGATGAATACCATACGTAGGGCATTGACTTACCTTCATCGGCGACTCGCCCTACCAAAATCGACACTGAGAGTCAAGGCACACCGAGCCCTAGCTCGCCGCATGAAGCGTCGCACCGTCTATTACCGTTCGCCAAACGTTGCCCGCAGTCGTCGCCAGTAACCAGCATGCCGGACAGCACGCACCTGAGCCGCGACGACATCTCCCGTTCCCGATCACCTTCTCGATCGCTCACTCCCTCTCTTCTCCCTGTTTCGATCGCTAGCGAAGGCCAGGGGCCAATATATTTCCCCCTTTTTTTCTGATTTCTCTTCATCAAGAACCGGACCACACATTTGAACCGGTTTTTAATCCACAATTCTCCCTTATTCATTTTAAATCAATTCTTCCATTTATCCATTAATCTAAATCTCTCATTCAATTTCAATTCCCATTTTTTTTTCTTTTCATCCATAATTTCATCTAATTTATTTTAATTTTCTTAATAAATCAATAATTATTAAATATATGTATCGTCTATTAATTGATCCTTAAATTTTTCCTGACTTATTCTAAATATTGATTATTAACGATTATTATGGTTCTAATTTAAATATCCCAATTCCATTTCTTAAATTACGTTTCTTATTAAATAAATCTCAATTATCCCTAATTAATTATGTTTACGGAAATTGGGGTATTACAGTTTACCACTGTCCTGCCTACTCTTCTCGTAAGAATCTTCACAAAGGTTACGAGGTCGACAAAAGAAAGAAAAGAATGAAGAAAAAACAAAAAGATATGTTTTTATGAAAGTGCATTACATATTCATATTTTATTGTGCATCTCTTACGGAGCGTTAGACTCATAGTTTAAACTTTGTGATGTAGGTAATGATTAGATTATTGAGTAACATGATGATAGAAACAATTGATAGTGCAATTAAAGAAGAATTCTCATGGGCGAAGCTAAAGTGTTGTCGAAGTAAAGTTGATCAATGGGTGAGGATTTGAAGAAAATAGAAGAAAAAAAACTTTATATTTTAATTATGTTTTTAATAAATTGGTTGTTTTTAATAAATTTTATTTTAGTTTAAATTATTTTATTATTAGTTGTATTTGTTTTACAATGATTTTTGCTACATTGGATTTAAATCAAATTTATTTTAAAGACTTCCACTGTGTATGGTTTTAAAAACATAATTTTTATGTATGAATTATTTAAACAATAAATAAATAGCAAGAAAAAAGATTTTAACACTTCAGGACATTATAGTCATTATTATGTGTCATGTGTATGTTTCATGCATCATGTAAAAACTTTTTACTTACAGAGATTTTTATGCATATGTTTTCATGTAAGAAAGAATAAAACAGAAACGAACATACGTAAAGAAGAATATGAAGGGTTGATGAAAGACTATCCCAAAGGTTGTCCCTATGGGGGATACACCGGTCAATATGGAAATGTTGGGGCATGGCCACCAGGTCGTCACGCATTGAGTGCTCGACAACTAATAAATGTCATATGGAATTTGAAACTGTCTTGCTGATTTTCACTAGACGTAAGTGGTGTGTGTCTGATAGTCATACCTACTCTTCCTGGGGTATGAGTTGGTCAAATTCACCACTTTCCCCTATATGAAAGAACAAAAGAAAGAAAGAAAGAAAATGATGCACCATGGAGGAGGGGAAAATGGGAAACCCCTTGATGCAAGCTGTTATTTATGGAAAGAATCTGTCCCAAAAGTTGTAGAAGTGTAACTCACTCAAAACTTGTCCAAATGGTGTGAAATTGGGACCACATCCTTCTCTATGAATCAATAGGCATCCCTCCAAAAATTAGATAAAAACTTGTTCAAGAGCGGAAGTTAACCATGGAAGAGTGCTATTAACCCGAAGAGGCACCAACGGGGAGAATCAAAGCCCAAATGGAGTATCTTGTAACTTTACCAAATAGCGTCCAAATGATGTGAAATTTGGACCACAATCCACTCTATAAGTGAAGATTTTCTCTTCCAAAAATTAGAGGCAGAATCAGTTTGGAACAAGAACTATTCATGGAAAGGAACATGCTGGTACAAATGGGTGCCAAAATTGCACCTATCACTTTCAATGGTCTCCACCGAGAAAGACACTCTAACTTGGGTCTTAGCAAGCCTTGTAAACCTTCACTAGGGATTTCCACCTGTAGAGGGAAGTGAAGGAAGGATTAGTATAAGAGAAATCACTGCATGGCTTGAAAGGAACAATGGTGATTCAATTCTTTGACACAAAATCCACTTAGATAACACCACTAAGGGAGATGACTGATTTGGAGGGAGCTCCCACTTTTCAAAAACATTTCTTTTCTTATTCAAAACTTTCTAAAAATCAGCTCTAAAGAAGCTGAAACCCCCC